>VZTA01001974.1:47336-87497 GCA_013398855.1 Mohoua ochrocephala
CGCACCCCCGCCCCCGCCCGCTCCCGGCCGGGCCGAGCTCCAGGGCAGCCGCCGCGCCGCACGGGCTCCTCTTACCCAGGGACTGGGGCTGATGCCCGTATGGGGAAGGGACCTCCCGGCCTTCAGAGCTCCCGGATCTCCATCCGTCTCCACTGCCGGCGTTCGGCACCGGCTGCCTCAGTGGGACAACATGACACCTTTTGACAGAAAATACTTCCGAGCCCTCTTTAAGTTGCTGTTGATCAGAGATTACATATAAAATTACACCTGCTTTCCAAAAGCTTTCTTTTATACTCATTATAATTTTAACTGGTGTTCTAATTCGAGTAAATACTTGAGGTTTTTGAATCGTATTTGTCTGGTATTTGGATAGAGGAGGAAGAGGAGGCTTGGGTGACTTTATCACTCTGCCAGCACCCGACAGGAGGGTGTAGCCAGGTGGGGGTCGGGTTCTTCTCCCAGGAATTGGGAGAAGAGTGCACGGCCTCAATCGGTGCCTGAGGAGGTGCAGGTCGGGCATTAGGAAGAATTTCTTCACAGAAAGACAGAAGGTGATTAATCACAGAAGGTGATTAGACATCGGAATGGGCTGCCCGGGGAGGTGATGGAGTCACCGTCCCCGGAGGAGCTTGAGGAAGGACTGGATGTGGCATTCAGTGCCACGGTGGTGTTCAGTCATAGGTTGGGCTCGATGCTCTCAAAGGTCTTTTCCTACCAAGTGGATTCTGTGAGTCTGTGAATTGTTCTGAGTCAAGAGAACACTTGGAGCAAGTAACAAATACAGTTCCTGTCACAGGTGTGGCTTGTCCGTGACTGGAAGGTGGTTGTCTCGCTCTCTGCTAATCAGGCATATGGAAAAATAATTAACTGTTAGCAATGCTACTCTGCTGCATTAAAAAAAAAAAAAAGCTGCTCAGTTAGCCTTTTCTGGAAAACCATTGGTGAGTTAATGCTTAGGTTGTTATTTGATGGTATACAAATCCAAAAATTGTATAACTACTGTTTATTAATATGATTCAGAAACATTGGGTTTCACCAGTCAGGTTTTGGTAGAAATAAGAATGTCCAAAAATATTGCAAAGGATAAGGTTAAGAATGAGATCTAGGTATTTCTGACATCATTCTGCATAGATCCTGGTGTGTCCATAATGCCACTGTGAGCCACATTAATTTGATTGCCCTTGTGAGTCCCTGCTGACCTCAGCATGCTCTTGTTTTATGCCATTCCATGTGAGAAAACCACTGGTTTTATATATATATAAATATTTATACACATATACCTTGCCCAGAGGGGCTGTGGGGTTTCCCTCACTGGAGATATTCAAGAACCATCCGGTCAGAATCCCGTGCCATGTGCTCTAGGCTGACCCTGCCTGAGCAGGGAGGTTGAACCAGATGACCCACCATGGTCCCTTCCAACCCTACCCATTCTGTGATTCTGTGAAACTACTTTCATTAGTTTTCTCAGGAGGGAAAGGGTTTCCACAGAACAGGAAAAGGTCTGTGAAGAAGTTGGAAACACTAAGAGACTACCTGTATCAGGATTTTCCTGTACACTTCTGTCTGCCAGCTTGTTTGAGTGCTGTTTTTCAACCAAGTCTGCTAATAGCAATGGTGATTGCTATTATTGCTCTTAGCCACCACGAACTTGCAACTAATTCTTGGCTTAGATTTTCCACTTGCTTTTGTTCAGTCTCATGGACACAAAGTTATCTTCTAACCCTAACTTCCCCATCACAGCAAAAAAAGTTTGAAATTTTCATTTTCTTTCTAAAGTCTCTCTGTAGCTCTTCCCCTTTTTTTCTCTGTCTTGTTTGTTGCTGCATAGACAACCCAGTCTGCTCTCTTCCACTGGCAAAACTTACCAAAAAGTGCTTGCTAGTTTAGAAAGCTGCTCTACTTTTTCCACACCCCCCTTAAACATAAAGTATTTTTTTGAAATTGTCTGGACTTAACTCTTCCTTAATTCCTTCTGAGGATTCCTTTTGTGGAGTGTCCCATCAATGTGACAACAGGATCATGGGATAATTTGAAATTATCTTTGCGTACAAATCTCCCATGTTCTGTCATAAAACTTCCTTCTGAGGTGTCACATAAGGATTTTGCCCCTTAACACATCCTTTATCTGTGTTATCTGTCCTTATCTTTTTCATGGTGAAATTTCTCGGCTGCAAGGGACAAAGCTTAATTTATTTTCTCAAAATTCTGCTTTAATAAAAAGCTGATTAGTAAAAAGAGAAGTTATTTTATCAGATCGGTCTTTTATCTTAACTTTAGCAAGAAATTGGAAAAGTCAGAAAAATACTACAGGGCTTGTTTTTTTTGGTTTTTTTAAATGACATTTCTCACTACAGAATTCTGCTGATATATCTTCAAGCCCTCAATAGAATAATTAATGATGATTTGCTCCGACAGAATTTTTGTCAGCATCTCCTTCCTTTTTCTGCTGGCTCTTTCTTGTATTTTACAATGTGCCAGAACTTGAATAATGGTTTAATTTAGCTCATATGAACATATCTTAAGCTGTATCTGTAATGAAATATTGTAAAGTTAGGGCATTTCAGAGTATTAATAGAAAATGGTACTATGCTAAACAGAACTATGTTAAATCACTGTTTGCTAGTGAGGAGAACATATTTTACGTTTGGAGAAAATTAAATACAACTCTTGCAGCAGTAGATGGTGGGAGTAGTGTTACAATGTTGGAAGAGAAATAATCTGGGAAACGCAAATACTTGCTTTCTGTGCTGTATCTGTCATCTATTATCTGTAAAACTGACTTTGGACTGTTCAGCTGGCTTGTTGAAATCAGGATTTGTAATGTATATGGGGCTTAACTTCTCCCTCCAGATGGAACCACACCAAGAAATAATGTTCTTCAATTTAAATGCAAGCTCAGCTAAATTGTTTCTGATACCATTTGCCTACTGACAGAGGTGGGGTTCTTTAACAATTGTCTTCCAATGTGTTCCTTTGGCATGTGAGAGATTTTTAGAGGTACTTGTTTAGATATTTTTAATAAACAAAGCTCTAATGGTAGCTTTAATAAATTCATATTAATCCAGGGGCATGTTTTGTTCCCCGGGGATTTCTGATAATAAATGATACTCTGTGTAGCAGAATTGTGCAGTCAGCATTTTATGTATACAAAGTCCATAATACAGTCTGCTGCTGTATCTGGACAAAAACTATCCTGCAGATATGTCCTCAGGCTGATGTCTTAGGAGAAATACAAGGACAGTCAAATTAAGATAGATATTGCATTATATCCTTTCTTTGGTCACTACTGCAAAACTTGGTATTTATTTCATCTATCTGTGAGAGTCCCATCACCACTGTGTAGAGGATCTCTGTGACTGGAATTTCTGCACACACCATGGTTATGTACAGGGCGTGAATTTTCCTCTCTAGCGTTTCTGGTTGTTTAGGTTGTTAATTCTGAGCCTGAACCAATCCCCCGTGCTCCCTTTATCTGGGTGATAATTCCAAGGCATATTGACAGATTAAATGTCAACATTGTTTCTTAATACTGTTGTTTTTCTTTTCAGATATACTGGCAAAAGGGCAGAATTTTAAATGTGCTTCTTTGTGCTTTAGCTTTGGTGTATCTAGTACTTGTGGTGGTGTTTAAGCTTACAATTTTTGGCAACAGGTGCCTTGGTGCCTGATGGCCAGGCTGGTGCAGCTGGAGTTTATCAGGTATCTGTCACTTGCCACCTCGCTGCACACGGTTCTTTGCTGTGAAGCTGTAAGGAAAACAGAGTGGAGCCTGTAGACTTTTTTTTCCCCCGAGGCTAAACTCCTTCTATCCTTCCTAAAGCTTCCCATCCTACGCC
Organism: Mohoua ochrocephala; assembly: GCA_013398855.1. Classification (NCBI taxonomy): domain Eukaryota; kingdom Metazoa; phylum Chordata; class Aves; order Passeriformes; family Acanthizidae; genus Mohoua; species Mohoua ochrocephala. The sequence goes on from VZTA01001974.1 coordinate 51,173, forward strand.
ATTCTGCAACATCTCAATTGTGTTCTTGTAGTGTTCTTCCACCTTGGATACCTGGCTGGGACTCCAGAGTAAATCAATGCATAATTGGTTAAGAACATCTAAGCAGATTTTAATGTGCTCGAGAATTTAATTCTCATTGCTAAACCGTATCCATCAATAGTCCTGTTAAACAGTATCCCAGTCACAAGGAATCACAGAGAAGGTGATTATTTTGCATAGAAGTGAATAAAAAGTTCTGGCTCATATTCAGTGAATGAAGCAGACCTAGTGTTTCTACCTTGTAGTTTATACAAAGGCTTGTGTATAAAGGCTCTTTAAAAATGATGGACTATGCAGATTGTATGTATGAAAAACTGACTTGACTGTATATATGAAAAATAAGAGGAATTTCTTTATCTATGGAGTATATAGGACAAGGTTAAATCTGGTGCAAGATTATGTTTACAGGAGATGGCAAATTCTTCTGGTGAGCAGTCACATTGGATTATATGCAATTTGATCTTTAGATCTTTTGTTTGTGCAAGTATATTTTTATAAATATATATACACACACATATACGATCCCTAATACTCGTTTGAAATACTGCTTGGTGGTCTGTCTACAGACCTGTTCAGTCCATGGCATAGCATCTCTTTTCTGACCTCCACCTACCAAGTGGTGTTTATACGACTGCAGGACCTGGGTCACAGGACCTTGGCACAGCTAACCTTCACATGTTTGTCAGTTTTTGTGCTTCTGAACGTGACTCGCAGCAAGTCAGCTTTTTTTTACACCTTCTTAAGAACTGCATCTGCCCACTAGGTCTTACCTTTGGAAGTCAATGCCTGTGTTCCTGCTGGGACTGGATTGCTAGCCTTCCAGACATGCTGTGAGACTTCTTGCCTTGACTTTTGGAAGAGGTGAATTTCGGATTATGGTGATGGCTTTGTATCACACCACATAAATTGTTATTTCTTGGTATGCATTGCATAACCAGTACTGACATGTTTGCATGTCCTTCAAAGAGCAACAGAAGTTCAGTCACTTCATTGCTTAGAGTATTGTGAAGCTGAGGTAGCTTGAAAATGCTGTCACACAGTTGGGTGAAATGACACAGGACATGCTGAAATTTACTGTTTTAAAGATGCCTGACTGGTTCTGAATTGACACTGTGCATTCAGCACAGTTTACCAGTTTTGGCTGTGTCTCAAGGTGCCCTCTACCGAGAGCCACTCAGGTGGATCTGCTGTCTATCTTTTCCATGCTGGGGTCTCCTCATAAGCTGGGTGGCAAGCAAATGTTGCTCATGGATATTTGAGTGCATCTGTCTAGCATCAGCTTGGATCAAAAACACCTTCCCGGGCAGGAGCTTGCTGAATCTAATGTGGCTTCATAAAGTTAAAGGTGCAAGTCTTGCATTTCTGGGTTTTCTTGGTTTTGTACTGTGGTTCAGCTATACAGTTGTATGGAGCTGTCTTGGGTTAGTAAAGCTGGTTCTTCATGTTCCAGGTCATATAAAAATGGCAAAACCGCTTCCTGAACTGACACCAAACGCTGTGTAATGTTGTTTGTGCAGCACTGTACCTGAGCCAATAAACTTTGTAATAGTAACCTCTGAGCTATACCGAGTGTGTCCCTGGCACAATTAATGTGCAACTAAAATAAGCCTCTGCAGCTGGTCAAGTGATGGCTGTGGAGTGTGGGACTCAGTGCAGGAAGGGAGCTGACAGGAATATTAGAGTCAATCACCTGTACTTTTTCCACACACCAAGGTTCCGAAACAAATAGACAGCGGAGTCTCTTTTCCTTTTGAATCAAGTGAGCACAACGCATTTTCTCTGCCTCCCAAACCAAATATCCTCCACTTCATTACAGCGATGAGTATCAGCTTGGTCAAATAAAGCAGAGTTCATCCTAATGAATGCATCTGGTTTTTATAGGAAAAATAATGAAATATTTCCAATACATTTATTTCAGGATTCAGATATACTTCTAAATTGTTTCTTCAGCAGTTTTCAGATGATGCAGAATTTGTGGTGTCCTGACACAGTGTGAAGATTTTACTGCTGTTTATCTAGAGTTAGGTTTATAATTTAATCAGTGTTTACTGCTCTGGAGTAAATGCTGAGTCCTCTGGAGCTGAGACCATTTCTAGTTATGTATTTGTTTATCACCTGATGTGCTGAGGGTGGATTCAAACCAGAGCCCCTGCATTAACACAGTAACAACGGCAACCACAGAGTCTGCAGGGCATAACTGAGCTTTGTGTGTAGGAGGGATCAGAGACCTGGAGCTAAACTGATTGACTTTTGTTTTGTATTTCACAGTACACCGTGTGTATTCAGACACGAGAGACAGATACACGGCCGTGTGTCTAGGTGAAAACACAAGGTTGACAACGCTTCTGCAGCACATGCAAAGTTCAACCAAGCCGCCACAGTTATGTCGGAGGATCAAATGCCACCCGTCCAGTTTAGACATACAGAAGATGACTTTCTAATGATTCAGGTCTCCATTTTCATTCTAGCAAGCTGAAGGTTCTATTTTCTTCATTTGATTTGTACCTTCTGTGAAGAAAAGGAAAAAAAGAAAAAAACCTGAACTCCCTAGAAGCACCAATTACCCAGAATTTCTTTTTTCAATGAGTAGACAGCATGAAAGATTTACATATTTACTGATTGCCCCATTTCTGTAATATTCATGCTGGCTTTGCAGGAGAATACCTGAAGCAAAACAAGATAAATCAACACATTTGTAAAAAGCAGTAGAGGGACAGACACTGGGCATTTTGCTACAACCCATCAGTTAGAGGAGTTACAGTTTCACAGTTTATGACATCAACCAGTGTCCTCACATGAACTTCAGCCTTGAACTGTTTTTTTTCTCTGGGCTTGTGTTAACATGTTCAAACACTTTCTAGTTCAGTCTGATCCTGTAAAATGCAGTAGTACTCCAGTGAGCTGCTACTGACTTCAGTACACTCAGGATCTTGTACACTGTGTCTTTAAAGAGAAGGGGGAAAAAAAGACTATTTATGCTTGCTAAAAGAATGGTGTGGAGGGCAAGCTCTACTATACAGACAGTGTTCTGGCCAAAAAAATATCACAAGATTATAAAATTTGTTGCACTATAAGTTTAAAGAAACGTGATTTTTTTCCCCCGGCATCCTTTCTGAAAGGGAACTGTGGGGGTCATCAGGGAAATATCTTGCTCCTGTTGTTCCTGAGGAGAGTGAATATAAATTGATAGGGATTGGACAGAGCGCCAAGAATTGTCTGTTCTCATAACAGTGCATCACAGATCACAGTCTGACTAGGAGACAAATCAAGACCATTTCAGTCAGCAAGGGTATTTGTAGCTGTGGCTGGAGCTGTGATGCTGTGTAAGGAGGCAGTGCTGTTCTGCTAAGTCATCCCAGCTGCAGGTGAGGAAAGCCAGCACACAGATGCAGGATCATTTCTGCTCCCTCAGAGCTGGTGCGTGCAAATTGCTGCTGGACCGAGCCATTCCTTGGGCTCCTTCTGTGCAGAGGCTGAAATACAGTTGTCTAGGAGAACACCTTTGAAAACAGGGACATCCTCATGGAAATTCATAGTTATTTATTTTGTTGCTTCTTAAGGTAAAAATGGAGGGAAAAGATTTGTCTTTAGAATAATAGCCTAAGCTGATAACAGGCAAAAACTGCCTCGAGTGCTTAAATTTTGGATGTTAGCAGTCTGTTGACTTGGGCAGGATTAAAACTGGCACGTTTGGTAAGTAATTGCAAAAATTATGAAGTCGTGTCTAAGTACACTCATTTGCAGAGCTGGAGATCTTTCTCTTTGATGTCTCAAACATCAATGATCTCTGAAAAAAAAAGTTGCTGGGTTTTTTTTTTAAAGTGGTCTTACACAATATTTGCACTGCGCAGGTCACTGTGGTTCCCAAGGTCTCTGTGGAGCGATTTGCATGAAATGCAGAGTCACTGGAGCAGTGGACATGCTCCTAGAGCACTGCCCTGCAATCCTTACGGTGTGGAAGAGATGTAGATTTCTTCTTGGTCCTCTCGCAGACCCAGTCCACCCTCAATGCTCTGTACAGAGCCCAGCCAGCGGGCTGGCAGCAGCCTCAGCCACCGGGGCTGGGACGCAGGGGGGGAGCCCCAGCACCGCCCTTTGCTCTGGGGCTGCTGCTTAACCACGTGGGGAATTTTCTGCTCCCGCTGTCCACATGGGAAAAGACTGCAGCTGCATTTTGCGAAGAGCTTAATCCCATTAGTGTGCAAGGAGCATGGCCTAGAAATGTGCTCTGGATGTAAGCAAAGGCATGGGCTGAGGAGAGGCAGGCACTGGGGCAGTCGAGCTGCGGGCATGCACAGAAACAAACTGATAGGCACCCAGAGGTCCTTGGGCTAAACAAATAGGCACCTGCTACACTATACAGAGTTTTCTATGAATGGTATGTTTGGATTTAGTTTTTTTTTTTTTTCCTGTTAAATTCTACTTCACTCACATTTGTCCTAATTTTTATTTAGTGCTTTGTAATTAAACATGAAGTGAAAACTGTAGATTGGCGCCTACTGTGGCAGGATGAGACAGGGATGAACTTTATGCATCAATTTCAATACAGGTCAGACTGATGCATAAATTAAAACCACCCCACATTACCTTAAATGAGGCTGAGGAGTAGAAGGAAGCATTGCCTGTGCCTATTAGGGAGAGAGATGGCAGGCGGTCTATGTAACAGCTTGTGCTGCATCGGGAATCAATGTGGGGTCCCGGTTTGAGCTATTTGATTTGGATTGCTCCTACCTAACAGTGCAGGCTCTGGCTCTGCCCTGTCACTGTGGTGACATTTGGAGAGTTTGCCACTCTGGTAAGTTGCAATGAACTGAATTGCAGAATGGCCCCCTGGACACAGCATTTCCTCTTTCCCCCCGCTGGTTTGCCAAGCTCCCAGAATTCACTTCCTGCCTGTAGTCTCATTTCTTCCTCAGTGCTCTCAAGAAATGAACCAAGTAATTGGAACACACCCCCGAAATTCACACTTGTTTATAGCTTGTCCTTTCTCCGGATCGTTAAATGTATCTTTTGTATTTCTCTCTCTGTAAATTTGATCCTGAGATCTCAAAGATAGTGGAAACAGGAGTGAGATTTTAGATTGCTAATTTTTAGAAGTATGATTTTTGTGTCAAAACACCACTGAAATTGGGATGAAACAATAGTCATATCTCAGTATTACTTCTTAAACAGGAATTTGAGATAATCTTCAGCAAAAAAAAAAAAAATAATCTGGCATTTATCTTATCAGGCAGCAATTAATAATCATTCCACAAATATTTGCGGAAATGTGTGGGCCAGTGAACCCACTGAGATGAATAGGTTGTGTCAAATCCTTGGTGTCAGATAAAATGTGAACTTTTCCACAGCCCTCGTTAATTTTACTATATTGAACCAGTAGTGCCTTCCTTACGTTTTCATTTTCCATTCCCTTTGTCTTTCTGTTTAATGCACCTATTTTGCTGCTGCTGGAAGGAGTTTCTTTCTTCTTGCTGGGGAATCAGAAGGTATCTGATTGATTTTTTTCTCTACAGATACCTCCAATGTTTTACACAGTAATGTTTTCTCTCTTTATAAACTGATCATAGTAGTGGAAATTAATGCATATTCCTGTCCAGAGGATTTATTTCTGTGTCACTTGATTAGTGTTTGCATATTATCCGGTCACCTAACTTACATTGTCACTAAGATCTGCCATTGTATTCCAATTAAAAGATTTAAATTTAGAAGACTTTAGAGATTTAAGCAACAACTAACTGATAAACGTTGTGCAATATTTGCTAATCCTAAAGGTCTTTTTTGCAGAGAGAATGGAAATGCAACGCTGGAAATTTGAGGGGGAAATGTCCGAGTGTGTAGTTCAAGCAACAGTGTTCTATTTGATGCTGAAATACTAAAAAGCCAAAACTTTTCTTCACAAAGGGAAATATTCAGAGGACAATGAGGGTCAACTAACTAGCATGGAGCAATGGAAAAGAGTGGAAGTGAAATTAAAGACTGAAAATATACAGAAGACAATTAAAGACTGAAGATATCGAGAAGACGAAATATCCAGAAGTGGGAATATACGTGTAGAAGAAATGGTCAGACATCCTTGTTTATGCAAACAGTGCTGGAGTCATCCTCTGTGCCCTTCCTATGAGTCATGGCTGCAGGCAGGTTTTTAGGGATTCCACTAGATCAGGAAAGCCACAGAGGAATTGTGTCCTAATTTATGTGTTGAGTCACACTGTAGTGCAGTGGTGTTCTGGCTGTGTTACCCCGTTCAGCATCTCTTCTATCATATCAGCCTTCCAAGAGCTGTACCTGGGATGATTTAATACGGTGTACAAGGCAGGGTTAGGGCAAGCAGGATAGCTATGAAGTTCCATATATCCATATAACTATGAGAGCTCCAGATGCAGTCAGGATGTGATAGGGCTCCAGATTCAGACCTGAGAATCAGAGGATATTCCTGGATAGAATGGTGTGGTCTCTAAAAACATCATGTTATGTTATTTTGAGCTGGTAAGAGAGGAGATGCATCAGGAAGGGAAAAAGGTGAGTTGAAGTCTTGGCAAATCTTGAGCTGATTTCTTTTTTGACCATTTCCTGTTGAATCTCAGGCCACTCAAACCCTCTCATAATTCATAGAGCTGTCCAGGTTGGAACAGCCCTTGAAGGAGCTCTAGCTCAAGTCTGGCTGGCTGCTCAAAGCAAGTCAATAAAGATTTCAGACAATACTGTTCAAGACTTTGTTGTGCCAGGTCTTGAAAATTTTGAAGAACGTAGGTTCTCCAGTGTTGCCAGAGAATTTGTTCCTGTGCTTAATTATCCTCCTAGTGATTTTTCCCCACTCTTACATTCAGCTGGAACCTTCTTCAGGCACTGGAAGGCTGCTACTAGGTGCTCCCTAAACCCTTCCTCAGGTACATAAGGGCATGTGTGATCCGATCACACTGGACGAGTCAAGATTTTTCAGGAGGCACTTGCCTCAATCCTCTTCCAAGGAGGAGACAGTTCTCCTTTGCTCCCTCTCTAAGTGCAACAGCCCAGGAAACCTTGCCAGTGAAGAATGAGGCAAAGGAAGTGTGTTTGAAAAGCCATGGTGGTCGGGCAAACTCCCTGGTGACTGGAAAAAGGGGAACATTGCTCTTGATTTTTCAAAAGGAAAGAAAACAAGGCCCGGGAAGTTACAGGCTGGTGAGCCTCATCTTTGTGCCTGGGAAGATCTTGGAGCAGATCCTCATGGAAGCAATGTTCAGCCACATAAAAGACAAGGAGGCATCTGAGACAGCCAGCATGGCTTCACTAAGGGTTAATCATGCCTGACCAATCTGGTGAACCTGGAATCTTTGGAGCCAATGGTTGCAGGGTTTCAGGGCTCCTCACTCTGTGTCAGAGCACTAAATAAAGCCGGGTCATCCAAATGTTTGGGGTTTTCTGGAAGACTGAGCATGCTCTAGCCTAAAAAAAGAGTTGGAAACAAACAAGACAAAGTTTTATTTTAGCTTCTCTTTCTAATAAGAAACTCTTAAAAGTCTATATGTATTCATGAGATGTGTTATTTCTAGCTACTCGCTCTTTCCTACTTGGTAAGTGTCTTGGGGTGATGTTATGATAATACTGTATTTCCCTATTGTCTGCTTTATGCCCAGAAATGGGTCCCACAGCTTTAAGCTGGGCCCGAGGAAAAGGAGTGGTGGGGGGAAGCCGGGTGAATTCTTCAGCGTGGTTTGTGTTCAAGGACTCACACTCCCCCGTGTTGCTCGGCTCCGCTTGCAGTGGGAGAGTGGATTCCTGCTTCTAGCCAGATTGTGAGCTGAGGCAAAAAGTTTTCCCAGGACTGTATACCGAAATCCTCCAGTAATTCCTTCATCTTCTTCTGGAACTGTTCGGCCTAGCTGTGATCCGAGAACCAGATCATCAGACCCCGTGGACTGGCAGGGAGGCTGCGAGGATGCCGCATCCCGGCCTTGGACCTCGAGAGGGGCCGAGCCAGCTACAGAGGGAACTCTAAATCCACCAGCTTTCTCCGCACCGAGGAGGTTTAATATTTTAACAGTTATTCATTTTTTTACCCCGTGCCATGCAGGCACTTTGTTTGTTAAATAAATAGTTTTTTTCACTTTTCTCCAAGAAATTCCTTTCGTATCGGTGGGGGAGGGAGTGCTGAAACCTGCCTTCTGTGGAGGAGACATTCCTTCCAGAGTGTTTCCCCCTAAACTTGTCTCAAACCAAGACATTAAGTCAGAAAATTCCCCCAACACTTGCTCAGATGTTGCAGCATTGTTGCTCAGATCATGCAGGCTGTTGGGAACCCAGGGAACAGTGGTTCCTGCCATCACAACCAAAGATTATGGAAGATCCTGAATGTTATGCCAACAGCGAAGCAAGGTGGCTAAAGTGTGGTAAATGAATCCCTTGTTCCCCTTTTACTGTGCACAGAGAGAACCTCTTCATGACTCTTGTTTATGACTCTCTGAGTGAGCTGATTGAAAGATCCATCAGAGGAGCAAATGTAGATTGCAGCTGCAGGTGTCCCCCTTGAAGGGCACTACAAGCAGTGTAAAATACCTTTCAGCAATTTCTGCAGTCACTATTTCCTTTGATTGTTGACTTCAGATGAAAGTAATTCAGAACAGTTCTGGTTCAGGAGGTGAGCTCATGATGGTGGGCCAAGTCTGTACAAGCAACGCAGGCGGAACCCTCTCCCTGTATAGATACTCCTGTGTACTTTTTGAGTCTGTAAATCTGTCATAAGGAGGCAAGATGTACCAATACTCTTGTGAATACTTCTGCGAATACTGCTGTGATTTATTCATGTATAAAAGACTTTTGTGAAATTCCTGATCTTCACCTGAGTTATCTAGAAAAACACAGTGAACTCCTGCTTAGATTTAATATTCTTAATTATAAGTGCCTAGGGAAAACCTGGACTTCATTTAGCACCTTCTGAGCAACACCTATCAGTTAACACAGAAGCAGCACAGTTGAAGTGCTTTAATCTTCTACTGATCCCGTCTGCATGACTCTGCCTGGCAGTCAGTGGCAATGATGTAAGTACAGGTGCCCTAATTTTTATGCTGGAATATAAGCTTTTACCCACTTCATACATGCTGATTATATACAACTTAGCTGTGTGAATAGGGAAGGTTAAGAAGAGTCAAATTATGTGGGCCTTGTTTCATTTTCTGTTATGTTGCTATAAAATGGGCATAAACATACCGAAATCAGTGGTGGTTACTGCAATGTAAAACAGGTGTAATGATTACAGAAACAGACAAATTTAAGCTGTAATTTTCTTCTCTTCTGGTTTAAGTAAAATAGATTATCAGGTGTGAACTCTGATTCAACAGAAGCAAAAGACTTCATTAGCACAACTTCAAAATGTCTTTTTTTTTTCTGATCCATGCCCAGTTTAGTTAAATCATAACAATTAAATCCTTCAAAGATCAATAAAGACCTGTACAATTAATAAAATTATTTTAAAATATTGGATAAAATCAGATTTTCAAGTACTGAATAGAACAGCTGTATGTTATATTGGTGTGACGGAATATCAAATCAATATCAAGCCTGTCGTGTTTAATCTGATTAAGATCACCAGAACCGGGTCTCTCAGTATTAAAAACACTATCAGGAGAGCAGTATAATCATATCTTCTATGGACTAGCCAGTGGACAAGATGAAAGGTATATTCTGTTATTCAGTGGACTGTATTTTTACTTCAGAAGTATCAATCACTGATTATTTATGTCATTATCAGGAGGTCTTGCATTACAAAATGAAAAGTGTGCATATCACTATATTGTCATGTACAAATCTGTAGAAGACAAGAAGATAAGGGACTAATGTGGATGTCTCAAACCCTGATAGGTGGATGGCTGTGGAGCCAACCAAGGGTTGTAGGTAAATTACCAAGACTTGTTGGTGACAATATCATGCTGTGAGAAAGAACACGATGTGGCTGGAGAAGGGGACCGTGATAAGCAGCACTTCTGTGGGACAAATGTCCTTGTTCTGGTTCCTGGAGATAAGCAGAGTATGAGCACAGGAATAAGATCAAGAAGTGGGCGTGGACTGGTGGGGAGGAACAAAACCACCCAAGACCCCCAAATCCTCTGACCCGTTTCCAGAAAGGTCTGAAAGAATGGGCTGTACATAACAACTAGTTTGCATAGAAAGCGAGAATCTGTCTTCAGGGTGGGGGAAATTATCTATAAAAAGGTCCCCCCACCAAGCCTAGGCAGTTCTCCCAGGACCCTGGACAGCCCATCAGCTGCATCAGCGCTGGAACCAGGACTAGTGATCTCTTTGTTCCTTCCTTTCTTTTCTTTCTCTCTCTTCCTCTTTACTTCATCTCCTTCTTTCTCTCTTCCCTTTCATCTTATCCCTTTATCCAAAACCCACTGCTGTGTACTTATATAAGAGGCCAGGGGCTAACATAGCAATTTCCATGCAAAATGCAGAATTTGCTAATTAAACTTAGTGCTTTTTTGCAGACCCTTTGACTTCTGTTGTTCCTGTCAACCATGAGCATTTAGGGATCTTGGGTGCTCCCTTCCTGTTAAGGGTGGGACATCACAAAATTTTTGGAAGGTGTTGCTAAAGCCATCAATGTAGTTAGGTTTTGAAAAGATACTTTTCTTTAATGAAGATTGATTACATACACTGCTTGGTAAATGCCTTTTTATGTACTTCACACAGATTTTTTTAATAGGTTATTTTTCCTAGAACTGAAATTTTACATTGTAATGTCTCCTGCTGTAGCCAGATCAGAAGTCCAAAGAGATTTGAGATGAGAAGAACTTTTACTCTATAAGGTTTTTTACTGAGTTTTTACTATGTTACAGAGCCTTACAGTTTTGTTGGGTTTTTTTGTTTTGTTGGGGCTTTTTTAAAGTGAGAATATTAATCCAGCATTCTGAATAAATTTCCCTTCTCTTCATCTTAATTGGAACAAAGGTCTTCAAGTTATTTTCCACATGTAGTCAAACACTGTGGTATGGCTTTGAAAAGTCACTTCAATTCAGGGAGAATTTCCAAGTATATGATAAATTTTGATCAATAAGATGGTAATCAAAAAGAATATGTTTTGTACTTCTATATCTGCCTACCCTCTTAAGATCTTAGAACTCTTTGAACATTGAAGGAATGAAGCATATAAAATACATTGAGTAGGTAACATTATTTTCATTTAATAAATTGGGAAATCAAGGCATACAAATTTGTAACCATTTTTAAAATGTCCTCTGGGGTTTTTTGGTCAACGGCTTTGTCCCAGGCTCTGGATTCAGAACAGTTTATGGACTTTAATTGTGTTTAGCCCTTGAATCTTTAAGTCCACATAGTCATCTGGAAGAGTTACCATTTTTTGTGGAGCCTTTGTTGCTGTGTGTGCCTCATTCCGTGATCACTCCACTTTGTGTTTCTCCCTGACTTGTGTTGTAGCTCAGACAAGGCCCCCACTCAGCAGTTTGCAGCCAGGGCCCATTGCCATGGGCACTGCATTTTGCTGCTATTTGCTATTATTCTTACAGGGGCTTTTTGCCATTCTTTTTGCCGTCCTTATTCCTGTTCTTTATCCAGTTTAAGTTTAGGGGATTACTTTTTCTTCTTCCTTATTCTCAAAGACAGATGTCCCAGACTTGATCCTCCTACAGAAGGAAGATGTGGGACTTAGAATGGACATGGTTAGTGTGAGGCTGTGCTGAAAGAGGGGGGTCAGATTTTGCTGCCAGGAGGATTTCCTGGCAGTAGTGCTTGAAGGGGGTTCTTGTTAGCAGCGTGTTGGTTCAAGATTTAGGACACTAAGTCTATGACTAAGGACTTGTCAAAAATGATCTCACTTAAAATAATCTAGATGAAAGTTTTGATCACGAGTTCATCATGGTGCCACAGGTAGTTTGGCCTTCATGTAAGGCCTGTCATGGTGGAGAGAACCTTGGACTCTGGCTTGGTGTTCCCATTCAAAGTCAAGAACAGGGCTCTAGGTGAAGTCCATCCAGTGGAATCAGGAAACATATTTCTTCCTGTCACCACCATCCTCAGTCTTCATGCCATGGTTCTTGGCTGCCCAGAAGCCTAACATTGGTGATTATTTTGCCTTATATAGTTGCTTCAACCCTAAGAGAAGGGAGAAGGGGCATGAGTGCAACACATTATGAATATAGGCATTTTCCAAAGCTGTCCCAGCCACTCTTCCTGCCATAGACCAGTTATAGATAGTGGAGTGTGCTAGATTTGCTAAAGAGGTGTTTCCCTTGTTTGACCTCAGCTGGAGAAGACTCCTGCACAGAAACCAGCTGCATCACATCAGTTACTCTGGTTAAGAGCATGCTGCAGTAACTGTGTTGACTGTGTGCATTGTGTTTGCAGTTCTGCAAGGAAAAGCTTGCCCTGAGCAGCATCCGCTTTCACTTCCTGCCACTGGTGTGCTTGGCGTCATGGTGTTACTGCCACTGCTACTGCCACTGCTACTGCCACTGCATTTATTCTCCATTCATGGGAGAAAACAGTACAGCACTGTCTTCCACATGCCCCCCTTTTTCTTTTTCCAGAACTTTCTGAGCTACAGTGGCCCTTCTCTGTCTTCCACTAACCTTGCCAGGCCGCACTGGCATTCTCAAGAGTCCACGCAGTCATCGGCAGAACCTTTCTAATGGTGTGCTGAAAGAAGGGAGAAAGGCTGGAAGAAATAGGGACTTTCTGGTAAAACAAAGCAAGATAGGAGCCTCTTAATTCTTCACATGAATGAGTTTCAGCATGCACAGACAGTTGTAAGACAGCATGAGACCAGTGTATGCTGGAGATAACTTCCACTAAAAGCCATTAGAATTTACTCTTCCAGTCCCTACCTAAACACAGAATCCATGGTGTGTCACCAGACCCTTTGGGAATGGGGCACAGAGACAAACTGCAACAGCAATGAGAACTCCACGAAATTTTTAGAATCATAGAATGATTCAGGTTAGAAGGGACCTCAGGAGGTCTCAGAGCCATCTGTGGGATCAGAGTGTGTACCTCAGGGCTGTTTCCAGCTGGGTCTTGAAATCCTCAGGGGATGGAGGCTCCACAACTTCTCTGGACAATCTCTTCTAATGCTTGATTGTTGGGAATTTCTTCATGGTGAAGAAATTTTTATCAGTGTCCAGACTGCTATAACCTTTTTAAGTTTCAATTTGTGCCCATTATCTTTTGCTCTTCTGCCATGGATCACTTAGATCCTTCTCTTCTCCAGGGTATAGAATCTCAGCCTCTCTAAATGGACCATGTGCAGCAGCCCCTTAATCAGCCTGAGCCTACTCCTTATTAGACAATAAGGAAAATCTGAGCCAGACCTTTTTCAGCACCTGCCTTGTTACAGGAATACAATCAATCTACACTCCTCAGGTACTAAACAGAGAAGTATTTACGTAAGGCCGGACACTCAGGGTCTTAAAGATTTGTTGGGGATGATGAAGATAAGGGCTCCACCTGCACTAGTGTTAAGTGTTCTTTTATAGCAGGATATTGCTTGCGTGCAGCCATGAAAATGCTTTGTTTCCTCTGTGAATGCAGAGGTTCAGATCTCCTGAAGCCACAGTATGACAGCCTTGTCAGGCAGCAGTCCACAGCTCACAGCTTCTTAACGCACTCCGGAAAATGCAGTCTCAGACTAATTAAACAGACAGCTGCAGCCCTTCACAAGTTGCAGTAACATATTGCCCTTTGCTGCTTCCAGGGCTTTCCGGAGGAATATAGTAACTCACATAGTTACTGTAGTAGGCATACTCTGAAATTAAACAACCCTTCAGTTTCCACGTTTTACATAAATAATGATGTGCAATGAAAATGGGATTGGGGACTTCAAAGCCAAAAGAAGGCTCAAGGAAAATAAGAAAAGGAAGGGAGTGCGCAGGGAATGAAGAAGACAGTCTGTATTTAAAATTATCTTGTGCCATTTTATCTATCAACATTTGCACAGGAATTCTGAATCAGATTAGATTTTATACAACTACTCTCAAAATAGTTGGATATATTCCAGGTATTTATTATGTGCCAAAGCACCTGCCAGCCAAGAATGTGTTGTCAGAGATCACCTTCACATGTCCTCAAGGAATCTCTATTCCCCTGGCCTTGGGACAAGTTGTGCAGCGAAACTTAGTTGTTAAATGTCTGAATGCTGCTTTCATCTGGTGTCTGAGAGGGACAGTTAAAGGCTGAACATCTTTAAAGGAATTTGAGAAAACAGACGTTCATCATTTGGCAGACTGTATCTCAATTTAATGTATCTGAGAGACAAAAGGCACACATGGTGTGACAGTAATTACCCTGGGGTAAACATCTGTAATCTGTGAGTCCCTCTGAGAAATCTCTGTGGTGCGATTGTAGAAGTTTGTAACTATCTGGAGTAGTGTGATCTGTATACTATAGATATATAAAATATATTTTAAAATATAGTGGGTTTTTTTAATAAACATATATTGACACACCTATCTGTACCTGAGGTAAATTACACATAGGAATTCAGTGGAGCTATTATTGCCATAATAGTAAAAAAAAGTGCAGTATGTGGCAGGTTAACTGACCTCTGTATTTGACTTCTGCCTGATGAGGGAGCACAACTTGTGCTAATGATGACATTTTCACAGTCTGCAGCATCTAATATTACAGTATAATGTATCCATGACTCAAACCCTCTGGCACACTACATAACTTAGGTTTTATGTAAAATGTTTGCCAATGTTTCACTTTCACATTGATATTTATTCTTTTATCCGGAGATGTATCACTCAGACATCCTGTGTCTCTGATTAAGGGGATCTTTGGCCATCACACCTGCTTACAGCAAAACTGACTGCCTTACCAATTGTGTAATAGTACAATTTTATTTCCACTTTTGATTTACTAGAAGTAGGATTAGGTATTAGCATTAAAATGAGGTGCCTGGCTACTGCAAACTCCATGGCATGCAGTGTGGTGGAAACCATTGCTCCGAGTGTCCGGAATCACAACGAGCAGCGCAGCAGAAACAGCTCTGTGGGCAGCAGAAAGCCGTCACAGACTCTGCTTCCACTTTACCACACCACCCATCCCATTGCCAGGGAGCTTTGTTGGAACAATTGTGACGGCAGAAAAAATAAAGGAAGTTGACTCTGTGAAGGAGGGAGGATGGAGTTTCATGTCGAATGTCTAGCTGTTTGTGTTCTTTTTTCTCTTGATATCCAAATCAGGGATCAGAAGCTTATGTGGCCTGGCAATAAATCAAGTAAAATTTCCTAATTCTGGACTGTTTTGTCTGTGACAACTACATACAAAACTGATTTAAATAACTGTGTACAAAATGCGTCCTACATGAGTATTTTTCTGCATCTGCAGGAACAGTTTGTACTGACTACTTGCAAATGTCATATCTATGTACAACTTGATCCCTTCTGCAACAGCTAAAGCATCAGAATCGCGTGAGAATGCCAGGGACAATCCACCCACAATGTTAATCATCACATACACATTTAGGTATACAAAGGAGATGAGCTGCAGCAGGAGCTACCTGGGGGAATATGTGGAACTGTCAAAAATTCCCATCTGGAGAAGTGCTGTGTGTCGATTACTTAATTATGGATGTGTTGAGGAGTTCAGACCTGTTTTCAAGGCAATCTGTTGTCTCAAACCAGCTTTACTATCTCATCTGCGCTGATGACAAGATGGGATGTTCCTGGACCACCCAGGGAATTCACAACTTCAGTGCACAGAGTGTGCAGAGGGGCACAGCCCCAATACCCACCTTTGCCACACTTATAACTATGGGATAGACTCGAGTTTCATACTTAGAACTTAGTCTGACAGCTCCTGCCACTTCAAGATAACTGTCCTGGTTGTAGAATTTGGAAATCTCTGTTCTTGAATTACTAATTGAATGAATTTATTTAAATTGAACACACTTCCAGTTCATTCTGGATCATACAATTTCCCACGAAAAACTGTAATATTGCAAAATTGTAAAGTTGTAAGTAATAAATCAGTGTTTGCAGTTAAGCTTTTATTTATCCAAACCTATGATCCAGTTCTACTATTTTAAGGGAATCACTAGCCTCTATCACATTTGTAGCAAGACAGCCTTGTAATGAGTTGTAATTAGGTGTAAATTATTATGGCAACCATTACATTAACTTTGAGCTTTTCTTCATCTTAGTATTAGTAGATTTCACTGTTTGCATGTTTTTATGCCCTGGACCACAACAGGTGTGCTCATCAATCAGCCAGGGCTAAAAGGGAAAGGTGGCCTTACAAAGCCTCTGGAGATCACAATCAGTTGATTTCTTTTGCAAGGGTAAATGGGTGTTGCCTTGTGGCTCTGTTTCTTCTGCTTTCCAGGTTCCTAGAGGCACTTTGTCTTTCTGAAGTGCTCTTTTTCCCCATCACCAAGAATTTTGCAGGCCTGGCCCAGGCCTGCCACATGGGATGCTGAGCTGCTGAGGTCCTCTGAGCTCTGCTAGACCACAGTGTTCAGAATCAGTAGTTTTAGTACAGACTTTGAGAAAGATAGTGGATTTGTCAATAATTGCTTCAAGGAAATTGTTTCTGTTACCAACACTACCTTGTGCAATCTCCCTTTCCCTCAATAAGGAGGAGAAGACTGCCCAAGGGACACGTCTCCATGACGGTGTCCACAGCAGGTTTAGCCTATCTTTTACCAAATAAACAGCTCTCAAATTGATGCAGGCGGCCTGAACTGGATGATAATGTGACAGGGTATGCTTTGATACAGAAAAGAGAAGCACAGCCACTCTCAGCAACCCCAGCAGTAGAGCTGCAGCAGCTCAGTGGTGCCTTGAAGGGGTGTCCTGCCAGCCAGTGGGTCGGCAGCTGCTGTAATACCACATCTAGTCTCCTCAAGTTAGGGAGGAAGAAAGAGGAAACCATGTTGCTGAGAAAAGGGTTTTGAAAGAGGAGAGAGAAGTATTTGATAATAGCTTGAGGTCAGGGCACTCTGCATCTGGGGTTTTCACTTCAGGTTTGGGTTTCTAGGGACAAAGAACCGTAACTCCCTCTGTGTGTAAGTGAATAGTGCCCAGCTGAGTGTGGCTTCACTCTCAAGTGAACTCCAATGAAATACCGATGGGCAAATAATATCCATTTCCAGTTTAATAGCTGTCTGTGAGAATAGAGTGCAGCACTGTTTAGTTTCGACCAGCAATAACCCTGAGCAAATCAGTACCATCTGCTCTCAGCTCAGAGCTTTCCTGATCAGCATAAAATGAAATAAATGCAAAAGTTTCAGAAAATAACAGCTACCCCCAGAATTGTCAGGCTAGCACCATATGTCAGTCTTCCTTTCCCGCAATGCCCCCAGAGCTGTGCCTGCCATTACTCAGGAGTGACAAGGTCTGGATCTCAGGCCTGAAATGTTCTCACCCACAGCTTTGGGGTTCCAGCAAAAACAGAACAAGAATCTTGTCATGCTATTAAATTATGTTCAGCCTTGCTAACCTCTGGTGACAAATGGCTCCATCTGAGTATAATGCTGCCATCCTCTTTGCATCTATATGAAAAATGGTTATAATATATCTTAAGGACCTGTCAGGAAAAGAGCTACAGCATTTTTATGCAAGATAACTCCCCGAGGAAGCAGGATGAAATGGAACCACCTCAAAGCTTACTGCAGGAAAAAGCATTAGAGACAGTCCAGTGGGAGATGGGTCCCAGAAGGGCCCGGAGACCCACAGCAAACAAAGAGACTTTGTCACACAGCCATGCCTGCTGAGGGGTGACAAACTTGTGGAACCAAATCAGGAGCAGGAACAATGAAATGGCATGGAAGAAACTAATTTCTTGTTTTTCAAATGTAGTAACACCCTCTCCCTTCTTCCTGCTTACAAGTAAACAAGAGTCGGAGCCAGCCCACGCTGGAGCTGCACAGGAATGGTGGTGGCAGTGTTGTGCTGAGATGTGGGCTTGTGGTCAGTGGGAATGGGCAGCGTGGAACTCAGCATGGGCTGACCTGCCCGGACAGGAGGCAGGATCAGGGAAGCAGCTGGCACCACAGGAACTCCATGGTATTTTGTGGCTGCTGGTTAGACTGACCACGAGCAGTACTGTGTCCTCTCCTGGAGCCCTGGGAAACCACAGTCAGGGTTAGGAGTCCATAAGGGTTATACACAAGTTTTCAGGCTTTGAGTCCCAAAGATAGGAATAAATTAAAAATTGTTTTAATTAATCCCATCAAGCTAGAGACACTTAATACCTTTCCTTTACAACAACTCATGGTTTCTCAACACCTCATTGAGGTTCGTGCTCCAACTGCTCACTTAGTTACTTTGAACATAAAATGGGGGCATCTCTGCTTAATACCTGTCCTTGCACAAAAGCAAGCTCTGGGCTTGTTCCCTGGCTCTCCCAGAATCTGACTGCAGGCTGATGCTGCTCCTGCCATCAGCTAGGGAGCAGAGGGATGTGAGCTGCTATCTCCATGTGCTTCTGGATGGCTAGAGCCTGCCCCGGCTGCGTGGACCCCGCGCCCACAGAGCCCCCAGCCAGAGCAGCCTTTCCCATGTTGTCATTCCTAGTATCCTTTCCCATGTTGTCGTTCCTAGTACCAAGCCAAGCTGATGTGGGGAAGATGCTGCATGTTCCAGCTGGGAAGGGAGAAGGAATCTGGGGAGTAAAAGAGTGTTCTTTGATGTGCAACCCTGCTCAGACACAGTGAGCTGTGTTCAAAGAGGGTAAGACATGCATGTTATTGCAGAATAAATATAATGCAAAGAGGGACTTCCCCACATGCAGTCCAATTTTAGATTTTTTTCTGCAGACTACTTTTAAGTGAGAATGTAGGCAGGCTACTTTTAAGTGAGAGTGAGTACTTGTCTCCATGTGATATGGAAAAAAAGTTGATTTAATCTTAATATAATCCCAGTTCCTTGTCAGGGATCAGTTTCTGGGTTTAGCTGCATGGAATTTCTGAGTGTCTCCCGATATTCAATAAATCCCCCCAAACTGAGCTCAGCTCATCAGCAGGGGTCCAACTGGCTTTTACTTCATGTCCTGAGAGATGCCCTTTTAAAGTACACCCTCTCAAAGACATGATGAACTTCTCATTCAGCATTCTACTGTTTCAGTGATCTAAACCCTAAAGTTAGGTATAATCTTGACATGCCTGACAGTCAGAATCTGTTAGGATCTGCCAGAGTCTGCCAGTCTGATCTGGGACTGTGTGCAAGATGGGAGAAGGTGCAGAGGCAGAGATGGCAGAAGAAGGAGCAGCAGCAGTAATTTGACAGATGATGTGAGAAAAATCACTGCCTTGCAGAGATGCAGGATTCTCTTCTGTGGGAATGAAGGTGCTTATCCCGAAGCAATGAAATCCTGAATGTGAAACCTGAGTACAGAACATTACTCATTGAGTTTTTGGGAGAGCATTTAGACTACCTTGATTCAATCCTGCAATAAAGTTGCAAAAAATAAAGTCGTACCATATCCACTGCACTTTACTGAAGATACTGTTGTGCGTTTCTTCTTTCCGAGAGTTTGTAGGCAGCACTTAACACTTTCCTGATGCTGAGGCTACATTTGTTCTCTGGCCTGGCGCCCTCCTGGCACGGTTCATCTTGTGTCTATACAGCCAAACTCTCCAATTGCCAAATCAGATGGCTGCATCCGAACAGCCTGCAAGGACCCAGGCTCCTGCCAGCCCGTGCCTTGGCTGGGCACACTGCGGGCTGCCCAGATCTCACCCACGCCAGGGATCTTCCTGATGATTTAGTTGCTGGTCATGAGCTGGTGCTCGGGCCTCAGTTCTGGCTCCGTTTTGCTCTTGGCTCTAGGCTAAAGCCCCAGATGTTGCATGGAGAAGGCTGCTCTGGCTTGAAAGGAGGTGATGTGAGCGGCGTGGTGCCGTGGGGTGGGCTGCCCCCTCTGTGCTCAGCTGTGCCGGCTGCAGCACGGCACCTGCTGCCCAGCTGGCCTGTCAGGCAGGAGAAAGCTGGCTTAGGAGCATCATCACTGCCCTCAAACCACAGCAGGGATGGCAGAGGTTTCCTGGCATAAATGTGTGCACAGGGAAAATTATTTATGTTAGGGATGCTTTTCCAGGGAGGAAGAGGAAGGATGTGCTGGAGCTGAGAGCTTTCACGACAAAGGCAGAATTGTCCTGAACAGGAATTTTGGGTTTTTACAGGCATTTAGGGAATCACAAGAGAACATGTGGGCATGATGGTGGCAGTATCCCAGCTCCAGTGACTGCACAGACATGCTCCTTTGGCTGGGGACCGAGCAGGTACTAAGGGAGCAGCCACAGACTCCAGCGGTGGGGAGGGAGGAAGAAGAAAAAAAAAAGCCCATGCAAGGAACCAGAGTGTGCAAGGTATTGAGGTGTCTGTAAATGAGTCTGGAGCAGGACAGGATGGTATGAGGCGGTGTCAGGTTTCAGGAAATGCAAAAGAGAAGGGGAGATCAAAGATAATTACCAATTCATCCCCCGACAAAGCTATATGATGCTTCTGGTCCTTATCTCCGAGTTAAGCCCTGCTACTCCCCTCCCTGTCCTGCCCCACTGCTGTCTCCCATTTTTAAATCTTTTCCTCAACTTCCTCCTCCCCTCATCCAGTCCCTATGCGCTCTCTCTGTATGTGTTGAGCACTTACTGAAAGCTCGAGGCAGCAGCAGCCTGGGGATACTCTGGCAAGAATGGGGTCTGTAGCCTTCACTAGAACATACGCAAGCCTTATTTCATTGTTGGGCTAATTGTGGTCAGTGTGTGTGCCATGGCGTGACAACAGTGCCCTGGAAGAGGATACACAGAATTGGAAGGCCACTGTGCCTGTGCAATGGCCCCCAGCTGGGATTTTCCAGAGTGCCTTCAAGTTTGCAGAGACAAGTGTTTGGCAACTTGGGCTGAGCATGAAAAGGAGCAGGCAGGAGTCAGTTGCAAGGTCTCGACACTTTGGATGCCCTGCGGTGTCATTTGTCAGAGAAGTGGTGGGAATGCATTGTACAACCATGTGCTTCAGACCTCCAGCGGGTGTGAGCAAAGCAGATTTTTTGAAATCACATGAGCTAAAGAGCAATGTCAAAACAAATGGGAAGTGTTGAGTATTTTGCAAAGCACTTCCACCAGTGTCAGTCACCCTTGCAGAGTTCCTTTAGCAGCTGCATGTACCCAGTCCTTGCTCTCCCAGCTTCTCAGAGAGACCTTACTGATTTTAGAGTACATGGACAGAAGCCTGCCAAGAGAGTCTTTTTGCCTCATTTTGCAAACCCAGCTTTCAAAATTAGTGGTAACCACCTTTTAGACTGTGCAGGAGCTGTGATTAGCACTCCAGCCAGGCAGAGGCTCAGATGAGGGAAGAAAAGCCTTGGGGCCAAGGGGGGCCTGTGAATGAACATATTTCCCAACACACATCAAGTGTTGTTTTATCACAGCAAGATTGTGAATTGACATACTTCCCCTCCCAGCACAGAGATGTCTCAAAGGCAGGCAAAGGGTTTGTGGCAGAAAGTGTTTCTGCTCGGCCATCTGGGCTCCAGTGCCTGAGAGGGGATTTGGCTAACCCTGAGCACGAAGCCATCTGCCAGAGCCATCCATTTCTCCTCTGCTATCTGTGTAATAATTCTTTTATGTACCCACAGCAAATGGCAGACCACCTGCGTGTTTTATGTTTTAAAAAGAACCCTCAACTTGTCTGGCTCTGAAATGCAGGATTAGTTGAGAAAAGTTTTCTTCTGGACACAGTGGTTTTTTTTTTTCTGTCCGAAGCTGAAGTTATACATAGACTCACGCCTGTATTTAAATTATGCTGAGGGCACGGAGAGCTCATGCAAGAGCATGTGTGATTGATTGTGTATTTTTTTATAAGCTCAATGTTTGTTTTACTGCAGTGCCAGAAACCCACAGTCAAGATTAGGATGCAGTTGGTCTAGGTGCTGCATAGATGTGATGAGGGAAAGCCGTTTTGCACTGAAATACAGATTGAAATCCAAGGACTGTCTGTAGCTAGGAGTGCCGGTGATTATTTCCACTCAGTCCAAATGATTTTGCCTCCCTTTTGAGAGTATCTCTCTTTATATTGCAGTGCCAATCTCATCTCAGATTTTCCAGGCTCCAGGGGGAGATGAAGTGTGCTATTTGTCGTGCTGAAGGGAACATGAGCTGCATTTCAGCCAAAAGGGCTATTCAAGGGAAATGACACCACCAATACACTCTTTGCTGCAGAACAAGCAAACTCACATTGCTACTTGAAATTAAGAGTGAAGTATCTCAAATCACCCAAATTCCTAACATGGGAGAAACAGCCAAGTCCTAATTTCTTGCACACATTTTGCTTGGATCTGTGAGTGAGGACTGTTTTTTGGAGTATTTCCTCTAGAGCTAGACAGAGTTTTGTTTGAAAAAAATTATCAGTGCTTTCAGACATAAATCTTCCGTTCATCACAGCTATTTACTGATTCACTTGCTCTGATCGATGGGATAGCAAATGACGAATGTTTAATGGAGAGCATTCCACAATTGGTCAAGGTGACTGCAAAATATTTGATGTTTCAGAACAATCAAATTGTTTGGGAACATCCCTTCCTTTGCCCTTGTACTTGTTTTTTCTCCCATCCTTGTGGTGTATGTCATGGGAGTCTCCGTCTGGGCCTTGACCATGGCTTTGGCAGCTCTGATTGTGGTACAGCTTCTCCAGTTATGGGCTTGGATGCCAGTAGAATAAATAGAAATTCGGGATTTTTTTAAGGGAAAAAGGAAAACTAGTGATAGCTATGATTATAATTCAGCGTTCCTCATAACTGGTGCAAGACCATTTTATTCCGTGTCTCTTTAGATGGTAGTAATTGTACCTGTACACATGGACTATTTGTGTTTATTAAAATGACCTTATCAGAAGAGCAACGTCAGCAAACTTCAGCCATGCGAGCAGAACCATCAGGGTCATGATGAGACTATCTTTGGAGGAATACTTCAACCATTTGGGGAAGTCTGCCAAGGAAATTTCCCAGCTCTGGAGTTGTTTGCCAGCTGCTCATCTGGCTACTCCTTTCATTTGACTTTGTCTCCTCAGTCTGTTCCTCCATTCTACCACTTTGTGTCCCTGCCTGCCCAGTGCTCTCCAGCAGGAAAGAGGTCAGACAACTTCACGGTGAGGGAAGACTCTGTGCCTGCAAGGTAATGGCACCACTGAGCAAACCCCAGTGACTAGTTAGGATATTGTGCAGTCAAGGGGCTGAACTGCGTCTGCCTGCTGAGGAGATGTTACGATACGAGATAATTCCCCCCGCCTTGCCGCGTACTTATTAAGCTGTGTTGTGAATCCTGTGGCTTAGACCAGAGACCATATTTTCTAGAGACAGTTGACTTAGTGAGCAACGAGAAGGTTGGCAAGCTACCAGGGGAAGTTGAACAAAAAGGTGATTTTCATTCTCCAAAGGCTGCTGAGCTGACTGCTGATAAGGTGCCAAGCACTTCCTTGCTCATAGATCTAAACTCCAAATTCACAGGCCTCCTGAGGAATTTAGGAGCCACTGTTAAGCCTATTAAATCCCCCTGATGTTTCCAACAACAGCTCAGATTTTATCACTAATGAAAGAAAACTCACAGCTCCTCTGGATTTAGTCCATCTTATCTCAACAGCTGAAAGAGATCTTGGCTAAAAGGATAAAGACTTTTTTTTTCCCCCATTCTATCAGTGTATTAAGCTATTCTCCTTGCTTCAGTCCAAAATCAGAAGGTGCTCTGAGATACTCTTGAGTGCTTGCTCTGGAGTGATTCAGAGAGTTACTGCTCTGGCACCGTGGAACTCCTGTCCCACAGCGGAGGCAGGAGAACTTGTGCAGCGAGGTGCTGGGCCACCCTCTGGGTGTGTTAGTGTGAGTGGCGCCACTGGCTCAGGTCAATTGACGAGGGGACAGGCTACTCTTCAACTGTCTGTTCCATGGGCTGGGAGCTGAGGGTTGGAGCTGGCACATACAGGAGATACCACAGGAACACAGAGTCACAGTGTGGATGAGGTCTGAAGGCGCCTCTGGAGATGAGTTAGTCCAGCCCCCCTGCTCAGCACAGGGTCGGCTCCAGCAGGCTGCCTGGGGCTGTGTCCTTTGCACTTTTAGAAATTTCCAGCGATGGAAGCCCCACACATACTCTCTGGGCAACCTGCACTGTTGTCTGGGCACCTCCACAGTAAAAAAACGTCGAGGGTTTTTTTATGTTCAGGTGTAGTTTCCTGCATTTCAGTTTGTGTCCATTTACTTTTCCCCTGTGACAGGCCTGGTATTTATTTATACACACTGATAAGATCTCCCTGAGGCTTCTCTTCCTCTGCTGCAAAGTCCCAGCTCTTTCAGATTCTCCTCATGTGTCAGATCCTCCAGTCCCTTAATCATTTTCGTGGCCCTTTGCTAGGCTGACTCCAGTATGTCCATGCCTGTCTTGTACAGGGAAGCACAAAATGAGACACAAGACACCAGTGCTGAGCAGAGGGGAAGGATCATCTCCCTCGACCTGTTGCTGATGCTCTGCCTGATGCAGTCCGGGAGGCTGGTGGCCTCCTTTGCTGCAAAGACACATTGCTGGCCCAAGGCCAGCTTGCCCACCAGGATCCCCGAGTCCTTTTCTGTAAAGATGCTTTCCAGACAGTTGACTCCCAGCCTGCTCTGCTGCCTAAAGATATTCCTGCCCAGGTAATGGACTTGGTGTCTCATGAAGCTCCCGTCCACCTATTTCTCCAGCCTGTGCAGATCCCTCTGAATGTCAGCAAAATGTCCTGGAGCATCAACCACTTTTCCCAGACTGCTGACAGTGCACTCTCTCCCATCGTCCAGGGCATTAATGAAGATATTTGACAGTATTGACCCCAGGGGTACTCAACTAGTGAATAGCCTATGTTTGGACTTTGTGCCACTGATCCACACCTCACTGTGCATTTATCTATCCATACTTCACTGGTTTGCCTAGAAGAGTTTCGGGACACAGCATCTAAAACCTTGGTGACATCAAGACAAACCGTGTTTACTTTGCCTTGTTCTTTACTGATGAGATTTGCCTTCAAGAATCACAGGGGCCAGAGACCTGTGGCAAATGCTCTTCCTGATCTGGTCTGTAGCAGACACCAATCACAGCACTGCTCACATTGGTCAGCCCTCTAATCCTCACCCATAAACTCTCAGCTGGCTCATTGTACACCCCAAGCACAGCTCTATGCAGTGTCTCTGCTCTTGCACATGAAGGGGAAGCCCCCTCCCTGCTTTTCCAGCCTGTCCTTCCTGGAGAGCCAGCCTTCCATGGCAGCACTTCAGGTGGGGAGCCGTCATACCGTGTCTCGCAAATCTTGTTATTCCTCCTGTGTGCTCCCCATGCTGCCTGTGTCAGTGTATAGGCACCCCAGAGAGGCAGTCAGTCCTGCTGGTTTCCCAGAAAAGGTATGAGAGCTTTCCCTATAATGCTGCCCTCTCTCAATGCTTCCTTATTTCTCTGCATGCACTTGTATTACACACTGTATTCACTGCAGGTTGCATGCTGCTGACTGGGAGGTGAGGTCTAAGCCTCTTTAAAGACAGCTCAAATTTCCTTAGGCTAGAGATTAAATTTCAAATTCCCTGGCCCTTTAGTCACAGTGACTTGAGTGGAAGGAGGCTGTGGCATAACCCACAGGTCTCATCCCAGTGCCATCTTCTGCTGGGGACTGCTCTGCCTGCAGACCACATCTGCAAAAGCCTAGAGTTATTTCTGACTATGTGTGACTTCACTTCTGATAATAATAAGCTTCTATAATGTGATCATATCTGATTGCTGCTCTTGGGTTGCCTACCTCATTCTTGGAACAAGGTTTGGCACACTGGTATAGGGGTACCTGAAGTTTTGTGACAGGTACAGAATGTGGGATGGTCCTACTGGAAACCAAGTCTGCTCCTTGGTAGATAGAAGATGGAGGAGCTGGATTGTTTCACTGCTTCTGCCTTTGGCTTCCTGGTCATGACAGATAACACCCTTTTACAAGATCAGTGAAGGATAGTAACAACTTCCTGGACCTTGGCATCTGTTGTGGAAAAGTGTTTATTGAAACAATAATGAGGAGCAATGTGGGATAAGAGTCTGAGAGGAAAAGAACCTGTTATGAGTTGTTAAAGTGCAGCAAATAGAACCTCAAGAAGCTGAGGAGGGACAAGCGTTGACAGCAATAGAAACCCTGCCTCAAGGTCAGTTTGAGTCAGAAAAAAAAAGTGTTTCCTAGCAAGATGGGAAGAAGGATAAAAAAGAGCTGTATTATTGCCATTATAAAATAATTGTTGAAATGTGCTTTAGAATAACTTTACAGCTGATAAGACACGGAGCAGAAATTTGAGAGATAGCATATGAGATAATTCTTCCTTCAGGAGAACTCCTTGTAAAAGCTTCGGAGAAAATTGGATAAAACGTAACTTAGGGGATTCTCTGAAAAGAGTTGGTTTTGCATAAGGGGATTCTGTTTATTTTCCCATGGGCTGCTTTGAAGACTCTGTTCAATGCTCATTGCAGACAGGTCACTGAAGAGACACGTGGGAGCACAACAGTGGGCTCCACAAACTGCCGCTTTCATAATGGTTTTCTCCTGATATCCGTCCACAGGAAACGTGATGCTTCTGTTCAGTTTCTGCTCCCGTGGCCTCCCAAGTCAGTGGATCACTTTGAGGGATTTGCTGATGCAGATCTCCTGAATGGGAGTGTATGCTATGAACCCCGTGTTTCATGGGAATGTCTTGGATATGGGTACAAGATGCATTACTGCCACATAAACAGTGTGACTTTGAAGTATGTCAGCTGCTTCTGGGTTACTGTTTATGTCTATAGTCAGCAGTGAAAACAGTGAATTTTGAAAGCTCTCAGGCTTGGTGTCCTCGGGAATGTGAAGAATTAAGGTATTATGGCAGTCAGCACTTGTCCTGTCAGGTGAAAAACAGAAAGTGAGGTTCGTTCCTGACCTCTTCTGAGCTATTTTACTGGGTTTATGTGGGAAATCACCTTTATTTCATATTGTTTCCCAATCATCTCATTGATGCTTACTGCATGTTATCATCACATCTGCTGTGAGAGGGCACAAAGCTGCTTTTGCAGCAACCAGAGTACAACAACCTGTGTTTGGTGATCAAGGGCCTTCTTTCTACATCCGTGTTTAAGAGAGGTAAGCACAAAGTGAGTGAATGCCAGTTGGTATCTGTTCTGTAGAGCAGAATGTTTCACCAACATCTGCTCTGAGACTGATGGATAGTGAGTATCAGTGCAGTCACTGCAGACCAGTAGATATATTTTGGATCTCCATGATCTGTCAGAGAGAAAGCGAGGACAGTAAAAAAGAACATGATTAAGTGAAACTGGATGCACATAGTTAATGACAGCACTGTTAAAAACAATCCCTCTGTTTTTGCCTTCTGTTCACTTCCATCCCCTCTCCTTCCTCTTCCCAAAAATCTGCCAAAGCATTGCCAGTTTTTCATGAGAAATGTTTCCACCAGGAAATCAAATACTGGCTATCACAGTTTAATGTTACAAGCTCATCTCCACCAGTTGGTTTCACCAGCATGAGAAATGTGCCCTGCTCATACGGTGAAAAGAAAGTTGTGGGGAAGATTGTCTTAGGTAAACTTTCCCCAAACCTCCTGTAAAATTAATTTGAAAGGGATGTGTACATTGCATAGTGAGCAGGATTTGACCAACATAAAAAACAGAAGCAGCCATAACTGTTCCAGATGAGTCTCAAGAATGGCTTTTCAAACTACACGCTGTGATGAGGTCAATTCATACAAATGGAAGCAGAATCCTGGGGACTACAGGGCAGTTTTAAGCTTGGGGTTTACAAATATTTCCTGGTATTTTCTTCCCTAGTTAGAAAGGGGAAAAAACACAGTCATAGAGAACAACAGAAAACCACACTTGCTTTTATTTTTAGAAGTCTGACCGACCTCAAATGTTTTAAGCAAAATGTTTACATGAATATTTTAGGAGCATTGCATTTTACTACTGTCAAATCCAGTTGTGCTTCAAGAACTGCAGAGTCATAGGCGCCTCTTGCTCTAAAGGAGTAGGGCAGGATTTCAGTCCTAGTCAGAGGAACTGAGCAAACAGGCTGGATAACTTATTCTAGCAACAGTTGGGTAAACAACCTAGGTGATACATAAAGCTTACCACATGCAGGAATGACACGTGGCAAGGCTCTACTAGAGAGTTTGCTGGATCCCAGTGTTTCCAAGTCTGTTATATTTACATATGCATTACACACTTTTGTGTCCGTGCAATGCATTCACGTGCACACGCGTGTATATAGAGACACACGCTGCTGCCTGATGTGTTCCTTCCATGTAATAAGCATATTTACTTTTTTTGTCTCTGTGCTCCTGGGAGAAGCAACTCATCTGAGAGGAGCTGGTGTTGTTACAGGTTGAATGCATGAATTTTTTGTTGATGACAAGGTAGTGGGGAACTTTTCCCAAATTGCCTTTCGTCTGCTGACCTGTCAGCTGGATACCTCCCTTGAAAGCTGTGCTGTAGCAGTTTTATCATCAAGTTATTTACACACAGTTGGTATTGAACTGATGAGCTTTAAAGGACTATCGGGATGTCTATAAAGCACATGCACTGAAATTCAGTTGATTTTGTAAGCTCTCTTGGGAAATCTTTTATGATTAGTATAAACCCAACTCACTTCTGATAAAGCCTTTCCATCCTTTTGGTCCTACGGAGATCGCCTGGAGCTTCAATGCTGCAGAAAGGGTACAGTCAGTGCTACTTGTAGTTTGAGCTGTTGGATGTAGCTGTTTGAGCCTATGAAATCCAGTTATGAGACCAAAAGAGTTGGGTGGAAATTACATCATGTCAGCTGCAGGGCAGTCTGGGTTGACCACTGGATCCTGTAGTTGTGCAAAATACAGTTTTGCACAGTTTTCAATGGCAAACCCTTTTAGAAAATGCTCCATTTTCGACTGATGTTGCTTTCAAGATGGTTATGAACACATTTTTCAATTCCTGCCACTGTCCCAGGTGAAATCTGTCCCCCAGCACGAACAGAGCTTTTACCTACAGCAGTAGCAAAAGTTGTATGAAAGTGTGAACACGCAGAAGCAGTTCAAGATCCAATTTCCATGAGGGCTCAAGGATCCATTTGCATTAAGCCAGTTTTGGAGCAAAGGCCCTGCAAAACTCCCATGAAGACTACAAACACAGGATTGTTTAACTTCATGCACCTAAGTAGTCTCTTAAAGCCAAAAGAATTGCACCGGCTTAAGATCACCATATACACACATGATCTGCTAGTTTAGGACTGTGCAGGGGCTGATAACCTGATTATGTATTCATACTTGAAACAAATATTCAGGAAATCAGACACCTTCTGATCGAGGTCATTTTTCCTGGAGTAGAAGTGTGTCATACAATCCCTTCCCTGACCTTACAAAGCTCAGTATAGCTCAGTACCAAAGGAGTCTGGCTTCTGACCCTGGTCTTGAGGACTTCTTGAAGCAGATCCTGAATGTGGCCCCTGATTTCTGATTCTCAGAAGAGAAATGTTTCAAAACACTTTAAAATCAAATTTTGCTATTTTTCTGTTCATACACTCTGAAATGGCTGAGTCCAAAGCCATACACTACAGGCATGCACATACCCCTCATTATATTTTCAAATAAATGTCATTCAAAAGTATGCATATGGAAAAACTTATGCATAAGTAATGATCATTACATAATGATTTAATTCAGTGATACATCATCGATTGTAGCACATGTAGCAAAGTGCTTGGGTTTTCAATTAATATAACTGAGATAAAATATCTAAGAGCACTGCTCTTGACATTTGATCGGTGCCATGTTTTGAGTTTCTGGAGAAGCCTTAAAGGTTAGTGCTATATTTCATCCTTCCAAGCTCTGCATTCGAAAGCTCAGTCCCATGAAACATCACCTGTGCCAAGGAAAGGCAGTCATTTTTTAAATCACATTCTGATATAAGCTGTGCAGAAGTCTCAGTCAGAATCTTCTTTGCAGACAAAATCATTGTCTTCAAGAATGGCTTAAATCAGATGAAGTGTTTTTGAAGTTAGGTGCAAGATGAGGAGAGGAGAGAGAACAAATAAGCCCTGGATTGCAACCTGGCCACCAAAAGGGCAAATGGAAAGAAATCCAGCTGGGCAGGGCAGAAGGGGAGGTAAAAGATCATTTTCCACCCACAACAGCATAGTCTGAGAAGTAGAGAAACCAAAAAAATAAGACAGAGATTTAGCATCCCCTGAAGAAATCTCGTGGGCTGAGTCAAAATATCTGGAGGAGACAAGGACTGGAGGGATAATAGTTGTAGGAGACTTATGGATGGAGGGATACCTGCCAGGCTTAAGCCAGTTACTGGGCATTGGGACAGTGAGGAAACCTTCCTCTGGACCTTGTGTGCACTGTCAGCCCAGCATCAACCTGGCTGCAGCGGGAAGGATGATGGGGGAGCTGTAAGGCCTGTGCTCCTTCTCCAGAGCCTGGGCTGGCCTGAGATGAGAGCCTTGAGAACAGCACCACAGTGCAAATAAGCAAACCTGGTCTGCATCCTGGGAAGTGCTAAAAAAGGGGCTTGTGGTGAACACCTGCTGCAGCTGTGGCGTGACTCCTGCCCCAAGATGGAAGAAACTTAGGGGAAGCAGAATATCACAGAAATATTACTTTGATTATACCTTGAACAAGAAGGCCGAGTCCCTGGCATTAGAACTGAAAAGAGTCTTGTGAAATGACTGTGGGAGGATGTGTGTCTAAGGATCATTTCTGGTGAAACACTGGGGCAAAGTGCTCACTAAGAGCCGAGGTCTGAGCTGCTGAGAACTGATGGCAAGCTCTGTGCTGGCTGGAAACAATAAACTGTTCTACAGGCAACTATTGTGACTCATTAGATGACACAGTCCTTGTCCCAAAATGCTGTCCTTCATGGATTAGAAGAGAAAAATACATATGTAGAAATACTAAAAATACCTCTGCCTCCCTCATGCCTGCCTGACAAAAGGACATCTCCAGCAGGTGCACCTACGCAGCAGGCACAGGTCTTGCAGAGAAGACTCTGTGCTCGCAGCGTTCATCCTCACACAGCAAGAGGCAGTTAAAAATAGCTTGTACTACACAGACCTCTTAAAACAAGTCAAGGAGGACTTACAAAACCATTTCAGGTGCCTTTTTTACACACGCAGCTGTGTATGCCTTGTTTTTCTGTCTTTATACGAGTCAAGAAGTGATTGGAGGACATAATTTGTAGTGTGGTTGTAAGATACAAAACAAAGCATCAGATGTCCCCCAAAGACATGGTTCTAAATTCTGCTTCTAAGGTGGGATCTGATGAAACAGTAGAGATTTTTTATTTTGTCAGGTAAAACTTTACCAGCTTTATTGCCTTCCTGTAGTCAATAAACCAAGACAGGTTTCTGAGGCAGTTCACGTATAATAGATGTTGGGATTTTTTCAAACACAATATACAAGCCTTTGAAGAATAACTCTTGGATTTCATAGAATTGCATTACAAAAGTAACTTCTGCACCCTGCTAAAGAAATCCAAAACAAGGAATGGGATGAACATATATATTTACACAAATTTAATGGTCTGAGCTGGGAAAGGAAATACTGCTGTATTTGAACACACAGTCCTAATGAAAGAATAAAGAAGCAAGAAGCCTGTAGAAGCAGCTAGCATTTCTCACTGAACCACTCTTAATGTCTGTGCCCTTTGAAGGAAGAGTTTCAAGCAATACTGATGACATCTGGTTTGTTCTCATTCCTGAACCTTCTTGCCTGTAACAGCACAGAATAATCAGAAATTCCTTGTGCTCTTGGCTGCTTGCTTTTAAATTAGCATTCCAAGTCAAAATAGAGAATTTTGTTAAACACAGTCACACAGACTGGCAGATTTTTAGCTTTTTGCTCTTCAGTCTAAAATTCTTCAAAGCCTTAGTCTTCTCAAAGGAATAATTAAAAAGAAAAAGTGGGCTTGAAGTGCTAGCAGAGATAGTCCTTGCAGAGGAGAAAGCGCCTGTGTCCGGGCTACTTGTGCAAATCTAGTCCCAAGGTTAGTTTTCAGTCCCAGGAAACCTTGGGATCTTATCACACAGAAATTAGTCTATCCAGGCTGAACTGCTGTGCATAGAAAGGACAGGATCAAGCAGCTCACAGGACTGCTGACAGCTTTGAACTGGGCAGAATGAGAAGCTTTCGTGCCTGAGCTGTCAGCTGGGTGCCCTTTAGCAGCTCTGGATGCACACCAGGCTGAAGGTGAAAAGTGATGGGCGTGTGTGCAGTGGCTGTACCCTCACACTCAGACTCTCTCCTCATACTCACACGTACATATACGTGTGTGTGCATCTGTATGTTTGTATAAAGACACTGTATCTCCTCATAATTACATTATTTACGTGTAATATATAGTATATGTAGTCTGCAGTGTTTTATCTACAGCTCTCCCTATGAACATGGTTATCTGTACACACAAACACGCACATAACCACAGCATTATTTTAAATTCCAGTGGTACTGGAGTTTCCAGTGTCTCGTGAGAAGGACACAGTAATGCAGCCAGACCCTAGAACTGCACCCAATCTTCTCAAGAAATGTTTGTTTACAGTCTGCCAGGTAAATTGTTATGTACAGAGCTGCAAGTACCAACAGACACTGATTTGGCAACCCAAGGTTGAAGCAGGTGATAATGACACAGCTTTGTCTTAAAGCAACCCCTAACACACAGGAAGCTTCAAAGATTAGAGCATCACATTGTTTTTAACGAAATGAGATGGGAGTATGATGCAACCCACACTGACAAGGGATGAAGCAAAAGAGTAGGTGTTCCTTGGCTGCTGCCAGTGGGGACTGCACTGATGGCTGCTGCCGGGTGCTGGAGCAGGAGCTCAGCACACACAGCCAGGTTTGCCTTCCAGCCCTGGGTGGTGTCACTGGCTGCTAGATCTGGTCTCTGGCGAGTTTTCCATCAAAAAATTGCAGTTGGCAGAGTTCCTCCAAGTGAGTGGAGATGACCCTCATGCCAGTTTGTGGCTCTCAGCAGTGAAGTTCCAGGCAACCCTTCATCCTGGCTCCACAGCACAGGTGGCTTCCTGCAAACTTATCAGTCCCAATTCCCTCTGCAATTCCACTACATAGGCTTGGAGATTACAATGGTGTTCACAAAGACAAATAAGGAATGGGATTCTATAGTTTATATCTGATAAGTTTTAAATACACCATAAAAGTCTGTTCTGTTGCTCGGGTACACACTGAGAGCCACAGAGCCAGCAGCTGTGACACAGCAGGTGCCACAAGCACTGGATCTCCCCAGAGGGGAGGAGGAGTGCATTGGCTGCCCTGCAATCTCTAGCACAAACCGTGCTCCTTCATCGCATTCACCCACATGTTCAACATTGTACAGTAGGGTATGAAAACATACAGAATTCAAACTTTGAATTTCAGATTTACATAGGTGTGAGCTGTGTGATTACCTCTAACTATCAGGCCAGGAGGAACAATGAAGATAATTTGCTTGAGTTTTTACCTAATTCCCTCAAACTAGTCCTTGATTCAGTTCCAGTATCTACAGCTGAATTTGAGGATATCCTTCAGAGAAACATTGACCGGAAACTTCTCCAGGGATGGCAAATGTATGACAAACATCAACTTTGTTGGTGAAAATAATTATGTTATTTCTTGCTTAAACCTATCCATCAACTCTAAATGCAGGAAGTTGTTGTGTCTTTACCTGTAACATCCAAAGCCTTATGCAAGGTCTTGTAGACCATTAGAGAAGAAGATAGGCAGACTTTGGATCTCCTGTAGGAGATTCTTCAGGCCTTCAGACAGTATTAGTCTACGCTGAACTTCCTCTGATTTTTTTTTTTATATCCCTCTTGGAATGTGAAGTCCAGGACCAGACAGCACATTCCAGCTGCAGCCGTGCCAAATGCGGAGGCAGCAAACCTTACAGAGAGGTCCTGCTCAGTGACAAGCAGGGGACTGCGTTCAAGAGCAGCATTGACCTCAACATCATGTTACGATTTCATTACAACTGATTATCAATCAGTAAGTCCTGATCTTTTCCAGAAGTACTGCTCTGCCAGACAGAGCACCTGGCTAGGCAAACGTGACTTGTGGTTTTTTGTTCCTAGATACATTGTATTGTATTTTACCAAACTGAAATACCTATTATTTGTTTGTGCCAGTATTTTTGATGATTCCCCCAACATTGTCAATAACAACTGTTTTCTTCTGGATCTCTCCTGAAAAAGACAAAGATCGAGTGTCAGTTTTGTCTTATCTTTTATCTCAGTCAGAATATAAATTAGGATTAAGCAAGCTTCCTTACACAAATCTAAGTGTATTGCT
The DNA here is from genome assembly GCA_013398855.1 of Mohoua ochrocephala. Lineage (NCBI taxonomy): Eukaryota > Metazoa > Chordata > Aves > Passeriformes > Acanthizidae > Mohoua > Mohoua ochrocephala. Next base: position 85,490 of record VZTA01001974.1, read on the forward strand.
CTAACATCATGTTTATCAACCAAACTTCTCAAACTAATCTAAAATTACCTGTAAAATGAGAATGTAATCTATTTCATAAACCTGGGTTGCACAACACTAATCCTATTACCTTCCTGTAATTATTTGTTAGTGGATCACTCCACCAGTTCTTCCGATATCGTTGGAGATTGGCTGGTTGGTAATTAGGGGACCTGATGCACCAAGCACCCAATGAACTGAGCTCCCATCCAAAGCTCAGACAAGGCACTGCTGAGACTTGAGAAGTGGCACAACTCACACCACATGTGCCAAGCCTAAAATAATCTGATCAAGAAAAAGAGTGTGAGCTTTTTAAGGTCTGACAGAGCTTGTCTGATGCAGCAGGACAGAACCATGAATTCCCTCTGCTGTGGACAGCAGGAAGGCACCATGGGCACAGAGCTCATCTGATGCAGCAGGACAGACCCATGACAGCAGGAAGGCACCATGGGCTCATCCTTTCCAATCCACACTGCCCACAACCCAGAACTCTATTCCAGCCCTCATCACCATGAAATGCAGCTTTACCCTGCCTTGCAGACCCTCAAACCAAGAATCCCATGGTGTGAGATTTCCAAACTCCCTGGTTACATCCAGTGACCCCAGGGTTTTCTCACTGGCAGCCATTCTGGCCAGACTACTTGTCAGCCTGGTGGTGTGGCCAGCCACAACCACCACAGGCATTCCTTGTTTTCTCCCACATCCCAGAGTACAGCAGCCTCCACTAAAGCTGTAGGCACAAAACAGCCTTTTAGCCTTCCGCATAGCCCAGCAAAGGGACCCCCATGTTCCAGGCATTTCCTGGTGGCCTCCCCAGCTTGTGAGACCAGACCCCTAGCATTGATTTTGCACATTCAAAGCTCTTACTGACCAGACTGGGCTGCAGGGAGAGGTCATGGTGACATCCTCACTGTGGGCACGCTGCTTTGCACATGGCAATGGCTGCAGTCATATGCCAAGAACCCCAGAGTAACTGAGATGCTGATTTTGTCTGGCATTGCTTGTTCATACCCAGAATGGGTATGGAAGTAAAGTAGCAATGGTGGGATGATGTTGATGTCTCCATTGTGCGTGAGAGGAGTGGTTCCATGGGGATGAGAGGCACAGCCTGTGGGCTAATGCTCCTTCCTACTCCCAGGGCAGAGAGCACAGGGCCTGGGTAAAGCCCCATGTCTGCCCCACATCTGCCCACTCTGGGTCTCCCTGGCAGAGGACATCCGTGGGCAGGCTCCATCTGCCACCCAGGCCGCACTGGGCTGCCCAACACATCCGAGAGTACGTGGAGGAGTGGTGGCGTGAGCTGAGGCTGCTACAACATCTGCATCTCATGAGCAAGCAGGAGCAGCCTGTGGCAGCACTGCACATGGGCGTGGAGGCAGCGGGAGGGCGGCAAGGACACGGCTCACTGTGGGACCATGCTGATGGAAGGCAATCCCCACGCATTTTGCTGTCTCTCTCTCATACCTAAAAGACAATAAGCAAAACATATATATATATATTCATACACATAAACAAACACACCCATATTCATACATATAAACAAGCACACCCACATGCTACTCACACACACACACACACACACAGAGACACGTATCTTTTCTAAGAATATGCCCCAAATTCTGTTTGCAGTTTTCTGGAGCCCCCACAATCAAATCACACAGGAAGGGGGTGGCATAAAGCTGTAGTCGGAAAGCAATTTACCTTTTCAGCTATTCTTTGATGAATTGAACGGTGTTTGCTTAAAGGTAATTCTTATTGTTTAACCCCAGCTGGTAACTGATCCCCACACAGCCACTTGCTCACTCCCCCAGGTAGGATGGGGGAGAGAATTGGAAGATTAAAACTGAGGAAACTCATGGGTTGAGATAAAGACAGTTTATATAGGTAAAGCAAAGGTCCTGTGCACTCAAACAAAGCAAAGCAAGGAATTCATTCAGCACTTCCCATGGTGTCCTGGGTTGCAGTGTATTCTATTACCATCTTCATGAGC
>VZTA01001974.1:87579-108611 GCA_013398855.1 Mohoua ochrocephala
CTGTTAATGGGCCAGCTGTTGAAACCAGGTGGGGCAGGGTTCTTTATCTCTCCCATGACCCCTCCTCTCTTTAGGGGATATCTTCTGTTAATGGGCCATCCAGTCTCACAGCATTATCCCATTGTGAGCTGCTCCGCCCAGGGGGAGGAACCAAGCATTCCATCCTGGATATAAGCTGAGCTTTCGAACACCACAGGCAGCCCTTACCTGCTGGATTCCCAGAGGACAAGAGCTATCACTGGATCTTCAGGTGAAGACCAGACCTTTCTTCAGGATCACCACTTCAACAGGACCACTTCATCTGGACTGCTACCAACACCCTGACTGACAGGGTGTCAGGTTGTATTCTGACTCTGTCAGTGGTTTTCTTTTTTTGTACTATTTCATTTATTTATTTATTTATTCCCTTCTTTATTAAATTGTATTTCTGACTTGGAGTCTCTCAGTGGTTTGTTTTCAAACCAGCACACATGGGCAGGCAGGTATTCATCCATCCGCAGGAAAGCAGGATCCCATCATGCATTACAGTAACTGGGGAAGACAAACACCATCACTCTTAACATGCCCCTTTTCTCCTTCTTCCTCCAGCTCTATGTTCTGAGCATGATACCATGTAGTCTGGAATATCCCTTGGATCAGTTGAGGGTCAGCTGTCCCAGCTACATCCTTTCACAACCTCTTGTGCAGAGGGGCAGAACAGGTCTTGATTCTGTGCAAGCACTGCTCCGCAATAACAAAAACATCCTCGAATTATCAACACTGTTTTCAGCACAAATCCAAAACATAATCTCATACCAGCTGCTATGAAGAAAATTAACTCTACCCCAGCCAAAACCATCACAGTAAGGCAACAACTATTTGCCAAAGAACTGTCTGCAGAAGTCTTGTGAGAAAGTGGAGTCAGAGAGGAGAGTAATAGGAAACACCCCTCTTGATATTGCTGTGATGCCAAGGAGAATGTTTCCTACCCCACTGCCTTTACTCTGCTTTTAAGAAGTTCTTGGTGCTCAAATAATACTTCCGTGATCTATACTAGTTTATGAAGGCACCTTGAAGTTCTCTTCTTTGGAGGCTTCAAGCATTTAACTGGAGGAGTGTCCAGGGCAGCCTCCAGGTAGAGGAGGTGGATGCTGTTTGAAGGCATCCCTTAGGACTGAATATCCCTGGGTTTGCCCTGACTCTGCAAATCCTCTATGCCAGAAATAGAATTATAAAGTCACAGTCCAGAGCAAAAGCAATCAAATTCTGGATAAGCTGCCAAAAAAATCATCAGCCTGGGTTGTTCCAATGAGCAGGCTGGCGTGGGAGCCCAAGCAGGCCGTAGTGCTGCAAAAGCCTCATGAAAAGTCACTCTCTTGTGATTTTTCTGATGGGTGATGTCTCTTTGAAATAGCACTCATTTCCTGAAGAAGCTGCCTTCCTTGGGGCCTGGCAAGGAGGATGAGGTGACCAGCTAAACCCTTCCCCTGCACAGCACAGATGATCATGGAAATGCTGGGCCGGGGTGCCATGGTCCTTGCCTGAAAGGTCCAATCAGGGCACTGGTGATGGCAGACCAGAGCCTCAGCAGGCTTATGCCAGAAGTCAAGCTAAGGGATGTCATGTAGAGGCTGTCCGCAGTGTCCAGGCATGGTCTTGGCATGGGCATCCCTGGAGCAGGGAAGCTCTCGTGAAGGGTTTGTGGTGTTGGAGGTGAGCTGCAGGGTCATTCCCAATGAAGGCCACTCCTTGGCCTATGGTGAGAACAGTGGGGGTTGCATGCGCGTTGGAATGGGCTTTATGTTCACTTTATGTAAGGAAATGTTGTGATCTTTTTGGTTTCCAGTTTCTAGTTACTTGCCTTGTCCATGCCTTTCTCTAATACTGTAGGCATCTTCCTCCAGATAAGCTCTGGTGTTGCCTGAGCATTTGATGGGGCTGTGCAGCCTCCAGGAAAGCCTCTTCTGGCCAATTTTTCCAACAGGTTGCAGTGGATGACACAGGGCTGCCAGCCCACCAGGGACCCTTCCACCACTGCCTGCTCAGTGCCACACGGATCAACCCAAGCTCCCACACATTGCAGCCAGGCTGGGAAAGCTTGTCCTTTCCTCTGCTGCTCCCAGAAAAATGTGATGGAGGGCATTTGGCCAAGACCTCGTCACCCCAATAACCCTTCTGCTGTTTTGTCTGCACTAACAGGTGTCTTAGCTGGATGTAATGCTCAGGGTAAAAGACAATTGCACTGACCCTGCCATGTGTGGGAGTGACCCGGGCCACAAGCAGGAGCAGCCCCTTGTGCTCTCTCCCGTTCCCATGGAGGAGCTCAGCTGCCTCCCTCCCATGCTGCCTCCCTTGCTGTCACCCAACCCAGTTCTTGCATCCAGCATTTTGTGGAAGAAACTCTCTCCTTTGATCTGCTGATCTTTGATCATCCAATATAACTAAAGATCATGAATTAATGCTGCTGCTGTCTCCCAGGGAGCCCAAGTTCCAGATACTCTGTTTGGTGTGCTGTCGAGATCTCTGATAGCGGCGTTTTTGTGACTGGTTAAATAGCAATCCTGTGTGGAGAACAGGGTTGATGGGAAGGTGACAGTAGTTCCTGTTGCAAGGATTTGGCTAATTATAGAGGAGCGGCTCCTCTGCTGAAGTGAATTGTCACAGCCCTGCTGGAAAGCACAAGCCATAAAAATTCACATCAGCTGAAGAGTCTTCCCATCAAGAATTTGCTGCAGCTTTGTCTCTCTAATATAAATATTTATGTGGACAGATCTGGCTCCATCTTGCAATTTGACAGTCTATGAAATACCTACAGCTGCAGGTCCCCTCCTCATCCCTCTGCCTCATTATCTCTCTTATAGAAAGTATTATAAACAGTGCTATTGCCTGACACCAGGGTTTTTATTTGAATCTTGATTCCACGACAGTCAGATCATATTACTATTGGCAACAGTTATCATGCTTCTGAATTGCCTTTGTTATCTTTGTGGATATAAGATGTGCAGATTCATTCTGAAGCATCAAGAGACCCAGGAAAGAACCATACATTTCAAGCTGAAATCTTCCCTATGTCTTGCCTATTGTCTTTAACAGAGCACACAAATGAACATGTTACGTTTTTCGGGCACTGGCTGCTTAAAGCCTAGAGATCATGGTGGATGTTTAAAGAAAGGACAGAAAGAAATGGATCACTATTTTTCCAGACATTTTCTGAAGAAGTGCTTGTGAGCATGGATGAGTAGAGACATGGCATCACAGACCATGTCAGCTGGAGGAGTACCTCTGCTCAATACCAGACTGAGGCACAGAAATATTGGGGTTTAAATTGTTTTGGGGCCTCCAGCTGCACCCCCAGTCAAGTCTGGGGCTGTTCCAGACTGTCAGAAGGAGCTTCTCAGTGCCCATGTCACAGAAAAGGTGCAGACATGGCTCCAGCCTGGGCTGGCTCTATCCAGTACTCAGACAACGCAGCTAGCATACACCAACAGCATCATGTCTCATTAAATGCAGAAATGGTGAACACCAACCTCTTTTACCTAAGGCAAACATGGTAAATTGAATTCCCTCGTGTCCCAAAAGAGGATTTGAAAGCATATCTTCCAGGAGCCATGTCCTGGCAGCTTGTGGATGTACCTTCGTGCTGTATCTGTCTGATAGCATGGGTATCATGGTATTTATGGTATACCATAAAATGGGTATCGGACATTCCAGGGACATCAGAGAAACAAGGACACAAGTAGCTGGCACTGGTCTGGCGGTCATTGTGCTCCCCCAGGCAGGGGATTCCCAATTTCTTCTCTGTATTGCCCAGACTGTCCCTCTGTGGTAGCCCGCCAAGTCTTGGGATAAAGGAGTAAGCATGGGGAGAAGGTCTCAACCCCCTTCTCCCTCCCGGGCAGGCGCTTGGACTGGGTCTGGCCAGGATGGAGTCACCTTTCCTCACAGCAGCCTGCGCGCTGCTGCGTTTTGATCTGTGGCTAAGCCGGTGTTGACAGCACATCAGGGTTTCAGCAATTGCTGAACATGCTTGCACAGCATCAAGGCTTTCTAATTTCTTCACTCTGCTTTCCCCCAGCGAGTAGGCTGGCAGTGGGCAAGGGACTGGGAGTGAACACTGCTGGGACAGCTGGTCTGAACTGGCCAAAGGATACTCCATACTGTGTCATGCCAACAATTAAACTGGGGGGAGGAAGAAGGGGGATGTTTTGGGTTTTTAAAGGTGCTGTTGCTCAGTGAGTGGCTTGACATCGGTCTGCTTGTGGGAGATGGTGAGTGATCTCCTTTGTGTTACCTGTGGGTGTTTTTATCTTGTTCCTTCACCTATTAAATTGCCTTGATTTCAATCCACAAGTTTTCTTGCTTTTGTTTTCCCTGTTGGGTAGGAACACAATTCTGTGCTGGGATCCATGGAGTAAAGAGAAATATTTTCAAGTGCAGAAAAGGACACCTCCAAAAAACAGAAGAATTAAGAGAAAGAAAACCAAGGTCTGTGGGAATATGATGTGTTACATTCAAAGGACCATCTAAATTTCCTGCAAAAAGAAATGACAATGGCATGCATTAAATATAAGTCAATGCAAAGTATGAGAGAAAAACAGTGTACAATAGTTCAATTTACTGAAGAAAAGCATGAAGGCTCAATTTTTATTCTCTATTTCAATGTAATTGTACAAAGAGAAAATATATTTTCCCGTGAGAAAAAAAACACATTAATGATTCCTTCTTTTCAAAAGCAAGCAGAAGAATGCAATGTGACAGGCATAAATGTGTGTGATGTCTAAGAATTCTAACTTGAAAGATTTCAAAGCAGTGACAACTCAAAACTCACAGTAGTAGTAAAATCATATTCCTAAGATGGTGAGAATAATTGGATTCCTATTTAGATTTGAATTAAATTATGACACCAGAGAAACCACTCAGTCAAGAATATCAGTACTTGCTAAGGACAAAAACTTATTTGTCTCATGTGAATATTATCCTTCTACCCGAATGGGGCAGGGGGGGAAGGGGGACGGTCTGGTGCAAAAGGTGCTAGCGTGATATCTAGGTTCAATTCTTCATAGCTGTCCTCTGTGCAGAGTCCTCCTTTGTCCAGGCAAGCAATTAAGCTGTACAACCTAAAAAGCATTTCCTTACCTAACTCCCACCAGACTTTCAGTGAGACACAGGCAGGAGTTGGGCAGTCCTCATCTGGGCACCGGGCGGCTGCCTATCCTCACTCCTTGGTGTTTCCACCTTGGCTACGCTGCTGGGAAGGCCAGTGCCATGAAAACCAAGTGTACTCTGGACAGCTGTGAGTTAATTTGAGAGGCTTCTGCTGCTGACACATGCCCAGCAGCTACAAGGGCCAAACCATCAGTCCTTGGTTAGACAGCAACCCTGGCACATGCATCCCAAGGCACTGGTGGCCTCCAGGTGGTTCCAGCAATGACGGCTCTGAAAGAGAAGAATCGGAGCCACCACAACTCTCGTAAGATGGCAGGTGACAAACAGCTGAGGCTCCTCAGCACAATCCCAGCCAGAAAATAGGGTGTCAGAATTATTTTAGTCATTCAGATAAAATCAGGTGGGACTGGAGCAGATGTCAGGAAATCAGCTGATCCATCCTCCTGCCCAGCTGCCCTTATAGCATTTCTGAAAAGGAGCCACAAAACATTCTCTTAAATAACTTCCAGGGATAAAGATGCTTTTGTAGTAAGCTCAGTGTGGGCAAGGTGTTTAAAGTGCTGCAGAGAGCAAGGGATCAGTAGTGTGGCTAACTCATGCCCAAGGTGAAGGGGAAATCAACCGTTTCAGCCCCCGGGGATGTCCCAGTTGCTGACCCACAGCGACACATGACACATCAGAAATTCAGCAGTGCAGAGGCAAGCTATGGAGCCACAACACAAAGTCTGGGAACATGTCACACAAGGGCATTCCAGGAAAAAAAAAGCAGGACTGGGTCCTAGTTGCAGTCCTACCAGTTATTTCCTGTAATCTTGAGCAGCTCACCCCTGTGCTTCAGTTTCCACATCTGCAAACCAAGGCAAATGGCATCCACCTACTTCAACGTGGCTATTTGCCATCATATTGCAAAGAGCTAAGAGTAATTTCGTGTCATTAATGTTGTCTAATTCTGACAATTTAATAATAACTATGGATGTGGCAAGATGAGGTCACAGCCAAAAAAACCTTTTTTTGTGCTGAATGGCCCTACGTAATGGGACCAGGTGAAACAGCAGTATCTGCTTAACTCACCCTCAACCTTCAGTGGGTTTAAGCACAACTTTCCTTGTGCGGTTCAGTTGTGTTGCAGTATTGACCACCAGTCCCTCAGAGAGCAAATAGAGTCCCTGCCTCATCTTGTTAATAAATGTTGGAGTATAGAAACAGCTTCACACGGCTTAACCTCCTCCTCTTCTTCAGTCGCCAATAAAAATACCTGCCTGACTTTACTGGTAAAATATTTTCTACTGCCTGGGCTGCTGGCAGCCACAAAAGGCTTTTCTCCTTGAATTATAATTGTAATGTATTATGCAAGCAGTTAAGCAATGGAGAAAGAGCTAGAAACCTGCAAGACACCAAAATAGAGCCCCACACAGAATACACATGACTTTGCATTTTTTTCTTCAAAATTATAAAAGAACTGGCCTAGCCAGTTGGGTTAGCCAAATTTTCAATCCCTGTGATATTAAATAACACAGCCATGACACAACTGGGTTTGCATAATGGCTTTTTACATATTTGCAAAACATAGATGACTTTTCCAGATGTTAGCCATGGCTATTTTTCTCTCATGGCTAAACTCTAACTCCATAGGATGGCCGTTCTACCAAAATATCGGATGTTTCACAGGCAAACACTCATGAGGCTGTGGACTATTTTACATTTATGGGCCCAGATATTTTCCCCAACAGATGTGGGATCCCCCCGAGACAAATTTAAGCCTTTTGATAATAGGCTTCACATTTGTTGGTTACTTACCTTGTACTAGTGGGATTTAATGGGCTGCAGGTTGAAAGCTGCTGATTTAAATATCAATCAAATTAATTCTGCAGAAGGATTTGTCATACTGTGAGAGAAAGAGCTCAGCCCCTGCAGATGCAGGGAGGAGGGGAGTAGAGTATTAACTTGAGTTCTTATGGGGTGGTTATGGGAGGCTTCTTACCAGGATTTCTTGTTTCAGAGATCTTCTGGGATGCAAGGCTGAGGAATCACAAGACCCCAAGAGTATCAAGTGAGGACTGTACCAGGCAGCCCCAGCCTCACAACAACCAGCCTGCATTAAGCCTTCCTCTGTCCAGGGATTACACCTGAGCTCTGTGGCCACAGGTGGAATTCCTGGGTCCTCTTTAGACCAGCATCATTCTGGCCATGACTGGACACCTCTGCACCTCTCTTGTGGTGTGTCCTCCTCAGCTGGCCTCTCCCTGCCTTTTGTCCTGGGCACTTTTCCCCTGACAGAATGCGAGGAGACTCAGCCCCAATCTGCATCTAATCCCAGCTTAACTCTGGCTCCACAAACAAACCTGCAGTTAGAACATCATCTGGGATGAAAAATGTGGTGTACTCAACACCACTCCCCAGTACCACCCCTCTGATTTTGTAGACTCTTGGACTGGGCTGTAACTTTGGGGCAAGTACCAGGTTAGATGCCTGGCCAGGGACATGCCCTGTATGTGAGGATGGTTTCCAGAAATGAGCTAAGTTGAATGGAGCCCTTGTCCCAAAATATGGGACCCCTGTCCCACTCTCCAGCTGGATTTATGCTGGGGCTGCCAAGCAGAAGGTGGAACATGAACGTCCAGTGAGAGCTCGTGGACTTTGACACCAAGGTACAGCATGGAAGCAACTTCAGGAGAGACCTTCCCTGGGCTGCAGGTCAAAAACACATATTACAGGTAAACAGCTGAAGGGGAGGTCCTAGGATTTGTCTGTTCTTCTCTCTGTGTCTTATCTCTCCCTGTTTCTGCAACTTTTTCTTGCATGGTATATTTCTCACATTGCATGACACAAAAATTTGGGACTGCACAAAGTTATCAGTCTGCAAGTGGGAATTGTATCCCAAAAAATTTGCCCATGGACCCATGTCCTACAGACCATAAGGCAGCTTAGGAAGCAGCAGCCTGCAATATTTGGTTGTTGCATAAATTCCAGGAAAGCGTTCCATGAACTAGATACCTTTGGGATTAGCCTATTACAAGTCCTTTCATTGAGGCATGTGATATAAAGCCGTGATTTTAGGGTCAGAAGCTTTCAGTCTAAGCTGTACATGCAGCGTTGTGCAAGAGGATCTGCAAGGGAAAGAAGCAAGCTGCATTGTCAGACACTGATGGGTCTTTTGCTGTCCCTTTAATCTGGGAAGTTTTACTTCTGGTTTTGGAGTTGTTGCTCGTGATCATCTCACAGACTTCACTGATTTTCTGTGAGCTTTGGTCCTGTAAATATTAACTGCTGTCAATTTGTTTGATGTGCCTGTTGCTGCTCAAGGGTCTGAGTACTTCGAACCTTAACCTAAATAATGCAGTGTGACTTTTGTTCGGGAGGAACAAAACACTGGGAACCCTTCATCTCCTGTGTGATATGAATCACAAGTGAAACCAGAAAACATGTGGCTGGAGTTAGTTGTATAACAGCAGGGCTGCATTACACAAGTGCCCAATCCTCTGCTGAAGTCAAACTGGGGATTTGTAAATCAGGGGACGCCACTAGCAACGGTGGGACGGTCAGCAGGTTGTTGTCAGATCTTGCTTACTCATTGACTAAAGAGTGTTGCCAAACTGGTGCTTTGCCCTTCCCCTCACCTCAGGCCCTGATTCAAGTGTGGTACAAAGACAAGGAGAGGGTTCCAGGTTGTTTTGCTCCACCGTTTGCCAAGGGCAGTGGCTGGCTGTGGGACAGGGCAGCACTAAGCCATGGCTCCCCAGGGGAGTACCATGGAATCACATCCAACATAATCCTTCACCGCTGCTGCAAACTCTTCCTGGAGGCGCTGTCAGGTCAGGCTTGTCTAACCCCCAGGAGAGGCTGCTCCTCCTGAGGCACACCAAGGCAGTGCTCCCTGCTGCTGGCCGTGTCAGGCTCTGGGATCCCACCTGAGGGACAGCCTGGGCATCAATGCGCCCTCACCACCTCACTGAACCCTGGGCCGGGCTGTGGCACTGAGCCCTGCTGCAGGGCACAGGGACAGGTCGGCCCACGCCAGCAGTGCTCTGGGCACAGTTGTGGGAGCACTTGAGAAGTTCCCTGCTCCCACACCACAGCCCAAGGTTTCACCTAGCAGTTATGAGGGACAGTCCAAAACAGTACTTGCTTTCAGGTCATGTCAGCACAGGTTTCTCTGACTCTTGAGCACTTCCTTCTATGCCGTGCCATGTGCCTGGGGCAGGAGCCCACCCAGCTGCACTTGCAAGATATGTGGATACAGCTCCTTGCTGCTGGGGCTGGGCACATTCTCTGCTGTGATTCCCTTGGGATGAAGTGCTTGGAGGCTTTTGTCCGCCCCTTGTCACCTCCCGTGGCTGTATGATGCTCAGAGTTTCTATTTTAAGCAGAAACAGTCCAAATGAATATGTCACAGTTAAGGTGACTCACGCCTCAAGAACACATTCCTCCAGATTTATAATCTGATTTTTGAAGCCTGAGCAGCCCCACTGCACACTCCAGGCATGCCTGAGTAACTTGTAATAACCCTCTGTGGAGGTTAAGGCAACTTTGTTTAAAGGTGTTTCTTTCTGAGCAAGAAAAGTAAAATTGCTCTGGCCAAACAGACATGAGAGCACTGATCAAGGAAGGACCATGAGGATTCCTGCAGTAGAGACATTGCAGAGCACTGACCTGAGGCATATGTGTTTTGCAAGCACCAGCCCATCAAACACAGTGCCCCAGGGTTGTCCTGGCAGCCCCTGCTGCCTGCCAGCCACCACCTCCCCCCCACCACGATGGGTTGGGATCTCCATGTCTCTCCACACTGCCATTTTCTACCCAACTTGCACTGAAAGTACAAGAAATTTCTGCAACATCCATCAGGTGCTCAGGGAGGTCACTGCCTTAGCCCTGCCGTGTCTCTACCGTGGTCAGTGCTGAATATTGGTCATCAGCAGGAGGGCTCAGCCTGTGCACACCCTGTGCCTGCTTGCACCCGTGCATCCTGAGTGCTGCGGAGCAGGAGGGCTGCTCTTCTGGTTTGGTAGCCTTTTCCACTCCCTTGGCAGAGGCCTGAACAATGACAGAGTTGGGTGGGGTGACAGGGGATTGGGATCCTATTTTTCTCCAATAGCTGCAGAATAATAAAAATGCCGGCATGAATCAGCTGGTGCACAAAGACACTCAGGTCACTCATGACAATGAAGTGTAACTCTACACTGTTTACAGAACATCTGCCTAGTGACAACATGCAGGAGTGACAACACTGAATTGAGGTTCAATTTTCATCTGCCAAAGGGCTTTTACAGGTGTCTTAAACCTCCCTAGCAAGGTCTGCTGAAAGATGTGCTGTGAAGACAGTGATCTCACAGCAAGAGGCAGCGGATTACCCATATGCCTGAGCCACAATTCCCATCACTGGCAGCCCGGTGTATGCCTGCAGGATAACTGGCACATAACGTCAGGGCATGGAGCAGGTCTGCAGGCACGGAGCTCCTGCAAGTCCCCCTCGGGAGCCCACCATGTGCAGCACTGCCAGCTGGGACAGCTTCTGTAAGAGATCAGGGTGCAGGCAAGCCTCCTTGCAGTGATCCTGACCGGGGGAGCACTGAGCACAGAAGACCTAGTGACCTGTGGAGCACTTAGCCTGTGTGTGCACTGGGGTACCCCGCAGACACAGGACAAATTTCACCATCAGTTGTAACGCAGGAGCCCGTGGGCGTCTCCCACTTGGTACCAGCAATTACGCCACCAGCGTGGCCTTGTCCTTGTCCAAAAGCGCAGCAGGAAGTTGTGATGCCAACATCCCCACTCTGAGACACAGTGGAAATGAGGAGCAGAGTTGCTATCTTGTAAGAAAATCCTGTAACAGCTCAAATCACCAAACTGGTGTAATCCTCTGTGTGGAGGGGTCTGCACGATGTGCTGCATGTGGGTGCACAGCTCGGGACTCCTGCTGTCTGAAGGGATGTGAGATTTTTATAGTGTTTTCCCCATGTCAGGATTTAACCCCAGATGGCAACTAAGGTACCATGCAGCTGCTTGCTCCACTTCCCCCTTCTTCCCTGCTTCACACTGGTGGAATGGCAGGAGAATCAGAAAAAAGTAAAATTAGTGGGTTGAGATAAGAACAATTTAATAATTAAAATAAAATAAAATATTATGAGAATAACCATAGTAATAAGAAGAGAGAGCACAAAGAGAGGAAAAGAGAGGAATAAAACCCAAGAAAAGGAAGTGATGCCCGATATAATTGCTCACCAGCCCAAGAAGCGATCAGCAGCTCCTGGCCGACTCTCACCAGTTTATTAACTGGACATGATGTTCTGTGATATGGAATATCCCTTTGGCCAGTTCAGGCCACCCATGACCTGGCCATGCACCCTCCCAGCCTCTCGTGCACCTGCTCATTGGCAGACCATGAGATACTAGAAAGTCCTTGACTTAGGGTCAACACTACTGAGCAACACCAAAACATCTGTGTGTTATCAACATCGTTCTCGTACTAAATCTGAAACACAACTTTGTACCAGCTACTAGGAGGAAAATTAACTCTATTGCAGTTGAAACCAAGACACTCTAATGAACAGGATTTTAAATGATGCTTTACAGACCCTGAGTGCCCTTCTTATGGGGTCTGCCATGGACCAGCCCCTCCTGGTGCAGGACATCAGGCACTGGGTGTCAGGTTGGTAGGAGGCATCTGCTTCCACAAATGGGGTCTCCTGGAGCGGCAGGGGAGCAGACAGGCTTTGCCATGGAAATTTAGCCTAGCATCAGTCCTAGAAAGGTCATTTTTCCAAGCTAGTGTAGCATTTCTGGTAATAACAGTAGTGTCTGGCACATGCTTGAGCACCATGTTCTGCAGAAATGGGCAATGAAAGTGCCTTTTCTGATATTCAGCATGGATGAATGTTCCAGGTTTTTTAAAGGGGAAAGATACTATGAGAGGTGATCAATAAAGACACTCCAGCATTTGACAAACCACCTCTTCCATAAAGCTTCCAGGGTCCATGTTGTCTACCTGCATGCTGGCCAGGTTTATTGCTGGATCAATCCCTGTGGTGTTAAATCATTTCCCATGCAGAGGTGCTTTATTACTCCACTGCCTACAAAACTCAAAATATGATAAAGCTGATAAATAATAGATGAGATCTTTTGCTGTCACTGGTGATCACTCTCTGGAAGCCAGGCAAGCACTCACCAGAGTGCCCTTGATTTGCAGCACATAAAAGCTTTGGCTTCAAGGAACTTAAACCAAAATCAGAACTGCAACTGTAATAATTACACTCTGTGGTTGCTACCTTTGCTATCGACTTCGACTGCTAGAATGCAAGAAATAAGAAAATCCTAATAATAACAATAATAAAATAAAAAACCAAAGTGGAATTAAAACCCCTTGAGAATTTTTTTCAGCAAATCTAGTCACTGCACTAAGATGGTATAAATGGATTCAAAAAGACACTTCTCTCTGTGACTTAAGGAGCTTTGTTCCTGACCCTCTAACTAGGACATACTACTCATTCTGCTGTTCATGTTTATAATAGGTTGTCACCACATCATCGCAGGAGGAAAATAAGGCTCTCTAAAAGAACAACGTTTCCAAGTGGAAAAATGTTTTTACTTCTGTCACTTCTTGCACGCGCAGTTACGGAACAATTACTCAGAAGAGTCTCTCTCCATCACCTTGTGTGCTGGTACAGTGTCAGGACTTAAAGACTATTTCTATTTGCTGTCCCTCTGCGCAGTCAGGGAGCCTACAAGTTTTTCCAGTATCTGCCCAGCCCTTCCGTCTCATGATAAAGGAAACTGAAAATACAGGGCAGTGTGTGCACCACATTTTGGCAGAGGAACTCAGGACCAATCAGAGGATCTGGAACTATCTGACTTTCCTCCTTTTCCTCTTTACTGCTGCCCTTTCTGGCACATTCAAATTTGACTCTCCTAAGTTTTACAGTAAAACACTGCCTCACATGTACTAGTAGATGTGTGGGAATTGAGGAAGAGCAAAACTTCTTAAGGCTGTCCACAGTCTTCATGCCAGAAGAGACATGTAAGATGTTTCTATCCAGATTTCAAACATATGTGCATTGGTGCAGCTTTTATTAAAATAATATTGTTGAAGAATTTCTTAGAGCAAATTTGTACAGCAGCTAAGTTAACTGATTCTATATTAGCCCATAGTCATAACTAAAAAGAGTTGAAAAATTTCTAACAGAATGGTGTGCATGGGTAAACACAGTTGTGTTGAAACCCAGATACCCCAGAAAACAGGACGATTTCAGTGACATTTAATAGGACAAAAATGTAAACACCCATTTGGATAAGGCTAAAAGTTCTATTTGGGCACTGCCAGAACAGAACATTTTTATTTGACAGTCTAATAAAAATATTTCAACATTCAAATATTTCACATTCCAAACATTTCAGCATTCAACATTCAAAATTTGAATGCATCAAAGTATTTTTTCTGATCTCATTCTGATTCTTTAAACTATGGACCTTCCTGCCTAAAAGACCTGTAGATTCTTGCTCCGTGTGCTGCGAGTGAGCTGCCTCTGGTTTGTGCCACAGACCCCAACACAGACTGTGGAAAACCAAGCTGGTCCTTTAGTGAGGAACGTGCACTAAAAGCTTTGAGTTGAAAATTAAACACATGATCGTGAGCTGCTTTTTTCAAACCTAGCACTGCCTGAGGAACTCATTCTTTTCCCACAGTCCTAAGCAACACATCTACTGCAATATCGAAGAGCAAACCCTGGATCAGCCTCTACTTTGCAAAGTTTTACCAGGTAGCTCTTTTGGCTGGGAGTGTAGGAGTGTAGTTATCTCAGTCAACACTTCAGAAAATTTTTAGGGAAAAGAATTGTTGTTTTAGTTGTAGAAAAAACAAATCCCTGTGGACAGGGTGCTGCAGGTGTGTCCTCACTGCTGACCTGGCCTGAGGCCAGACACCAGGGCCCCTCCCTATCTGTGCCTTACATCACTGAGGTTGGATCAGGACACCAGCTTCTGGTGAGGAAATGCGCTCTTTCCTGAAGTGGGGCCAGAGTGATCTTTTTTCAAGGAGTCTGGGTGGAACAGTGGTGAGCTCAGCTAAAATTCTTGGGGAAACTGGTGTTGCAACAGCAGCAGAAAAACTCTCTGCTCATATCTGCTGGGGTTTTGGAAGCCCAGTTCATGTAGCCAAGACCATGCAGAACAGATCAGACGGGATATGGCCGCAGCCCAGACATGGAGATCTGGTCAGTCCTTTGTAGTATCCTTCCTTATGATCATCCTTCCTTATGGGATCCTTCCTCTAGCCCACTTTGTGTTTCTCCAACTTCACCTACTAGCAACCAGACAGTGGCCTCTCTTACTGTCAAGACTCAGCTGAAAGGCGACACTACTGAGAACTGATTAAGCTCACCATTAGATGAAAAATGTCAAAAATTTGAAGGCACCAGTCCAGGCAACCTAAGCCAGCCTAAGGCCACAGTGCTACAGAGGTGTGGACATACAACCTCTTTCCAAGCAAGAGAGACCATGGCCAGTTCTGGGAGAGCAGACAGCCTGCAGTGAGGAGACAGCCAGGCTGCAGGAAAGCAAGGGTTGAACTCCTGGCAAATAAACTAAAACCAGCAGAACTGCTTTCCTCGAGGAGCCCCTTCGGCAAGCCTTATCCCATCCTGTTGTGTATGGGCAAGAGGGTGCAGAGCTCCAGCCTGAAACCTGACATGAGCAGGGACTGACTCTTAGTCTGTGAATGCCTGTGAATGCCTTTCTGGTTACCTCGAGGCTGTTAAGGAGAGGCAAAAGGATCTCCATGACCTTTCTGCTAAACAGCAAAGGCCCCAGGAGTCGGGGTTCATCCTAAAGTAACTGGTGAACATTTCTGGTTTCTCAGACCCCTGTGAGAGTGAAACCATCTCTATTTGGGTGTTCCTCACGGGGATTTCTCCTCCGAGATCTGTTCCTGCTACAAGAAGGTCTCTGTGCCTGTGTGGCTATAGCGTGCAGCATCAGCATGTCAAAAGCAAAAGCAGTTGAGAGTAAATCCTTACTTTTGCTTTAATTCACAGGAACTTAAATGCTCGTTATCTGACGGGGTCAGAGCAGTAGCTGGGTCCTGGGGAAGCACTTGTTGGCAGAGTGAAATAAGCCAAAGCACTCTGCTGTAGGGAGGGAGAGGGCAATAGGCCTGAACTAAGCAGAGGGCAGGAGACAACAATTATTGGAGACAGGCGGTTTGTGCTCCTTTAGCACCTTCTCTCTTCACAGTAAATCCGATGCTACCTCAACCTTTTAATGCATCTTATTGCTAATCACATAGCACAGTATAGGTCCATCACTGCTCCCACACAACAGAGCTATTTACTTTGAACCAGCAGAAACATATAGAGCCCCCATGCCCAATTGTTACAGCTGGAATCCTTAGACAAAAGGAGAAAATCAGTCGGAAATTCCTAAATAGATTGTTTGTTTGGCGTTCGGTTTTCTTTTTTAAAGTGGCTGGTTTGCCGTCGTCCTTCTGCTCAGTTCTACAGATTCTTCTGAACTGCAGAGCCAAAAGCCAGCCCAGGCCACAGGCTCACATACCACGGGAGCAAGAGAGCCACCAAGAGGGTTGTTTTGATAGAAAATGCTGAAATCACAACAGCAAACACCTCCATTTGCTTTGAAAAGCCCTTAGTGGTGTTTATGCTGAAAAAAATCACATGTATTCAAAACAGCAAGTCTTTCCTAAAACTCCTAAATTGTTCCTTCAGTTATAAATCCACTCAAGACGTGAAGCAGCAGAAGCATGTATGTCTTGATGGTCCTTGATAGCTGTGAAGGCTGCAGATGGAGACCATCCAGCCAATACTACTCAAATATTGGATGAGGCAGAAAGACGAAGGCAGCAGACCATTTCCGGAGCTAACGATGAGTCCCTGTAATTCACAATCAAATTAGGGACTGGCTTCTCTTTGCAAGCAATGGAGTGTTAACACGCTCCTGCCCTCACATTTTGGATATCCAGCCTACAGCTTTCATGAGTGTTTGGTGGTGGTGGTACAAAGGATGCCCAGTGCAGAACTAAGGTGCCTCTTTGCCTTTCAAAGCACTTCTCTACCTCCCTCTCCCTAGAGGCCAGGACTCATTACTAGGTAGAATCTGTATCTTCCCATGTGTAGCCAGGGCTACTTATGCTTCCACATTTTTTTGTAGAAGTACCCTCTATTTTTCATATATTTTAGCATACCATTCAATTGGTTCATTAACTAAGTTTTCTGTTCCAAACTGCGATATTCCTGCAAGCTGGATAGCTGGGAGAAAATATCATTCTGTGCCATGACCAAGCAATCCAGAGGACCAGGATTCAGAGGGTTATTTCCAAACTGGTGTATGCCAACACTGCACCAGGAGAATTTAAGAGATCTCTGTGGCATTACTTGAAAATACCACTGGATGAATCAAAAGGGCATTGTAGAAGATGCTTTTACCTATTGAAACAAAGATGTGTTTGTGACCCGTTGCTACAAATAAGTAGCCTTGATCAGTCATCTGGGTTTGCATGGGATCTTTGTTGGAGTTTGTTCAACTTGAACATTAAAAATAAACACACACCAAAGAAAAAAACCACAAGAAGATGACCAAATGGTTCACTACAAGGCAGAGGTGACAGAGCTGGATAAGACAGTAGATAGATTTAAGATAGCTGGATAGATTTAAGGTAGGAGAGAGTAATGGTGGCCGTTCAGTGATCTTTAATAACTATATTTGGCCATAGATAAAGGCCTAGTTGGTGAACCTCCATGTAAAATAGCACCTTGTTTAAAGCTGGAGAGACAGCAGGAGGTAATTGGTAGCTGCTATAAAGGCTCAGACATGGCCTGCCGGAGGGGTGGGTGGCCACATCCCTCCCGGTCTGTACCCCAGGAGGTATCTGCGAACAACCGCGAGCTGGTTCCTGCCTGCTAAAATATTGCATCCCACAATCCCCAAACTTTTCCTTTCCTTTTCAAAGTTAAAACAAAAAAGCAAAAACCAAAGAAAATATTTTTTAAATCCCCTCAACAAACAAACAAACAAACAAACAGTAAAGAAACTACAACTAAACAAAATCCCAACCAACTAATGAGAACAAACAGAACCCCACAACGCAACACCCACAGAGCTGAGCTATGTTCGAATGCAGTGACCGGAACAAGCTGGCTCTTGTGCCCCGACGCCGGAGCCGGCGATGGGCCTGACCTCTGAGGGGCCTGTTCTGCCTCCTGCTTTTGCGCTTCGTTTCTGCTGCACCTCACATGCCACCTAGCGGCTTCCCAAGTGGAAAATTCCTATTTAAACGTGATTTACAGGCACGCCGCCTCGGCCAGCTGCTCCGTACGCCTCAAGCGCGCTGATGAAGAACCCGCCCCCGGCACCTCTGCAAACCTGCCCCGCTCCGGCCCCGCCCGAGGGCCGCCTCTCACCGGCCCCTCGCTGCACCCTCAGAGTCCCCCAAGGTATTTCCACCTCCTTGGCCCGTGTTTACAGCTCTCTCCTGTTCTCTGTCGCTTCCAAAGCCTTCACGGAGCCCGCTCCCATTTGGTTGCCTGCCTTACCCCTCTGCCCCACCACCTTAACCAAATATCTGGCGGGGAGGAGGTTGTACGTTTTGCTTTTAAGCATTCAGTGATGGTGGACACTCGCCGCAAAATTCATGTTAGTTAAAATCCAAGTTTTTCAAGGGAAAAAAAAAAACAGAAATGTTTTAAATGGTCTTCCTCTTTCCCTCTTCCTAACTACTTACAAGGGTCAGGAAGGATTTTATTTTTCAGCTCAACAGCTACTTTTTAAGTGTCCTACAACCATTTCCATTCAGACAAAAGGTGCTATACCATAGCCTTTCAGTTAGGCCATTTCTCCAAGCAACAGGAAGTTTTGGTTAAGAGCAATGTTTTGCCTCCAAAAGAGTTAATTTGATTAGTCTTGCTCCCTTCTCAGCAAGGTGGCCTAACTCCCGTGTTAATTAAATGCCTGTGTGCCCCAGTCGGCCCCAACGTGCTGCCAGCAAAGCGAGACAGCGTCTGCAGAACAGGTCAATGGAAACCCCTCAAGGACTGCCAGCACCACGGTCTCTCGGGACGAGCCCAGCCCCAGCCAGGATGCCTGTCGGAGGACACAGAGCATGTGTTTGCTGTGTGAAAGGAAGAGCTTTATCATCACTAAATCCAGGCAATCGCTGTTCAAGTCACTCTGGGCAAAGAAAGGAACTGGACCCGACCCATGTTATCTCCAGGGCTTTCATTATGCAGAGGCAGCAATTAAAAAAGAAGCCACTTTCCCTAAATATTAATTTCTTGGTTTTCATTTCAAATGCTTGAAAACAGAATAGTTCATCTTGAAAGCACTTGAAAGTTTTCTCTGAAAGAAACTCTTTGATTTTTCTAGAAAAAAAAACCCCAAAACATTGAAAGTAACTCTTTCATAATGTACACTTTTTTTCTTTCAGACCACTGGAGAAATTACTTTCTTTGGTGAAAGGCCACTGCTAGGCTTTACCACAGCCAAAAATCATTAAACTAGGCTGACATGCCTAAAATAATTTCTCCCCTCATCAGTGCAGTCCTTATCTTATATGTGGTTTAAACCCAGTTGCTGACCTTGGGTGCTACAAATCACCAGACCCTGAGGGCTGCGAGAGCTGGTCCTGCCCTTCAAGAATGGGTTCCTCACCATGATAGAGGCAATGCAGGTGAAATTGTGCCAGAAACTGCTGCCCTGCGGCTTGGAGAGTCAGCTTGACTGTGCAAAAGTCACACAGCTGTCCTTTATCAGTTAAGGGCCATCCAGGTGATTGTGTCCATGCAGAGGAACCGTGTGGCAAATGCAGCTGGAGCCCCTGGGCAGGACAAGGACCATCAGAGCTCCAGAAGCATGAGGGCAGGAAGCAAAACTGCCTTTCTGTCCCGGCTGCTCTAGGAAAGCCAAGGAAGCGGGGACGAGGGTGCACTCAGCAGCTAGAGGGCAGGCTCATTTTTCTTTTAAAACTTGGGAATCACTTCCTTGCAGCTGCAGTGACTGCCAGAGTATCCGACAGAAGTTGCTAAGTCAGTCGGGCTAATTGGAGAAATCTTCTGTGTACTAACTAGGGGGAGGGGGGACCCAAACTAAAAAAACACAAAAGCACAGATGTACAAACTTGATAGTTGTTTCAAAATGCTTGGCTTCAGCCAGGCAGGCTGATTTCTGACACAGCAGAGGGAGAGAAATCACGTACAAGACAGGGATATTCCACAGATGTGGCCATGTCTGATTGCAAACACCCCACAAAAAGGACACGCTGGCCTTCCAGGCTTCCATAACAGGAAAAAATAATTGCAAGGATTTACAAATAGCATTCATCAAAGCATTCCAGAGAAATAATTTCCTTTTTTTTTTTTTTCCCCCTATTCAGAAAAGGAATGTGAAGCAAGCTAGGAAGTCTCTGCAGAGTATGGTCTCAGGTAAGTTATGTACTCCCTAACACAGAATTTTCCATTACTTTCTGTGGACATAAGATTTGGGAGCTCAGCCCTTTGAGGGGAGTGCAGCTGGAGCAGCCGCCCAGGCACCCACCCGATGCTGCTGGTGTGATGCTGCCACTGCTGTGCACCCACTCAGACTGGCAATTTTATGTCTTCAAAGGCAAATTCTCCTTCTCCTTGTTGCTTTGTAAAAAAGCAATTGAAAAATCACCCGTCACAGTATTACTGTTTGCATTGGAAACATCCTTGTTGAAGCCTGAGGGGAGACTATTACACTGCCTGATATCACTGATGTCTCCCTGTTCGTACAGTTAAGGACTAGGCCAAGCAACACTACAAGTGATGCCTGAATATTAACATAATTATGAGGGTTCTGCCAATGCAGGAGTTCGCACTGGTGAGATGTCAGGCAGTGCCAGCCTGGTGTGGTGGGGGAGGTAACACTCTGTTGGGCAGCAGGAGGATTTGAAAGCTCCTGCTGTACACCAGCTACCCACCAACTCAGCAGGCAGAAGCTTAAAAAGCAAGGATATCTGGGGGCATTGCAGTTTTTTCCCCATCTTGCAGCAGTGGTTGCACCTCTCAATCAAAACAACCTCACGGGCACCCTTAGTGAGCAGCGACATGGGAGAAGCCCACCAGAGAAACAAGGCTTGGTCTGGACCTGGGCGCTTCTGTCAGCTGAGCAACAACCAGAAATCAGGAAAGTCCACAGAGGCGGAATCCACTGAAAAATAGACCGCCCTGTGTATTTTGGTGCCATGGATGACACACTGCAGTGGTCCGAAATGTTGAGAGCACAGCTTAACACAAACACAGCCCTCATCAGTCTGTTACTGAGAAAATGGTTCCTTTCGCTGCACTTCCTCCTGCCTATCTGCAGATGCCAGATCCTCATGGTTCTAGCATGGACAGCTGATGTATCATTTCAATAGAGAAAGGCTTGAAAGATATTTGGATTCAGATTATGAAGGTGCCAGTAAAGGCCTGGAGAGCCTCCGTCCTTGGGAACACAGAAAGCCATGAGAAGTGCTCGTCTTCTCCCTGCTCACCAGCCAAAAGGCAGAGGTTTCTGTGAAAAAGCACCATTGGAAGACAGGGGGAGAGAGAGATGTTTAAACTGTGTCAATGCAGCAGGGAGTGGGCAGGCAGAGGTGGAGCTGTCGGGAGACAGCCTGATGGGAGGGCCGCCCACTGCCCTCCTCTGCCCTGCCTTTCTCTTCAGATTATGCTCACGGCCACGTTTCAAGTGACATAGTTAAAAAAACCCCAACCCCCGATGGCAGCAGCCACAGCAGCACCTGATTCCTTGGCAGGGCTGCACTGCCGGAAAGCTTCTTCTGGACTTGTCCTGTGGCTCAGTCCTGCTGTGTTAGGATGACATTTTATCTTCCTGGTAGCTTTTACCTCTAGGTTGGTATGGCTCCAACTTGCTTTTCCTTTTTTTTT
>VZTA01001974.1:108637-126317 GCA_013398855.1 Mohoua ochrocephala
TTTTTTTTTAGAGAGTAGGAAACACTTTCCACATGTGTAAAGTCACATCTGATGAAGAACAAGCAAGCACTATTACATAGCACACGTATTTTTCTTCTTTAACCAGAGCGTAAAACCAAGTCATAAAGAGAACAGGAACATTTCATCCTGCACTGAGTGGGAGAAAGAGATGCAAAAGCAGAAGTAGGATTAGAGGGCAAACCTTCTGCCAGACATCACAGCCAGCACAATGCCAGACCTCAGATTTAACACTGTCATTATAAATAGCTCTGGTGCAAGTCCCCCATGTAGAAACACAGGAAAATTAAGCTAAACTGGTGCTCAGTTTAGCTCAGTGAGCAAATTTTTTCTACTCCCAAAAATATGAACCAAATTACAAACAGTATTTCTCTTAAAGGGGAGGAGATGGAGAGGAGGGAAACGAGGCAGGGGGCTATGAGGGGGTGCACTGGTGGGAGCACCTGCCTCTGATCCCACCTGGGCTCTCCCAGTGCCAGCACCTCTCTGCTCGTATTGGCTCCGGGTCCTACACAGAGTTAAACTGCCTTGGGAGCTGAGCTGCCCCTTGCTCAAGAGAGGAAATGTTGCATCAGCTACTTCCTTTCCACACATTTACCAAAATCTCCTTGCCTCGAGTACCCTGCTCCTTCATTTGCAGCCTCCCTTACACAAAGAAGCCCTTGCACAGCCATTCACCTCAGGGACACTGAAACAAGGTTCATGGCTGACATTTCTGCTATACATTCTCCATTTAATGATGTAACTCCTTGCTGCCAAAAATACCTCTAACATAGCAGAACACCAATGCACCTGCCTGTTGGTTCCTCTCTCTCCTCACTAGATCTCCATGAAACACCCTCCTTGGTGTGGGTTCCACCCCAGGACTGTCTCTCCCTGTGCAGTTGTTCATGGGGAACCAGGACTGCTGTGCCTTGGGCATGGGCTTGAGGGTGAGGAGCAACACTGGCAGCAGCAGAAATTATCGACCCAGAGCAACTGCAAAACCACAGCAGAAAATTCACTTGCTCTAAATGCACAAGCTTCTTCTCAGGAGCAGAAGCTGTGCATGCGGAAATGTGCTGTTTAGAGGCAGGAGAGGTACAAGGGAGAAAGGAAGGCGTGTTGTCAAAATGCTTTAAAGCATCTCCCAAAAGGCCACCTCCTACATGCAAGTTTATTCTTGCCTCTGCAACCCAATCTATCCTTCACCTCTGCCAGAAGCAGCACCCAGCTCTTGGACACTAGAAATTGCTGCCTGGGATGTGCTATTTAAAATGGTCTTCTTTCCTCACCAAAGAGCAAATATGGAATAGCTATTTGCAGTATAAAATCCCATGCAAAGATAAGGTCCTGGTTGCAACCTGCTGTAGGGCTCATCAGCAAGATGAGCACCACCACCTCTCACTGCTCCTTCTCACTTTCCCTGGCCCCAGCTGAAGGAAATACCCTTCCTATACTCTTTGCAACTTCAGAAGGCCTGTATATAAAATAGCTCCTACTGACAGCAAAGCCACGCTTTGGACTGGTCCTCACACTTCACTGCTACAAGCCAAGCTGTTGACAAATATTTGTTAGGATTAACCAATTAACCAGGGCAGATTCAGGCCACAATTAAAGGAGACCCAAGCCCTCCTTGGGTGCCTCCTCATTTGATCCCACTGCATGTCATCCCCAGCCTCTCAGCATCCCTCAAAAATACATATAAAACGACAACAGTAAGACACTCACTTTTAGCAAACTTGTCATTGATTATAACAGAACAGTCTGCTAGTCCAGAGCCCTCAGTGGGATTATACATGCAGATCCACAGAAGAGGCATGAGAAAGCTGACAGAGCAATTGCCTTTATAATTGCGTCCCAAATGTCTTACATGCTGGATGCTTTGGCAATTCCCTGCACAGAATTCCTTATAACAAAGACGGGGGGCTGGTGTCTCCCACAGAGGCAGAGGAGGGCCCGGTGGCAGATAGTGGAGTAGACCCGTGCCCTCAGTAGCGCACTTGTGACCCAGCCTGGCAGGACACCGCATGAAAGGAGCCACGTCTTTGTAGTTGGGCTCCCGGTAACGAGAAGCTTCAGAGGCAAAGTGCAGGCTGAGTCCAGCTGAACCACAGTGCGCTGAGGCTGTTTATGGTTTGTTTAAACCACAGTTTCTTTTAATGAATCTCAGCTATGTCCTTGCTGGTGGCAGATCTCCCGTGGTGGCAGCGCACACGCAGGTGCAGCACCCAGCAATCCCAGTGCTGCAGAGAATGCTGGAGACGTGGCCCATCTTTGGCTGGGACAGCTGCTCTCACTGCTCATTTCCAGCCATCCGTCACAGCGCACACAGATTTCCTCTGTGGTAGGGAGCACTGCTGGGAAGACGGATCAATCATGCCCCTGTCTGGCAGGTTGTTAAGGCAGGAAGGTTTTCATTAAGTCAATAAGGGTGTTAATTTATAGCATGTTTCCTACTTCTCTCCAAATACTCTTCCAGATGAGAGCTGCTCCCTCATGCTTGCAGCATGCCAAGGGCAAAGATTAACAAGCATTTTGTTTACCTGAGTACTTGATGCAGTCCTTCACCCCTCTCACCCTCCACTGTGGGCTCCTGGCCCCTGCTTTGGGTTGAGCTGCTGCTCAAACTGCAGCACAAGATTTGTCTGGTTGAAATAAAACATATATATGTGGGGGTTTGACCTAAGAGTGGCTATTTATGGATATAATGTTGCAAGTGACTTACAGCATTACAAATGAAAAGCCAAATTTTGCAAAAACTCCTATTTGGACAAGGTGTAAGTTATGGCATACCAGGAGCTAATCATTAGTGGAGTCTGACTCTACCAAAGCAGAGCTACTTCTCCACTCACAAACACTGAATTTTGTCAGCTTTTTGATACTAAAAAGATTTTCTCAGAGTTGAACAACTAAAGGTTTATTATTGGATTAAGGACGAACTAGCCGATGCAGTGAAAAATAAATGCATAGAGTATTATCACTGGTTTTTTTGGGAACTACGACTACTTATGTCACACATTCTATGGGAAATTTCAATTAGTTGCATCTGAGAGGCAAGATCATTCGTTTCTAACAAACTATATTTTAGTACAAACTTAACACATTACAAGCCATGCTGCATTTTCATACTTGCAGCAAGGACCATGAAAATTATCCAGTAAAAGGAATGGTTTCATCATAACTCATTGGCCTGTATCAATTCAAGTTAGTTAAATTTGGTGGTTTTTCTTTTTTAGTGTGGTGTCTCTTCATGATTACAAAACCTCAATGAAAAGATGACACCACTCAGGTCTGAGGCGTACCTGGAGCACTCTTGGACCACAAGAGCCAAAGAGCTCTGTAGCTCTGTGATCCCACCAGAAACTCCTCTCCACTGCTTTGCATTTTGCAGAGCTGCTTACACGATGTACAGTGACATGACACACAAAATTACAGTGTCATTGTGCTTGTTCTACTCAAGTAAAAGTCAATTGAGAGTTAAGTCCACTTTTATCCAGAAAGACATGTTGAATCTCCTGCTTTCGTTCCAGTTTATTGTGCAAATGCAGATGCATGTTATGGGTAATGAGCTGCCACAGCAGCTGCTGCAAGACCACACTCAAGAGGAGATAAGTCAGCAAGAAATGAAAACAGGAACTAGGCTACAAACAATAGTGATCTCTTTTTTGTATGACACATAGAGACTAACAAGAGACAAAATCTTTAAGTCCATTAACAAGGCTTCAGGAGATGGGAAAACATAAGAAAGTGTGAATATTATTTGGATCACTCTTACATTTGCAATAGCCAGAAGGAATCCCAAAAATGAGAACAAGAATCCACAAAACAAGAATAGAAATCTGTCAGACTTCTTTGCATGAAAGAAGGTCTAATAGTATTCCTAATGAATTCCTATTTCATGTGTCGAATGTGTTCAAAGGAAGGATTTTTGACTAGTGAGTAAAGAGTGAAGTAAGTGCTTGAAAGCCTGGGATCACTAGAGCAAAGCTGGGACAACAGTAGCTGCTGATGGTTGCTGTTGGAAGTCATTGCAACATCAGCCTTTATCCCACTTTCTGTTGTACAGCCCTCTCACATGGGCCTGGATAAAATCAGTCATTTGTTCCTAGATCAGGGTGTCTCATTTCCATTGACCCCCTTCTTCTCTCAGCGACGAGTGTTTGAAAGCAGCCGGTAACACCACAGCCTCCTTCCCTCCATGGATGTAGAGCTGGCTGGTGTATTCTCAAAAAACACTGCGTGTCCTGGGTCCCATCCCTACCTGCTTGTGCCTTGTGCAGAAATACTTAAATTCAGTGCTCAGCTGTAAAAAACATCAGGGTTGTGCTAGAGAAGAATTATTCCACGGGTACAGCCCTGGATCGCACCGGCAGAGCTTCTCAGGCAGAAGCAATCTAGCAGGTGCCAGGCTTTTCCTGCCGCAAGAGCACTCTGCAGGGCAGTGGAGATGGCAGACACGAACAGCTTCTGCAGAAAGAGTGCATTTTCTATAGGCATCAGCCTGGGCATAGCAACAGAGGATGTACCGAAGAACCATCGAGAGAAGGTCATGAGCCTCTGGGGATTTAGCAAGGTTGTGTGTGCTCACCTCCAGCAACACAGAAGATCCTGTCTGACACAAAAAACACTGTCTCAGCCTGTGTTAAATGTGAGTCTACACATGTGATGCATGCAGAAAGCTGCCCAGGTCTCACTGTTGGGTTCTTACATGGAAAAGGGTCTCAGGCACCTCACTTTAAGAGCATCTCTGTGCTAGGGAGCCTGGGACATTCTCTCCCTGGACAGACAGTTGCTGGAGGTGAAGAGAAACCTAAGAAGGAATAATAACCAAAGTTACAGTCAAGAGAAAGCTCTCAGGTGCCTGTAACAGCCTGCCAAGCTGCCCATGGGCATTTTATCCTCGTGCTGACATGCACCAGAGCGAGGAAGCTGCTGTGCAGCCATGAAAGGTAACATACTGTAACATCACTCACACAACTGGAGGACTGCTTCGGTTTTCCTCTTTAGACAAACCTTAAGTTGAAAATATATCCTCTCATTAAGCAGAGCGTGAGAAGCAGCAGCCATAACAGGAAAAGCGGTGCTGTCTCTTGGAAAAAGCATTTATGTCCTCTGCAGTGGAAAATAAGCAGGAGAAGGCTGCTGTTAGAAAGCCCTCTCTGCTGTTTCCTCTGAAGCAGAGCGGAGAGCATGTCTTGCTAGCAGATAGCTCAGAAAAAGCCTGGGCACTGAACAAAAAAATCCCTGGATTATGGAAGAGATGCTGCCCCTCCTGCTGTGCCATGAGTTGGGTTACGCCATGCAGAGATTGGGAATTGCAGTGGTAGTGCCTGGCTGGTTTGTAAGGCTGTGTCTGAGTGTGGCTACGAGCAGTGATGTTGGGCAACATAATTAAAATGTGAGCAGGCTACAGGAGGTTTGCTCAGACCTACATCAGCTCAGGTGCTCAGAGATGTGTTCCGAACTGTAGTATGGACCAGTCTGAATGGAGGGAGGAAATATCACATGGTCCCCATGAGAAAAATCACTGGAAAATACAAAGAGATGTTCCAACATGGAGAAGAAGCAAAGGTTTGGAGCCAGGAACTGAAGTCAGTTGTTGCCACATGCGTTTTTTGGAATTGCACAGACCTATTGAAAGTTTTTTATGTAGTGCAAAAAGGATGTGGCAAATTCTGAGTGTCATTAAAGCCAACTCAGATTTCCAAATTAACTTCTTGTCTCCCCAATCTTTTCATTAGAGACAGTCCACTTACAAATCCTTGAAAACAAGGAAAGATGCAATGTACTACCTTCGACGTTTCAACAGGGAATCTTAGCCAGGAGGTTAATCTCTGAAAGTCTGGAGCCTGGCTAACATAACATCCAGTGGTGGGATTCCATGCTATTATTACTGCAAGGCTTGAATTTGCTAGGACTTCCAGAGAGCTGCAGTGTCAATGGTATGAAGATTGCATGCCTGAACTGTGCTTTACTGGTGAAAGACAGTAGTGAAAAAAAGGAGAGTTTTCAGAGAGTATTTCTTCTCAAAAAATCAACACAACTGGAAGACCACTGGCTCCTTATGAAGTTCCTTCCATCGTAAATCATGCCAAAGCTTGTTGGAAACAGAAGGTATTGCAGCCCTATTCATTCTCGTTAGGAAACAGGGAACAACTAACTTCCTTTATGGAATAAACTCTCTGGAACAATAGGATCCACCATCCAAAGGCGGGCACATGATGCAAGTCTTCTGAGGGAGCCGAGCTACGCCGGCAAAGAGCTTTGCTGGGTGTTGCCGGGTAGTACAGGCTGCAGGAACCACTCACTGGAAAAGAGCTTGGAGCTGCAAGCAAAGTGTTTCCTCATGTTAAGCAAAGAAAGCAGTGCCTATTCTTTGTAAATAAACAGCTAGGTTTTGAAACAATCCTGACACTAGAGAATTAACTGAAACAATCCAAACTTTGGCTAACCACTAGGGTCAAAAAAGGATAATAAATCCTCTTCTTCCTGTTAACAAAACCCACAACTTTATTTTCTATAGCTTTCAAAAAATAAAAATGACATCATGAGTAATTTTGGAAATTCCTAAATATTAGTTCATTTGCCTGGCAGGAGCATCCTGTCCTGTCTCTTCTTTCTCTCACAACAGTCCTTGCAGCAGGGACAGTCTCCCTTCAAACACTGGAGGTTTGGTACAACTCTGTTTGACATGATTACAACCATGTGGCAAAGTAGAAAGTACAAAAAAAGAGTATGGCTTTTCTGGATGATGTAGGCTGCAGACGACAAACATGAAGGATGATGGGTCCAAGTGAAGAAATCTGAAGGATATTGTGAATCTTTGGAGAGGGGAAAGCAAGGAAAAGGCTTGAAGCAAGGAGTGTGAGCAGGAGAGGGAAGCCAGAGCAGAGAGGTGTAAGAGGAGGTGAGCAGGGAGGTCAAAAACTTGAATGATAATACAAAGTTATTGATAGGGAATACGAGGGCAGATGGTGAAGCCCTCAAGGAAGACCTTAAGCAGCCCAAATAATGGCAAATGAAATTCTGTCTAGGCAGGTGTAAAGCCATGAATGCATTTAAGGAGAAGGAACTTCATCTTCACATATAAATAATGTTTTCCATGCTTACTGCTGCTACTCAGGAGGAAAGCCTTGATTGAACTACTGTAGACACTTTCTTGAAAATATAAAATCACTGCTTTCCAACAGTCAAAGAACAAATAAATGTTTGGGATTATTACAAAAGGAAAAGCCAATAAAGTAGAAAGATCGCTGTGCTGCTGTATAAATCTGTCTCGCACCTGCACCTTGAATACTCTGTGCAGTTCTGGGCCCTTGAGAAGGATGGAGAAGAGATGGAAAAGATTCAGGAAGAGTAACAGGGTGAGCAAAGGTGTGACACAACTTCTCTACAAGGAACGGTGCAGGAGAATAGGACTTGAGATGGGGGATACAGTACAGGGAAAGCTATGAAATCATTAGTGAGGCAGAGGGAGTGGGTAGAGATTGAGTGTTGGTTGTGTCTCCAGGACAATGAGGGACCAGCTCATGAAGCTGGTGGGAGCCAATTTCCAAACAAACAGAAGGAAGGAGTTTGTCATGCAGCAGGCAGTGGACCTGCCAAGGAGGTCCTTTCCAGAGCACGCTGAGGATGCAAGGAGCTTACATGCTCATCCAAGTGTTTGGAGGGGTCCATGCCACAGGCAAACCACAGCAGGTTCAGGAAATCCTCTGAGCTGAAAATAGCTGGAAACTGCAGTAACTGATTGATACGAATCTGCTTATGGCCCCTGTTGAAGGCAGAGTAGATGGGCTGGTTAGATGATCCGAACCAGCACAGCTGTTCTTACCTGGAGTGAAAATAGATAAGGTAGACTCAAGTAAATACAGGGATCCCAAAGGGAGCTAAGGTGGCAGCATGTAGCACAGCAGGAGCTGAAGTCAGGGGTTTGGGTGAAAATGGCACAGTTAAACTGCAGTCCAAAGGTGTAGATAAGGAGGCAGAAGAAAAACTGCAGTTTCAACTCCATCAATGCTTGGGCTGAGCCCAGACATGCCCCACTATAATCAGGAGCAAAGCTTCACTGACTCCAGCAAATCAAGCCCTCGAGACATAAAAGCAAGCAGTTAAGTGAGGAGTTTCAGGGTCAAAGAATATCTCCAAGATAACAGGAGACATGGCACAGGTGAGCCTGTACAGGCAGAATTTGCAATTTATCTATGTTAGTTATCTATCAGCCAGATCCGAATTATTTCAGTCCTGCTCGGATCCAAGAAAACTTTGGATTTAGAGATATTCCTTTGCAGAGTCTGCATGATATCCTAAATAATAACTACTATGTAGGTATTGCCCACAGCACAGTTATTTATTTCAATCTTTTTAATAAGTACTTTGAAATAGGCAGAGTTGCCTCCACTTCAAATGTGATATAATCTAGTAGTAAGAAGTTACAGAGTCCTGGCCCAAGGCAAGGTGCAAAGCCCCCCAAAAGGCCAAGAATTTCAATTTTCCTTAAGGGTACGTGGGTGTAAGAAACAGGGCCTCCAAGCGGAAGGAACCACTATTCATTTGTTACTCAAAGCACAATTGCATCAGCAATGATCAGCAAAATAAATATGTTTCTTCACAGAATCGAAGAATGCTTCGCATTCTAGGGGATATTCCTAAGCACCGCGACTTTTTCTCATACAGACAACACTTATTTTGGATAATGACCTTGAAATAAGCCTTTCCTGTTCTGAGGTTGTGTTTTCCTGTAGGGCTGATCTTGGTTTGTTTGATTTACAACTCCTACATGCAGTTTCTCAATAAGTGCACACATCACGGTCAGTATTTTGAGAGAAGAGTCTTTTATTCTTTCAGCTGAAGTAGACTGCTTTTCCTGGAGTGCTGAAAAAAAAATCATTTTAAGAAGCTGATCTGATTAACTGGGTTAAACTAGAAATGTGCCAAATTGCTCTGCAGACATGGCATAGCTGCTGACCTGCACCGAGACTGGAAATCGTTCCAGGCTGTGACGTGCCATGTCTGTTCACGTCAGCTGTGCACTGGGAAATGCACAAGCAAGCAGCTTGCTGAAAACGTCCTTCAGCTTAGGGCTCAAAAAAGATTCCCGTAAAACATGTTGCTTGTGAGGAAACCAGCCTCTCAGACCCAAGAAATGTAATTTCTTGCACAATATATTAGTATTTCTCAGTTTTCTTCCAGTGTATCCAGGACAGCATGCACAGATGGACACACAGCACAGATGGACGCACAGCCCTTCATAAAGAACTTTACAAATATCTGACCCATTCACTCCACCTGGATCTGTTCTTCAGCCTAATGCCACTAGCCCTCAGCAACTCAAGTTGTTTCTTCTTTGCACTATTGAGGTTAAAAAAAAAAAAGCTTGCAGCAGTTTGATTCTGACACTGCAGTTTGACATCTCTGTGTGAACCTTTGTATTATGTTTGCTCCCCTGCATGCTGCTCAAACACCCAGTTTGCAAAGCTGGGCATCTCCACATGGACCACTCCTTGATCCCCACTATTCAAGGATGTATTTTGACAGCAGGAGGTTACATCTGTGGGTCTCAATCACCTTTTCAGAATCCATCCTCCTGTTTGTCTTCCTTATCACATCTGCTCCTCTTGCACATGTGCAGTGGGGAGGGGAAGCTGGCATGTGAAGACAGATGTTGGAAGAAGAGCAGACCTTCCCCAGTGCAAAGCCTCAGGATTGCTGAAGACATTGCCTAACAGAGCTTTTGTTAACTGTTGGGAAGGAGGAGCCTCAGAGGTCATTGAGGCTGCAGTCTGGTGAGCATTGTCTTTTGAAAGAGTCTCTCCCATCTGTGCCTTAAGTCTATTTTTGTGCTGTCTTCATATCATGCCATCACAAGTCAACATGCAGCTGCACCATGAACTGGCCCAGGGAACTGGTATGGCTGAAAACTCATCCAGCTGAAAGGAGGAAAAAAAGGAAAAAAAACTTCTTTTCCAGCCAGCTCAGATCTCTGATCTCATTTACCACACAGCAGCACTAACAGTTGTACCACAACGAGGGAGGTAACCTCTTCCCACAGCTGTGGTGGCTGCTGCCAACTCTTCCTCAGGCAGCAACCCAAGCCTTTGCCCTATGGACCTGCTTCTCAGGAACTGAGTTTTCTCATTTCATTTCCACTACTAAGGCAATTCTAGCTTGTGCAGACAGGCAGTAACACATGGATACCCAACATGGGATTTGAAGAGGTCTGATTAGAAAGCTCACATGGCGAAGGATCTGCCAGAGCTCTCTCCTTGTAAATACAAAGGCAGTAGGAGAAAAGGTTCACTGGCTGCTTTTTGCTTCACTTCTTGCTCTCCTATCCCCTTGGGGAATTTAAGTAAATAGTTCATATAAGCAAAATCTTTTGGTAGCTTCCCCCCTCTCCCTCCTCTTCCTGTTAACCAGTGGATGGAAGCAGCATTCCCTGCCTTGAGACCTCTGGTCCCAAAGAAATTGTTTGACACTACAGTACTTCCCTTTTAGCATCAATTACTGAGTGGAAACAAGAAGCTGGTAACGTGTGACCCATTTGCCACACACGACAGCTCTGTCTGTTAATAGATGTGACCTTTGTGACTAATACAGTGCTGGGAGGTACTGGGAGGGTGCATTAAATCCCTCCCTCCAGCACAGTTGTCATCCTCATCATCTCATCACCCATCCAAGTAAGGAAACTGCAGTTTCAAAGCCTGCCAATTCCTTCAAGACACACAAAATGCTGGACTGGGTCCAGAAATCAGCCAGAGGATGAGGGATTAATGTTGGGAGGTGACAGCAGAGGTCAGGCCAGTGCTGCGCTGTCCTCATGACTGGAACAAGGTCCCCACTGGGGTGACAGCCCCGCCCCAGCCTTCACTGTGCATTCAGCTTCCACCTGTGACAGGCATCCCACGGCTGCATGATGCAGGGCTGGCAGCTGCAATCACGCCGTCCCAACACTCTGCAGAGCCTTTTCCTGCCCTCTGCCTGCAGATAACAAGCCCTGGGCGCTGACAGGATGGCTTCCTATTTTCAGAGTGTGTGTGGATGCCAAGGGGCTTGCAACATCTGAAGTGGCAACTCTCAGTGAAGACAACTTGTTACAATCCATTGAAACCACTCTGCTGCCGGACCTGAGGCCAGGAAGTTTTCTTCCTCAGGTCTCTGGCCTGAGCAATTCTGTTACAGACCCTCCTGTTGAATGACACAGGGCACAAGGAGCCTTTTACACCTCTTGCACCCCTCAAACCACCATCAACCCACCAAAGATTCTCACCCATAACGTCCCACAGCAACACTCCACCCTCCAGTCTTCTCCCTGTTCATGCCCTCCACTCTCTGTGGAGCCACATCCTGCATCCTTGGGGCAGTACATAGTTTTATATGGGAAGGGAGGGGACATCTTCCCAAACTCAGCCCCATGTCCAACTCTGCACACCCTTGTGATGATGTGCTGAGCTCAACTGTCTGGTTGTGTCCCCACTTTAGGGCATTTCTGTTTGCTGTGGCTGTGGGCCAGCACCAGGCTGAGGATGCACCGCAGAGTCCACTTAAAGCAATGGGCCAGTGCTCCTTTAAGACAGAAGAAACATTTGCAATTGTACAGGTATGGAAAAATCAGCAGACAAGGGAAACTTTTATCTTGGGTATCAAAGTGCATGGTCAATTGATGTTTGCATCTCCATCATGGAAACTTGCATGGAATTAGCAAGCTGTAAACACTGAATTTAGAGCATATTCTGAGAACTGAGTGTGCAATTGGCAGAGGACACACAAGCATGCAGAAGGAAATAGGGAGACAGAGCCGTATCCTTAGCCCTGAATTTCCAGATGATGCTAACAAGACAAACTCGGAGACAGCAGGAGAAATCCCTGCAGGAGTGGTGTGCAGGTGATGGCTTCCTGCTGCAGTGCCTGGGCCACTGGCCACACCCAGCACAGGGGCAACACAGGGCTAAGAACTATTGCCAACAGCAACAAAGTTGTGGTGGGGATGGACCCTACCATCTTCGCAGCAAAATCTGCCAGTCATCCTGTTTGCTCACCTGTCCCTCCTGCATTTCCCTCACTCACAGTGAATTCACTGCCCCTCATTGACTCATGGCTGTTTTACTGTCGATGTCCTCGTTCCTTACTCATCGTGTCAGACCTTGCCCTCTTGCGACAACTCCCATTTAATTAAAAAAGAAAAATCTGTGGAAAACTGTAGGTGGAAGGCATACAAACCGTAGTGCTGCCAGACTCAGAAGTTATAGGATAATTATAAAAATTTGAGAAATAAAGATTTTGTCTGAGGATCAGCTTTGTACCTCTTCCCCATGTGCATGAGAGAGGCATTAGTTTTCCAGACCTACTGGCTTTTGCTCCGCAACCGTAGCACTCAGGTGTTACCTCTGTGTGTGCACTGTGGGCTCAACTGGGCTCTCTCCTCCATCTTCAACCTGTGCCAGTGCTTCTGCTCTGCTGGCACAACCTTAGAGCAAACCTCTTCAGATGGTTGATCTAGCTGAAAAATACCTACCAGTTTTTTTTAAAAAACCTACCAAAACCCAGCCTTTTGCTGAGTTACATCCTCTCATCTGATTCAGCACATGGAGAGCAGCTGCTTCAGCAGAAGCAGAAGATGCAGGAGCAGCAAAGACCGATGGAGAGGTGGTGGCAGTGGCCCCACTGCTGCTTTTTTCATTGTTGCCGGTGAAGGTGAAGCCACAGGATGACTGGCCCTTGCCAATTGCTTGACAACACAATCCAGCCCCTCTCCAAAGCGTTGTCACTTTGTCCGTCCCCCTCTGTGCATACCCTCCTGTCCTCCAGCAAGTAATAATGAACCACCAAGCCCTACATAAATGTTCCTCCCTCATTTTCTTTGCAGCACTGCCTGCAAAGAATTCTGCAAGGATCCTGCTCCCTTCCCTGCCCCCCGACAGCCTGGGACAGAGGGGCTCCCCCCACTTCACCAGCCAGACATGGGGGCGATGATGGAGACTCCCCTCTGCTCCCACACATGGGCTGAAAGAAGTGGTGGGGCGAGCTGACACACCCCGGCTTTGCAGGTGGGAAAGGCAGACGTGTTGTGAGTTGCTCTCTGCCCCCATCCCTCTTCATCTGCCTCTGGGGTCCCATTTTGGGCAGCACCCCTGAACTCATCCCCAAGGGATGGAAAACAGAGGTGACAGGCAGGGGTAGGAGTTTTCCCTCACGCAGGGCTGCCTTTGCAAGACATGTGGTGCTGCCTCGCGGATTAGCCAGAGGAAGTTATGCTTCATTAGAAACACGACTGAGATCTTCAAGCATCTCTGAACTTTGTCCATCTCTGAACTTCATCCACCTCCGTTCCTAAAGAAAATCTCAGGTCTTTGAGGACCACAGGAATTGTGCTGTTGCCTTCAGCCAGGACTCATTTCAGCTTTGCTTTGCTGTCTTTGCAAAACAAACTTGTGCCGCCACTTTGGGTGTGTTAATACACACCACAGCTTTAGGTTACAAAACTACAGACTCCATCTGGAAATGCAATTTTTAGTCTGAAATTAAGACTTCAGCTCCTTTTCTCCAAACAATTCTGTGCATAGCTTTTCGGTTTACAATTAAAAACTCCAGGGGATAGAAAGCCAGGTCCCAAAAGTTTTCCTGAACCACAAACCCACATTTGCCTCATGGAAGAAATGTCTTATGCTCTGGCACTGCAAAGACCTCAGTTCCCTCCTCCTGCCATTGTGCTCTCTCTGAGCTATGCAGTGCTGGGGGTGCCGCGGTGCCCCTCTCACGGCAGGAGCTGGGGAAGCCTGGGGTTTCAGTTTGAGAAATCAGAGGCTCCATGGGTTGGTTGCTACCTGGAAGGCTTAAGGGAAAGATTACAGTGCTCAGCCTAGCACAGGAGATGAACCAAAGGATGAGCAAAGAGTGCCACTACTGTTAATGTTAGTGTCTCATTCGCTTCATTGGCCTGTAGTCCCAGGAATGGAGGAGAAGCATCATGCAGTTCTCCTCATCCCAAAATAAATACAGCCATGGTTCAAAACAAACTTAGGGGGGAAAAAAGCATGTATTGTCTGCCAGGAATAAACTTGAAAAATGAGCTATTAAAATATTTACTGTATGCAAAGATCTTTGCCATCCTTGAGCCTTCAGGATCATTTTTGAGATTATTATTTTAAATGCTAGGGATGAAAAAAAATTCTGGTTGGAGTAGTCTCTTTTTATTATCTTCAGCACACTACATGGGAGCATGATAAAACTGGATGTCGTCCTTGATGCTGAGCTCCTCCTTTTGGTGCCAGCAGTAATTCTCATTATTTGAGCACACTGGAATGTTTTTTTTTTTGTGGCGTACTCAAGGCCAAGGATTAGCTGAGGGAAATTATCTTGAAATGTTGAATTATTTTACTATCGAAAATCTTAAGAGTGAGGTTGTAGAAGGAGATGCTGCTGGCATTTTCACTTTTTTACCACAAGTCCAAATAGCATTAATTGAGGAATATATCTGTCAGAAATATCATTGTTATGAAATGCAGTTTGTTTCTGTAACTACATTTTTAAATGCACAGCAATACATTTGAGAGTCTATTTTTTGACAGTCTTCAAAGGGATACATTGCACATGTGACCAGGGTGAGCTACTTAAAAGTTCCTGAAACAACATTCCTACAGGATGGATGCTCAGATCCCAGCTCTCACCAGGGCCATTCCAGGCTCAGTATTAGGATCAAACCACACTGCATCCCTTCTCCATATTTCCCACCCTTGCTGCTGGACCAGCAGCCACATTTTCACCAGCTCCTAATTCAGGGTATAAGGGAACTCTGGTGTGGCAGGTGTGGCACATTTAGCAGGACACGTGTCTGGTCAACTGCTCAGAGTATCTGGGGGGGGCTGTGGCATCAGAAGTGTGATGTTATGCCGACTGGATGAAACTGAGAGATAGGTATCTTCCAAACATCCATCCTGAAAGAAGAGACAAAGGGGATCTCTGCTGAGGGGCACTGGGACGGGACACTGGGAACAGCTGCACCCACCCTTCTCACAGTCTTCATGTCAGTCAAAAATTCAAGAGCTGGGACAACATTTCTGCTCTTGATACTAATAGTAATTAAAAAATGTAAGGAAATGATGTCAAAACTCTGATGACTGTGTGACTGGTCCTTCAGAAGGTGGGTGTCTGGGGGTGCTTTGGGCTGGCACTGGGCTGCCCCAGGTAAAACCCACCTATGGAGGAGCAGGTACAATGCAGTCTCCTTCCCACCTCCCAGCTTCCCTGCCAGAACTAGAAGGGTTGATGCCCACAGCTTATTCAGCATGTTTTGGAGTTCTCAGAGGTAGGAAGTGCTGACAGATGAGCCTGTGGGCTCAGCTGGCATTTGAAGCAGCCAACCAGCATTTTTAGCTTGCCATTCATGTTAAGGAACATCCCACAGGAGCGTACAGGGTGTCTCACACTTGGCTCTACGCTGTCTGTGCAAGCATGCTTTCACCAGCTCTCCAGACTTCATCACAGTTTCACAGTGTTTGCTCTTTCCCTTAAATCTAGTTCACAGAACGATGTGGTGAATAGAAACTTCATATTAACGTGCCCTGTTTGAAATAACAAAGGTATATCAAATCACAGCTCCAACAGCTCTAAAGGGTTAACATTATCTTGGAAGATATTTTCAGTGCTCATCAGTTGTGACAGATAATTATGGATTTGGAGAGATTTGCAATTTGTTTATCAATATAACTTCAAAAACTTTCTACTGAGACGTCTTCAGCAAACTGCTCTGCTTCATTGTTAATTAAAAAATCACATTTACACATGCATTTAAAAGTGTCAAGAAATTACAGGAGCACTGCCACTTCCACTTTAAACGTTAAATTTGAGAGTCTCCTGGCTGGGGAAAAAAGAGGAACCCTGAGGGCTCAGCAAACAGAAAGAGCATATATACTGTCAGACTGGCTGCATTTCATCCCACTCTTTTGAAATTCCTGCCACGAATTTGTTGTTAGATGTATTTCTGACTGAGTTGGTTCAAGGACTGGTTTGCCTGACTCTATGTCAACTTTCAGCCTTAAAATATATAGCCCAATAGTAGCTGATTTAAGTTTTGGGTATTGTAGTCTATTGCTGCCCAATATATTATCTGATTAGAGAATCTAATAGAGTGTACGTGGAGGACACCCAGTTTACACCTTTTCTTTCTTCCTTCTTTTTTAAGTAGAACAGGCTTTTCAAGATGTACACGTGGTGTTTCAGCATGCACATGGTGAGAAAGACCTCCAAACCCAGTCTGCCAGCAGCACATCCCTCACTCAGCACCAGCTCCCTCCCTGCGTGTTCAGTTTATTTTGAGGGGGCCCCTTCCCAGGCAGGGAGCTGCTCAAGCGGCTCAGCATCCTGGGAAGCTGCCGCCTGAGTCCCTTCAGGTGCTTCCTATGGAAGGGTGCCGTAGCTTTGTCATCAAAATACCAGGGAGTCTGCTACATTTACGCAGTTCAGGAATACATTTCATGCTCACTAGGTAACGACTGATGGTGCTTCCCTTATCAAAATCCACATTTTGCACTGCAGGGTGAATTCCTTCCCACATTCCTTCCTTCCAGCTCTGATTTTCAAGGTTAGCCTTGTGCAGAAATGTGAGCTCCACCTTTCCATATGTGCAAAAATGCAAATCCCACAATCACTCATGTAACAGCTCCATTACAAATCAGTGCAGATGAGATTGCACCCAGCTGCCTCTCAGTAAATATGGCTTATTAGAGATCCCCCAGGATAGCCAGTCCCCTTGTGCCAACTCTGCAAAAGGACCCTGACTTTAAGGATGTTCAGCTGGAGTACTCTGCACACAGAAACTATTCAAATCCATGAACACATTGTGTCTGCCTGTTTTGGAAAGTTGGGGACACCCTTTCTATGTATGCTGGAGCTGGAAACAGGGATGAACCCAGAGCTGCACAACACAGTTTCCAACTTCATCAATTATGTTTTCTCTCTTGCATACACATGTTTTTATCCAAGCTCATCTTTTTTCTTCCTCGATTCAAGCAACTTGAATATTCAGCCCTGTCCATGGCCATGACTGAATATTCAGTCCTTGACCATGCAGCCTGATTTGGGTTACTTTTAAGTTGAAGCGTATGTGAATTTGGAAATCTAGCTCAGATCCATATCTGATTAGAAACACTCCTGATATGAACAGATAGTAAAAAATATCTCAGTTCTTCTGATCTCCCTTCCAGAATAAATAATTATTCTGTGAGCAGATGGTCTTTTCCAGCTGTTGTGCCCCAATCACACTGAAAAGTCCTCCAGAGACCACCTCAAATAACACACAACTCCCTAACAGGAGCAAAAACTCCAGCAAATGAGGTGGAGTGAGCAATTAAAATTTCCACCTGGACCCCACCAACCTGCAGCACCCTGAGGGCAGTGCATGGCCCCCGTGAGAGCAGCATGCACAGCCCTAGCTACAGCATACTGCTCCTTAGCACAGTTCGCATCCCTCAGACAAAGTTACATCCAGCTCGAACCCACGCAAGGGAGGAATTTGGATGTTGTTCTGTAAGGGCAAATTTATGGCTGAACATATGGAACAGGGGACTAAAGTGGGCAGCTCAGGGACTGCTAGGTGCTGACCTTCTCCTTTGCTTCATGGTGTTGCACCACTTGGTTGATAAGGATCATATACTCTCAATTAAGCAATATGCTTTTTTTTTTTTTT
>VZTA01001974.1:126327-170676 GCA_013398855.1 Mohoua ochrocephala
GTTCTAGGGCCAAAGTCCTGGATACCACCAAAAGAAACTACTCAAGGTTTTAGGAAGAATTTGTGTCTGTATCTAACAGAACAATTTAACACTCAATGGCTATGAGGCCATCCAGCCCTGAAAGCTCTGTGAATTCAGCAGGTACTTCCCAGACAATTTTCCTACCTGCTCGCCCAGCTGAACTCAGCAGGGTGCCACAGCCCATAATTACAGGGGGCAGGAGTCTGTGAGGTCAAACACTGGAGAAAGCCCAGCACAGGCTGGGCTATTGGTATGACCCGTGTGTGTGGTTAAAGGCCACTCAACAGAGGACGTGCACGGAGAGCACAGATGTGCTTCTTTCTAGCACTTCCAGACTCTGAAGAGTTTAACATCGTAACTTTAATAATGTTTTTAACCTGTTATTAAGTTTTAAAAGAAAAAAAACACATCCGAAGTCCCATAAATATCATCATGCAGTTGGTATCAGATTGGCAGGGACAGCATCCATAGGCAGTGCTCACTGTCCATATGAGCCATCTGAACCCTTTACAGCTTAGGTGTCTCTGTTGGGGTTTTTTTTCTCATTCAGTATTTCAGGGGTACAAATTTTTTATGTATTTTCACCAAGCTTTCACTTCAGACTTGGCTCTTTCCTCTCTTCTGTCCCATCCACGCCACCTGTTTCTTTTCCCAGTTTGCTCCTCATCTAGGCAACTCTATGTGCTTAAAATAAACCTCCAGGACAAACCAGTTTTACCTGGACCAAATGTTTTAAAATAGACACGTCTGGCTGTTTTAAGTCTTGTGTATTGGCATAAGGTAAACAAAGTGATACTTACCCAGCTGTAGTGGAGTTATATTGGATTTGCTCCAGTTAAATCCATATTATCATTTGCTCCTTTACCCTTAGTTTTGCAAGGCAGTGCTATCTCAGGGAACAACTGAAGCCAGCTGTGGCATTGGACAGCTGTTATCTCCCAGCCTTGAACTTGGACACTTTGTATTTGGCATCTGTCCACACTCGCAAGCTACATCCTAGTGCATTTTTCTCACTCTCCACACCAGCTTCTAAAATGAATTAATAACACCCTAGTGTGCACAGTTATAAACCAAGTTCATAGTGTCTGGTATTGAGTCTGCTTTATATGAGAAGGTATGAACCAACGTGCTTCCTTAGGAGAAAATGTTGTCGATTTACTGCAATCAATTTAGAAACTCAGCTTGTGTAACGGGTTACACTTCTGTAGAGATGTCTTCACGCTGGAGAGGAAGAAATGTCAGGCTTCAGGGAAGGATCAGCTGCTAGTCAGACCCACCCTTGCAAATACAAGCAATCCTCAGCTGTGTTTCCATGCTCCAGCCTGGCTGGCAGCTGCTGAGGGGCTTCACCCTCCAATTTCTTCATGGCAAGGTGGCACACGTGTCTGTTGAGCCATGACTCAGTTGAAGCCTCCTAAAACCCACATCAGGGAAGCAACTGGGTAAATTGGGCAGGCTCCTCTGGTGTCTGCTTCAGCAGCTGCCAGGCCCTTCAATTGGGCCTACACCTTGCTGCTGTGGCCCACTGGCAAAGGACACAGCAGAGTAAACCACGGTGCTTGAAGAAGTCTGGTCCTCCGTGGTGGGAAGGGACCATTTCAGAGCCCTGACTGTGCTGCCCTATACCTGGGCTTGTGTCTTGCTCCTGTTAGTCCTGACGCTCCTCAGAGCTTAAAAGCAGGGTGCCACATACATGAAGGAAATCCGTGGGCAGCCTGGAGGAGCACATTCCTGCTTCCCATCAGAGCTGCTTCATAGATTCACCACCCATCTGCATGTTAAGGTTTTGGCTAGTTTTGCTTGTTCCTCCCTGTGAAATTTCATCACTTTGTTTAATTGCAAAAGTCAAC
Source organism: Mohoua ochrocephala (assembly GCA_013398855.1). Taxonomy (NCBI): domain Eukaryota; kingdom Metazoa; phylum Chordata; class Aves; order Passeriformes; family Acanthizidae; genus Mohoua; species Mohoua ochrocephala. The sequence continues at coordinate 128,199 of VZTA01001974.1, forward strand.
CACTATATTCAAGAGATGAATTACCCTACTGCTGCAAGGAACTTTGACATTTAGTAGCTCAGAAGATATTTATGACCAAAGTAGTTGTTATTCTGAAATACAACATCATTTGTAGAAATCCCCCATTGGGGAAAAAATAATCAATGACACATAGAAGGTGCTAAAGCCTCACCAAAATAGCATCTTAACTGTTCCTTAAAGTGGTGACTTGCACACAAATGATGAAAAACAACTCAGAAAGTTAACCAGTTTAGTCCTGGAGCAATGTAAGCATTTAAAGACAGATTTACAGTGCACTGAAAATCTGATTATGTAAACTATCATAAATGGATTCAGTGTGTTAGAGGCCAACACTAAATCTTCATCTGTTTACTGGAAAAAAAGGCAGTAGGGAGCTGTACATTAAAATGAAGATTGATTTCAGAAAGCGTAGCAGAAATGAAATATGCTGACATAATGAGTAAGCAGAAAGAAAGAAAGCATAAAATTAACAATCGTCAGCTCTTGCTCCAGGATTACGACTATAAACTAGAGAATGACATTTATTGTACTGCTAGTCCTTGAGATGAACTGCAAAAGTTTTGATAGAGCTTGTCGAAACTTTCCAGGTTCCTGGTTCAAAATCTGTGCTGTAATTATGCCTGGTCATTAAAACTAATGGAGACATTCCTGAAAAATTCAATGCACAAGCTCCTGCCTTTCCTGTCAGGATGAATCCCTGGAGGGCATGATTTCGCGTGTCAGAAATAAAGATCTGAAGGCCTTCTGCAGCACTCTACTCTTACCTGACACCCTGGTGTTTTTCACCCACAGCCTCGGCCAGCCGAAGTACTTTGTCAGGCTCATCACATTGTAAAACATTGTTTTGATGCTGTTGAACAGTGCACCATCAGCAGGCAGGGCTGCAGCTCTTGCGAGGTGCAGTGGAGTCAGGAGCAAGGAGGGAAACCCTGGCCCTGGGCACCAGCTGGAGCTGGGAACCTTCAGTATCACTGAGAGGCAAACTGCAGTTCACAAATGTCCTACTCTCTGGGACTGTATCAAAGAGTGAGGGAGACAAGAAGAAATGTTTTCTTCCAGAGCATGAAGGTGGATAACAATGTCAAGAAGGCTGGATTATGAAACATCTTGTTGTGGATGTGGCTTTTAAAGGCATAGAAGGAAAAAAGCCCACATAAATATATTTAGGAAATGGCACTCAAAAAAATTCATCACAAGTATCTATGATGTAAGAGTAGGTTTTTACACCCTCTTGCTCCAAACCAGCATGGCCATAAGTTGGTGGGGTGGCACGTTTCAGAAGTGGAGGGCACTGAGTCTGAGTCTGGCCGTTCTCAGCACAGCAGCATCCACTGGGGTTCACCACACTCAGGGTGCTTTGTTTCAGAAATCACATCCCGTGAGGGGTTTTTGGGTGTTCCTCGGTGAATATACCTATTGTTTGGTTTGGTCCAAGGTTTCACAGCAAAGTTACTGTGAATGCTGTGGAACTTTGAATCTCTCTTTTTTTCATACCTATCTAGGCCGCACTTTTAAAATTGTATTTAAATTGCCATAATCCTTCTTTAAATTTATTTTCACTGAAATTGATTATAATCCTTAAAGGGCTTATATGTGATTTGATAAATATTTTTTGCTAAAATGTTATGGCTTTTTAGTTATTGCTAGGCTCTTCTTTCTCTCTCCCTTCCTCCCAAAAGGATTGTTCAGCAAAAGTGCTCAATGCTACAGTTGTATTTAAAAAGTAGCCAGTGGCATTAGAGTTGGGATTAGATACTATCCTTTTACTAGATGTATACATCAAAATAAATAATGAAATAAACCCCAGGGAAACCATCCAATGGAGCATTTCAGATCCTGAAAAGAACACATTATGCTGCTTCTTTTGAAACTAGCCATCACTTGGCCAATTAGCAATTATTTCTTTGAAAGACCAAATCAGTGCTGGTGGGCACCCAGGTGCACTGCCTGCAGTGCTGGGCTACTGCACCAAAGTGGAAATTGCAGCAAATCAAAAGGTCAAAATAGCCTCCAGTCAGTTTACAGGACAGTTTCTGAAGGTTTTCTGACACCTGCTTGTGCTACCTCCTGCCCCCACAGGGGACAGCAGACCCTGCCACCTGCAGAACGGGTGTTCCATCTCCCGGGGGAAGTGCCAGGCTTTTATGCCCTTGGCACTCCCGGGATTTTCCCATTGCACACCGTAATGGGAACGGCCTCGGCACTGGAGGACTGGCACAGCTGTGTCAGTCCAACACCTCCAGAGAGCCTTTCCAAGGTGACTTGAGGCTGAAGAGTGTCCAGCTTATTCTGATACAAATATAAGTTTCTGATTGTACATTACTTTAGACTAGAAGGCTGTTGATTTGAGGGTCAGGCAGAGGGAAAGGCCACCTGGGGCACTTTATCTCAACAGATGAGATGTTCTTTTATGTGGGCATAAAAGGACTTCATTTGGTCCTGTATTTGTCATGCCAATTAATCCACTGGATCTGCCCAAATATTATCTGTGCAACAAAAATATAGTAAAAGAAAGAGCAATAAGTCATGTAGAGAAGGATGGGAGACTATGTCTGGATAACAGAGCAGGTTATTTTATCAGATCTCGAAATGCATGTTTCTGACTCGCCTGGAGCAGGATGCATCACCCTTCACTGCAGATTTTCTGCAGCGTAGCCATTGATGCCAGAGCATGTCATGCAGGCTGTCTCAGGAGTCAGCAAGGCAACCCTCACTTTTACAACAGGAGTCACCTCATGCTAATGCTGATATTTAATCTAGTGAAGGTGAATCAGGCCTGATTTCCCTCCATTGACTAAAGGGGATCCCAGAGCAGCCAGCTCTGGCACAAATGGGTGGACATTGGCATCTGCAGTGAGGTGAGATCCTCGAACTGAGCCACTTAATCTGCCTTAAGATGTAATCATGGGATTGATTGTCCCAGATTTTCCTGTTTGTACAGAGCAAAATTCAAAGAGGAAGGAAATGAGAAGGAACTGGTGTGAATAACCTGACCCGGTACCCCAGAGATGAGTCACTCCAATCTCTCTCTGATAGCCAGGAGACAGGCGGATGGATAACTCACATCACTGTCAGCACACAGACACATCCATTACCTGCAGTGACAAAGCCGTGAAACCTCCATTTCTGCTGTAGGTGTATAATTATAGTAAGGGAAAAATCTGAGTCACAGGTGTAATTCAACCTCCCTTCAGGTGTGTGACAAATAAGGTGTTAATCAGTTGAAGGACTGGAAAACACTGGTCACTGCTCAGTGTTGGTGAATCAGAAAAGGAAGTTTCTTGGATGTGGCATATAGATAATATATGGTTTGAGAAGTGTGAGGGGCAGCATATTAGTGCTGGGTCTTTCACAGTGTTTTTTGCTGGAAGACAAGTGTGTCTTTTATTACAACCCTACACTTTTAACGAGATTCTTCCAGGCAATGTCTGGACTTGCAGGTTTTCTTCTTTTAAATGTGTATTGAAATATCTCAGGGTATGGAAAAACACATATACAATACCTGCACAACCTTTCCCAATCGTATAATTAGTGTACAAGTAGAGTGCAGTTGTAATAGAGGAACTCTAATGTCTATGCAAATCCAGTCTAGAATTAAACTGCTACTTAAAGATACTTTAAGGAGGGTATTTAACTTTCTTTCTTACTCCAGTGTAATTAGTGGAAAGATACAGGTTTTTTTGTGGAAAGATGCAGGGGTTTTAGATACCTTATTTAAACATTTCTGTCTCCTCATACTGTGTTGTGATTTGGGTAAAACCATTTTGGTGCTTGTTGCAGTTGTGTAGCAACTGATATTCTGCCCGTCAAGAACCAGGAGCAGTAAAATGACCCCTTCTTTGGGAAAGCTCATCAGAAAAGGTTACTGCTGAAGCATGGATCAGTCAGTGCCAGGCAGAAGCTGCACCATCAAGACACCTCATTTCCTAAGAAAGAGGGCTGCGGTGAGGACCACCCAAGCACTGAGGTTGGTGACATCATCTCTGCATCCTTTGCAAATGTTGGAAAACACCCATAGCCAGGAGCAAAAAAAGCCACAGTCACAGGCAGGGCTGGATCAAAATGAAAGAAATTAACTTGTTTCAGTGTGACTTACTCTTGGCCAACCCCTATGGGCTGCTGCTTCGCATCTGAGTTTCTTCTCCCCATCACAGTCCAACTGGCGATTTTTTATTCTGCTTTTAAGGACTTTGATCTGACCCATACCAGGTCTTTTAATATTTACCTCTTTTCCAGTCTTATACAGTTTAACAAATCATCCAAAATATCATCAGCTCCCCACTGGAGCATCAGCAGAGCTGAGACAGTCTGGGTGATGGACACAAGGAACCATGCAGACCTGTGAGAATGCAGAACAGAGGTGGTCCAAGGCTTTTTACTAACTTGGATCCAGTCAGACTTAGTTGGAACTCATGTTAGATGTGGCTTTTAAGATGGACCTAACAAGTTTGAAATGACCCAAACCACCTCCTTCACACTGTGCCTAAGCCTGTCATGAATCCTGATGATTCTCCAGAAGTTCAGCAGGGAATATGATGCAGCGACAGGTGTACACAGCTCACATCCAGACAGGTTTTCAGAGAGAAGGCCTTAGCTTTGTCCTGAATGGAAGTGGCTGGACTATTTCCAGATCCAACCTGACTTTGGAATATGCATCTCTTTATACACGTGGTGCTGGTGCTAATGAGCCATGTCAGACACTAGCCAGCTCTTTATCTGTGGCACAGATCATCTACAAACTGGGTAATTCAACCACAGATGCCTGAGAGCTGGTTTTAGCTGCAAACACCTTCATGATTGCTTCAGCCATGCCCCTAAATACTATAGAGTGATTTTCATTAGACCCAATCAAGCTGAAAAAATCTAATTGAAGGAGCATTCCCTAATCTCTTCCTTCTCTTCTAGTCTCAGTTCTTCCCCTTTCAACAGTGCTTTTAATTGCGTTAAACATCTGATATCTGTTAATCTTTTTAGTGAAGGTGAATGCAGAAGAAAAAGTCCATTAAGTAACCTGAGTGACCATGGAAGTCCTGATGGACTAGGGACTTGCTTTCAAAGGAGTGGTTGAATTGGCCAGATCTACCAATCTTATACAGGCAAAAGAAACTGATGTTTGCTGTGAAAACATCCTGCCTTCTGAGCGATTCCTTCTTGGAAAGAGGAAGCTTAAGCACTGCTTTGCCAAAGCAGTTCAGGAGCATGAGACTACCTGCAGAAACGATCACTGAAGTCTGAGAAGGAAGGAGAGTGCAAAGAAAACAAGCAATGGAACAGCTGTGAAAGCCTGAGCTCACTATGTCCTCAGATTATGCTTTCACCCACAGGTGGAGCAGAAAGCAAAAGCAGCAGGCATTAGAAAGAGAGAGCAGCTACAAACTCGATGCAAGCTCAACATTTGGTACCTTCCCTGCTCCCCATCCCCTGTCTCTCGTGTCCTGTCTGCTGGTCTTCAGCCCATTCAGCTATGACAACACAACACTTTACAGGACCGTAATTTGAACTGGATTAGGGACCTGATACAATTAAAAAAAAAAAAAATCCTGCCAAGAAATACCAGTTGTGCGATGGAAATGAGAGATTGTGAGAATAACTGAAATGAGCATTGCCCCTGAACACATGGTGTTAAGAAACCACAGCCCAGCTCCATGGCCAGCCTGCTCTGCATTGTTCGGATTTACAAAAGGAGCTGCCATCAGAAGCAGGGAGTCATCTTTCCTGGGATTCAGGGGTTTTTAACTTGTTTTGGTTTAAATAACTAAGCACTGATGTCTTCCATCACAACAAATATTGTGGGTGTCTTATTCAGGGTTTATGTTTGCCATCTTTTGTCATGAACGTGAAATTCAAAGATGGAAAAGGGCTGAGAGGTGAAAGGACATGCATATCAGCAGTTGCAGACTGCAGAACAGTAAGAAAGCAAATTACAGCAAAACAAAGCTTTACAAACCCAACAAAGTCATAGGAAAAGCTGTACTTGGAAAAAAAAAAAAAAAAGCTGCTCTTTGGCAAAACGCAAATCTGTGCTCCAGAGGAGGTGAGTGCCCACCCATGGCATGAGGGCTGTGACTCCTGACAGCAAGGCTTTCAGGGAAAAACACACATCTTACATGTCCTCATGCTCCCAACCAGGAACCTAAAAGGGTGGAGTTGCTCCTATTCTTTCTGAGATTTTTCTTTTTGTCCATAGTAGTGGTTGAAATTCTCAGGCTACCTCAATATCACCACATTTAACAGTACCAGGAACATCTTTCAGCACTCCCTATCCTCCACACCACAGATTTTTAGCACAGATCTTGACACATTTTGACCAGAGCCAAGTAGCTCTATCCCAGCCATTTCCTGGGTAGAGTTCAGTACCACCATGGGCCAGGGACTGCTCCCAGAACCAGTTTCCATGCTGCCATCCTGTTTTGGAGGGTAAGACAGTTTAGTGTTAGGGATGCAGGCTGCTCCTTGCCAACTGGCCTCAGCGCCAGGGAATGGCCCCAGGCACATTTAATTTGCTAGTATGGACACAGCTTCAGTTTCTTTGTGCTGTGGTTCCTCTCTCACTCACTTGGGCTTTAAAACCTTTTTGGTAATATTTTGCTTGTCAGCTGATAGGTATTTTAGACAGAAATTTAAAGACATAGCAGAATTCCTTGTTTTATTTTCCTAGAATGAGTCCACTGTAAATCTTCAGGTATCCTGAGGCTTTACAGCCACCTCCTGCAGAGCTGGAATAGCTGCTAGCAACCAGCACCCATGCTGAGTATTTTGGTGATGGAAGAGACAAATCCTCTTTATTTTTTTGGCTTGCAAGTGTTTGCAAATACTCTTTCTTTTCTTGTACTAAAAATCCAGAGATTTACCTGAGCTGGCACTTTGAAGAAGAAACCAAGCATTTCTTGGCAGCTCAAAGCACAGTGGCAAGCCATAATCCTAATTTGCTAATACTGTTCTGGTTTAGGGAGTTGCCCTTATGAAGCTATCATCTGGAGAGGAGAAGCAGGAGCCAGCCCCCGGTGTCCTGTAATTTCTGTGCTTATGGGCTCTGCCTGCATTTTGTCCTCAATGTGCGTTTAGCACAGTCAGACCCGCTGTATGTTGGAGAGTCAGGCAAATACTAATGCCCAATTTAACATGCAGCTCATGTGCCTTTAAATAGCAGCGAGAGCCGAGCCAAGCCATCCACTGCAGCAATTTCTGGACATATGTGCAGAGCCCCCCTCCTCCCCTGAGCCCTCCCAGCCTGGAGCTGTGAGCGCACACGAGCTGCGCGGAGGGGCCGGGGATTGGTGCTGCTGCCTGTCATTTCACAGTCACCCCACTGACGTCTCCTCCACGCTGTTGACTTGATCCCGTTTCCAGCCAATATAATTATAACATGGAGAATCAACAACAGTTAACGATTTAGGTTAAATGTAATTTAATGCCCCGAGATTGCTGCACTTAGATGAGATTTTGCTTCACTTGAGCCATGCAGAGAATGTGAAGAGCCTGCATACTTCTGCTAAAGTAATTCTGGACAAAGGAAAGATTGACACTGCCTTCTTCAGACTCTATTAAATGCTTGAGCGACTTTGGCATGAGTTTCCAATCTGTCATTGCTCTTGGAATTCCACATGCGAGAATGGGACCTGTCTGAGAGCAGAGGTTCCAAATCCATCCTTCTTTGGGGGAGGGTGTCCATATATATGGATATATTCTCCTTAAAGAAGTAGAGCTCGAAATCCCTGATCATCTCTAAGGGTTCGCTTTGTCCCTCGAAGAGTGTATGCCTAATATTTCACTTACAGTGCCATTGTATCCATAAACTGTGGAAGATAGTGTGAAATGTTGCTGTTACAAGGTCTGAAAAATAGTCACACGAGCCTAGAAACTCAAAGAGCCCATCACAGAGTGCTCTTGTGCTACTGGGATGGCTGCCAAGCAAGGCATGCAGATTGCTGTCACTGAGCTTTTGAATGATGAGAAAATGACTGGGACTGCTCAGCAGAGCAGACGCTCCCCGGAGCACCCAGAGAGGTCAGTCAGCATGGCTGCTGCCTTTGGGAGCCAATTTCTAGGTGGATTGTGCTAGATCCTGGTCCCAGAAGTCAGGGCCAGATCCAGAACACACATTTTAATAGAGGTTTCCAGCACTGTATATCAATCCCAGAGAATCCTAAACAGGGATTATAGCTTTAGAGCTCATTTGCCTTCTCTGCAGATGCAGAATAGCCATCATTCTTGCAGCCTCCCAAGCTTCCACTGCCTGTCTAGGAAGGCAAATATTTGTAAGTGAAATTGCCAGCTATCTTCCAATTCCTAAGAAACTCAGAAAAAAAATAGCCCTAGCAACCTTTTGTGATTTGGCGACAATGAGCCTTTTGCTAATCTTCAGTACTGAAAGAAAAAGGTTATCATCTGACACGCTCGTGCATTTTGATTAAGTTATTTATGAGCTCGACTTTGTCAGGATCCATTAAATCATACATCTGCGCTCCTGAGCAGCTGCTTTGATGACAGCATTCGGATTTACTGGCAGAAGCTCGTTGGCCTGTTGGTTCACAGCACATAACAAATGGAGAAGCTTCCACACTCTGTGTATTAGTGTCAAAAAGTCAATGCTTACCATGGTCTTGCTGACTTCTGTAGCTATCCAAGGACTTAGGACCAGGTGCATACTGTTCGTAAAGCACTTGGCTCCTGGATGGCAGGGGACAGCTGATTTCCAGGAGCCTGTTGCAAGGGCGGCAGCTCTCCACCATGCTCTCCAAGAGGCTTCAAGCCCACTTTGACTTGTACTAGCTGGGATCATTATGGCAATTTTCTTGATGGCATCCTAACAGGAATCCTCAGTCCTTGCACGGAGGCTTTTAGCAAAGGGCAGGTGCCAGCCTAAGAACAGCACCTGCAGCTGACAATCACAAAAAAGGGGTTCTGGCTACAAGTAAAAAGTAATGAACTAATCACACAGAGAAGAAAGCCATCATTATCCTGTGACTGGAGGTAAAGATCAGTTATATAGAGTGCTTTCTAGCATGCCCAAGTTTTTTTAGTTGTTTAGCATTTATAGTCTTCCAAAAGTGTCCACAGAAACTTCTCCAGCACTGTCAATACTTTTCATAGCTCATGTAAATTAACACCTATTAATACTGATCAGGTGGGTTGTACCGTTTTGGTGTTAGTAAAACCAGAAATGAACATTCACCACTACAAATGTCTATCACAGTAATACCACTTGTTTTATTCACAAAGGTATAAAATTGCATAAAGTATATTACTTGAATGGAGTTCCTGAGTTCATATTTTACGTGTAAAACAGACATGTACTTCTGATGGTAGTTCCCAAGCAAGAAAGCAAGAAAAAAAAATGACCTTTGATCAAGAGCCTTCCATGCGGCTCTCTGGAAGAATGAGAGCAGAAGAATTTTATACAATTTGAGCATTTCACATTTAGATCCACCTCTTTACTCTTAACAGCAGGATTTTTAGTGTCGTGACAGATTTAGTGATACGGTTTCATAGGCTATGGAAGTGGGTCCTTTCCTGGTTAAAAGTGGTCACCCAGAGTCAATGGCTCAGTCATGCAATAGGAAGCATCACGGCACTGTTGCCAACTTCTTCTCTTCAGACGAGTTTTCTGTCTGGAAGGACTCGGAATCCCTTTTCGATCATGTGGGCTAAACCCAGAGACCCATGAGAAGCACATTCACAGATACAGCTGAGAATGTGTCGGGACTTTCCACAGGAAGGAAGCAGCAGTGAATCACTGCAAGCACAAAAACACATAGGGCAATACAGGTTATTCCAACAGGGATCATGGACTACTTCTATTGTGCACTAAATAGACTCCCAGCTGAAACAAGACCGAACCTGGCAATGTAAGTAAGAGAAAAGATCTGGATAATCACATGGATTACATAGGGTGAACTGTAAGCTTCCAGCAGCCAGCTACAGAGTTATAAAGACTGTCAGCAAGAATAGGAAGTGTACATCCACTCTAAGTGATATAAAGAATACAACTACAGCAGGGAACTAAAATTCATCTCAGAGGAAAGGAGGAAATCCACCATGACAGAATTACATAAGAAAACAACTGGAGATAAATAATGCTCCTGCCCAATATGGGGCTTTGTACAATTATTCTGAAGACAAGCCACTAAGTAGAGCTCACTGGTTTCCTTCCCAGTTCTTTGTTCATTGACCACACTTCTATGCTGCATAATACTAATGAACAAAAAATTAGTAGCAAGTTGTACTCTTACACTTCAGTGATTGTAGGAAAGCATTTGACAACAACGCTGTTGTAGCAAGACACTGAAAATTTACGGATTTCTTTGAAAAATCATTTCTATTTTGCACAACCTTTCTCAGTACACAGGTAATGAAACCATTGTTTTGATGTCACTGCCAGCATAGGCGATGGGACATCATCTCCCTGCAATGTCTCGTAGCGCTGTGTAACAAATATCTGCACAGAGACCGGAGTCCCAGGGGTGCTCAGCGGTCTTGGTTTGCTGAGGATATCTATTCATCAGCAGATGAGATACAACAAAAGACAAACAGCTTAGTCAGAACAGCAAAACAAAAAGGTCTTATAATCAACAGGTCAGAAAACAAAGGCTATGAAAATAAATATGACCTTACGTGGCAGTGCTGTTCCAGAAGGAGTAACTGCAAGCATTGTTGTCACGTTTATTTACCCAGGCAGTGTGTCTCACAGCCCCTGTGACTCTGTCTGTGGTGCAGGGCTCAGATGAGCAGGGGAAAGAGTCCTGGTGAAAATACAGAGTCTAACATAAATAACGTCTTCACTAAACTGTAGCTGAGGGAGAGGCAAAAGGTTCCTCGAGCACTGTTTGAACAACTTTCAGTTGGAGATGTGTATCAGCTGTTCATAATAAAAGCATGAGATAAAGAACAATGACAATTTGAGGTGTTTACAATCACCGGTAGATGACCAAAAGTAGAGACAAAGAAGGTAGAATCTGTTGGCTGTATCCTGACCATACTGAACAACAGACTTAGTGATCTGAGGGCCAGAGGAAAAGATGTCGACTTGAGGAATGCCTGCAGGATGAGAAAGACTGGAGAAGTGACCTTGAAGATTAGCAGATGGATAAAATTAAAAGTATTGCTCTACAATAGGATTACTTAGGGGCAAATGACATCTGTGAGGGTTGGATTGCTTTGAAGCATCCTTGTATGCTGAAGTTTTCTTCATATAGAGACCAAGCACACGGTCTTCCCACTTTGCCAAGACAATGCTTACATTCAAGCTGTCTACTGTAGCAGCCTGGAGTTTGCTGTCATGGCCAGTTTTTCCTACTTTACACACTACGAGCCTGTAAACCTGACAATGGTTGCTTTGGATATCTCACTTCCAACACAACCATGTGTGGTGGTGGGCTGACCCTGGCTGGGTGCCAGGTGCCCACCAAACCAATCAATTACTCTCCCCCTCATCTGGGCAGGGGAGAGAAAATATAATGAAAGGTTTGTGGGTCAAGATAATGACAGGGAAAAATCAGTCACCAGTTACCATCACAGTCAAAACAGACTCAACTTGGGAAATTATTACCAATCAAATCAGAGCAGGATAATGAGAAATAAAACCAGATCTTAAAACACCTTTCCCCTCAATCCCTTCCTTCTTCCTGGGCCCAACTTCTTTCCCAATTTCTCTACTTCCTCCTCCCCCCAGAAGTGCAGGGACATGGGAAAGGGGGGTTGCAGTCAGTTCATCACATGTTGTCTCTGTTTTGCTCCTCATGCTCTTCCCCTGCTCCAGCATGGGGTCCATCGCATGAGGCAATGAGGCACAGTCCTCCAACACAGGTCTCTCCCATGGGCTGCAGTTCTTCATGTAGTGCTCCAGCGCTGCATCCCATATGGGTCCCTCGTGTGGGATGCAGTCCTTCAGGAACAGACTGCTCCAGCAGTTTATGTTTTAGCAACATAAAAAATTTATTCCTCAAACATTTCAAGGAACTTAGGTCTCTTAGTACTGTAACCCAATGGAACCTACTTCCAACAAACAAGAGAGCTTTTTCTTGACTCATCAAATGTTTACATTGAACTATGTTAAAAGAGCATTCATCATGCAGGAATACAGTCATAGGACAATAATAATTACACCAAGAGGTTTTGCAAGTTCTGGCATGGCTGTTTACATACCTATTTTTGAAAACAAATACCTACTGAAGGTGTGTACATGTTGAGGTATTTATTCCTTCATCTCCTAAGGAATATTAATGTATGCTTTTCTATAGGCACGGTGAAGACCACAGGAAATTTTTGGAGAACACATCACTCAAATCTCTTCCACAACTCAATAGATACACACGAAAAGATAAGTCAAAAGGAAGGAAGAAGGATTAGATGGATTCAGGGAGATAGAGGAGAGAAATTTTCTCTTGTTTTATCTTGAATCTAAAAGGGCATCCTTCACTGAAAGTTTTAAACAACAGTGGAGAAAAGGTGTATCTCGGGCAAAGAACAAAGACAATTTAATTGTCTTAGTACAGAAGTTTGGACTGGCCAATTTTTTAAATCCCGCCCATAAAACCTAGAACAATTTGGGATTCTTTCCTCTTTCTGACCACTTGATCCTGATAAATTAATGTCCCCAACGGGAGAGAGAGCGAGAGCAGGCTGCCACCGCCTCACCCAGGGTTTTGCTCTCAGTGGCTCACCCCAAAGGCAGTGCTGAGGGGGCTTGGGGGCAGTCCTTTTTAGAGGAAAAAGGGCTTGTTTCAAGCCAGATGAATTCCCAGAGCCAATTTACTGCCTGGCCACACAAGTGTGTGTGTTGGCAAAAGGGAGGAGGGGTGGCATGTGTGCAGGAGCTGGGGGAAGCAGGACTTATCTCCACCGGGATGTGAACTTTCTCATGGATGTGACCATGAAACAAGAGCCTAAGTTGTCGTTAAGGCAGCGGAGTCATTGTAATTAAAGGTTTGTTTTCTTTGCAGATCTTGTTTGTCACTGGACTTCAGCACATAGCAACAATTATTTAGATGTCCCGTTCAGCTCAGTTTCAGAGGTAAATCATGGGTCTGGACCGATGGGCAATGTACCATATTTTGTCAGCCTGAGCTCAGTGTGTATTTGCACTTCACCTTCCAGATTTCTATTTCTTTCATTTCCCCGAAGAAGAAACATTGTTATTTACATCCCCTCCTGCAGCATTTTGGGTCTCTTCTGTTCACTTTGAGCTGTGAAAGCAGCCAAACTTTATGGTAGCAGAACTTACCCAGAAGGGACACTCTGGTCATGAGGCTCTGATGGATGTGGCCCCTTAGGTTAATACCTTCCTTTTCCCTTCACCATGTGTCTGGAAACCTCCTGGCATGGGCTGGCCTATCATAGAGTGGCTGTTCTGTTTCTTCAACTGGTCTCCTTTTTGCACTCACATAGGAATTCAGCAACAGCTTTGTACAGTTGTTTTTGGACTGCAGCCTCATTTACTTATAGAGACTTCTGTGTTGCAATTTGCATATATAATGCATAGGTAATTACTGTTTAAATTAAGCACACAAAAATCAAGATGTGATGATCTGTGTTATCAAATCAGGTATAAGATTAACAGCTATTATAAAATAAATAGAATATGTAGATAACGCTTACCATTTTGGTGGCTCATTTATAGAGCTATTAATTCTTGGAGTTGCAGTGAACATACATGGAATGGAAAACAAGTTGCTCATACTGAAAATCCAGTCCCATCCTTTGTCCTCTTTTCCATCAGGCTGCTGCCCAAGCACACCAGAAGCTGAAATTTCCCACAGTTTATGACAATCTGGTATTTTACACGTTTAACTTTGTCTTTTCTTTTGCTTACCTGAGTACAATTTTAGTAACAGTCTTTGCTAGAAAAAAACCCAGGTCATACAAAAATTTTAATTTTATTAACAATCCATACCTTGCTGTAGTGTCTGTGTCTCTCTATCCTATCCCTGAAGCGAAATAACAGCAAAATTATTAAGGTTGTTGCCATATCCCATCCCCAGCAGGACTGCAGAAGAGCTCCATGGTAGGCCCTTTTCCATAAATACCCCTCAGGCTGCTGCTCAGACCTCTCTCTGGGGAAGCAGGGCTCAGGTCCTGCATGAAGAAATGAGGATTACATGTAAGACTTCTACTGCCTAGATATTACTGACCATACAGTGTTGCATAAATTGTGGATAGCTTCTCTCCAATAAAGTGCCAAAACTACTTGGTACACTTTTCTCATATATACAAATAGTTTGGGAGTAACTAAAACAACATTTGAGGGCAGATTTGCTATTTGCAGTAAAAAAAAGAAAAAAAATGCAATTTACAAGCTGCTGTAAGTGTCTTGTGTTTTGTATGGCATGCTTAGTGATGCATCTGAGAGGAAGCGAAGATGTTTTCTAAGAACAAAGTTAATTATTCAGTACCAGTTCTTAAAGTGATCAAAAAGAAAAGTGTAAGTGACTCTGGTTTTTTTTAATACAAAAGAGCTGTTCTTTGAGGTACTGATCAAAGTAAAAAGAGAAACAAATGAATTAGGGATTGGTTTCAATTCTATGCATAGGCTTTTCTGAGACATTTTCCCAAACAACAGCAGCGCCCACCAAGATAAATTATTTTATTAAAAACAACCTCCATGTTGCTTGTTTCAGTATTCAGTATTTTTAACTTTGGACTAAGAAGTGAACATTCTTTGGGAAGATAAAAATCAAGTAGTATCTGAGTGGTTCTTTTATTTAAATGAAATAAGCATAGCTGTAACAGTGAAGAAAAAAATAAACAAAAAAAAAGGAAGACAAAAGCAGGAAGTAAGGAAAGGCTTTTAGTAGTATTAATATAATTTGTTTGCTTTGCGTCCATGTTAAAGAGCACAAGCCATGAAGCAATATCCCATTTTATGAGGCACTGTGCAATCACAAAAGGAAAGGACAGGGTGTGCTCCAAGTAGTTCGCTGTTTAAATATAGCACTGCAGACAACAGGCGAGTATTGACTGATGGAGGAGGACAAGGACAAGCAGTCCTGCACACCCAACCCCTGATGTGGCTGTACCAAGGGATAGTCCAGAGGGACTCATGCAAGTGGTTCTGGGGAGCTCCCCGTGGCAGTGCTGGCCATGAGCTGACACTCTATAGTTTTTTCTGGAAGATGTGACAAAAGGATGGTGGATGGTGGATGGTGAACATCTTTCAGGCCAGAAGGGAGATGATAAGAAGCGCTGGTTTTGAGGAAGGGCTTGCGAGTGAAGATAAGGTTTATGAAATAGAAAAGAAGGGGGCAATGGAGAGGTGCTAGAAACATGGGTGTGAGAGCTGGAAATTATTTCTTTGCTCCTGGGTGATGATTGGAGGGCTCTCCCAGTTCAGGCATAACTTCCTCAGGCGAATGAACACCCATTTTCTTAGCAGGGTCAAACAACAAACCTGACATGAAGGTGAAAGCTGAGTCAATGGAACTCCTACTTGGAATCCCTTAGGTATCTAGTACAAAATTGAAATGGTCTGTTCCCCAAACTGGGAAGGAAGAAGCACTCCAACCAACCTGGATCACCTGGGGATAAAAATTACAGTGAAGGGTTTGACCCTTCACTGATAAGGAGATAAGGATTTCTAGGAAGCAGAGATGGGTCAAAGTACCACTCCCCAGCTCAGCTTAGACAGGATTTTATTTTTTGTCACTTCCAGATCAGCAAAAAGGCAGGATGTGCCAACAGCTTTACCAAGCTTTTCTTCAGCTAAAACGATTTTTTTAACAGGATGAAACCTACAAAAATTAAACATCAACACAATTTAGGACAACTGAAACAGAGTTCTAAAAATCAAGTTCCTGGAGCAAATTACAGTCCTGTGTAGCACTGAAGGAGCAGTGCTGCAATATTGTCCCGCCATCTCTGGACAATATCAGTTTCTGCAATTACCACTCTCCCTAAAAATTTGCTGACCTCCTCCTTTAGCTAAGCAGGTTCACTGGTTCCTGGCAAAACAGTGCCTTTGGCAGCACCTCCTGGCCACCTGGCTGAGGCCCCTTCCAGAAGCCCAGTCTCCCTCGAGTGCTGCTGTTGGCAACGTGAGCAGGTAACCCGGGTGTTAGTCAGGATGAATCACCCACCAGAAATGCTTCACTCATTCTCTTGGTTGACTCTGCATGGAGCCAAGTGGGCTTGCCACTTCGGTCTCTTGTTTAAATCTCTAACATGGGATGAAAATAAGCATCTGTAAGACTCTCAGCTTGTAATAGCTTTTTCTATTATCCTTCTGTTTGTTTCTAAGCTCGCAGACCACACTTTTGTCTAAACCCTTAATGCAGAGATTTTATCCCAAAGGTGTGAGAGGAAGTTGCATGTCACTGGGAGGGCACAACACATCACCCTTCTGAGAATGCAAAAAAGGAGCAAAACCTTGTGTTTCACCTTTGTGTGCTTAAACACTGGAGGGTAAAAACACCTCCTTTAAGTGTGTAACTGAAGAAAATTGCTGTTTATGAGGCAGTGTTGTCAGAAAAACTACTGATACAAAAGAGGCTGCCTTTCAGGGAGAGGGGAAGAAAGACAATAAAGAATCTGAGATAAGGCCATAACAGAGCAGGAGAGGGGAGAGGGACAATACCAGCAGAAGAAATGCTTTGCACCTTTCAAAGGCATTTCTCTCCTCGTCTACAAGTGAGACCGTTGTCCATTGACCATTAATGGATACATTGGCTTCTCCTTGGCCCGAGACTGGTCCATAGGAAATGCATTCCATAAGGCCTTCAAGTCTAATCATGGACCTCTGATAACTATCCTTTGAGCACAGCTTTCCAGCAGATTTACTTCTTATTTAGTCCATATTTGCTTAGCTTGCTCTTGAGAGAGTTTTGTGGAACAATACCAAAGCCTTGCTGATGTCACTGGTTATTTCTCTGACTCACTGGTGTTTATCCAAGAATGCTGTACAAATGAATAACCAGTCTCTGGATGGATATGCCTTGTAAGCAGTTGAAACAGAGAACTTTATCTGTATTATCAGTATCTACCAGGATACACCAATTCAAGCCAAGATAAAGGCTAGGGGCTTTTTTCTATGTTCTTAATAGTCACAGTATTTTTCTGAGAACTGAAGTTTGGCAGACTGGTCTATAATTCCCTGAGAGCTTGTTTCCCTCCCTTTCTGAAGATATTTAAGTGTGGTATATCTTTTTCAGTCCTCTGAAACATCACCGTTCTCCTTGATAATCGAAAGACACTGACTGCTGGGTCTGCAGTTGCTTCTGCTGGCTTCTAACAACTCTGGGGTGAATTGCAAGTCCAGGAGATTTGAAAACACATTCTCTTCTATGTATTCTGGAATTTATTTTTTGCCTGCTCAGACTTCAGCATTTACTGAAGTCATCTGTATTAGCCACAGTAGTGTTCAGAACTCAGCTGAAAGCCCCAGTGAAGACAAAAGCAAAAAAACCCATTAGATATTATTGAGCCCTTTGTTCCAACCTGTGCTCAGTAAGAAAATTACGTGCATTAACAAAATGAGAAGCAATTTATACTAGCAATAATAAAGGAAAGATGGAAAAGGTCTGGTATGGATGGAAGATTTGAACCTTGCACAGTGACAAACCTTTTAGAGGGCAGATGAAATTTGTTAATAAAGCCCCAGCTGAATTACCAATAATGTCTTTTGTACAGTCATGAGAAATTCTTGAGCTACCAAGAATAAAATCAAAGCAAATTGAGAGCAATATAAGCTTTCAAAAGACACAGCAAGAGTGGTGGTAGTGCCTGTTGTGTTTCACTAATCTAATGACACTCGGGAGAAAAGCAGCAGAAAAGATACTGAAGAAAGAGTCTCCACACAGAAGGCAGCCATGAACTTCAAAAGAGCACCTCATGTATGAAATCAATTGGGTACTTTGCAGTAGCATGAACATGGAGAGTACTGGCAGCATGGATTTAATTCTCCTGGATTCACAAGAGGGATGGATATCTGTTTGAAAAAAAAGAATGTGTTGGGCTTCAATGTGTTTAGAAGATCAGCTGAAGAACTGTAAGTAATGACATCTTCCAGTTTCAGTTTCCCTCTTTCCTCTCTGGTTTTGCCTATCCATCAGTTGCACAGCAGTGAGGATTTCTTTCCTTTTGGCTTGTCTTTTACTGTCTCTGCAGCTCCCTCTGAACAACACCCCTCTCCTCTGCCACTCTGACTCATGTGGCACTTTTCTTCTGCCTCCCCACTGTGTTTCTGACCAGCTCTGGGTGGTTCTCTGCTGAGATCCTTCAAATTGGCAGAGCAAGCAGCCTACTTGAGAAGTGCAAGTCAAGCAGAGAGGGGTGCTTGGAATTCTTGGTGTGAGGTGGCTCCCAAGCATCTCCCATCTCAGATGTATCTCACTTCAGACCTCCTGAGCTCCCTCTCCCATGTCCCTTTTGGTTAAAAATAAGAATATAGAAGGAGGTCTTGCCCCTTTTCAGTGGCTGGGGACAAGTGCATTTGCCCAGGAAATGTGATGGCAGTCTCTAAGGGTCAAACTCTCGTCCATCAGTGAGGTGGCCCTGGACTAGGATGAGAAGTAGGAGAAGAGGCAACCTCTGTCCCCCCGTGTAGGTGCAATGCTACCACATAGAGAGGCAGGCTGAGAAATGAGATTTCAGGAGGGTCATTAGTAGCTGAGTTGATGGGGACATGGAGAGTGGACAGCAGGGCAGGGTCACACCCATCTTCCCCCCGGGCCAGTGCCCGGAGCTGCTGCCAACATACCACTGCTGCCTTTTCTTAAAGCTTATTGAAAGGAAGCAAATGGTGCGAGAATAGCTGTGGATTTTGCTTTCTTTCCAACATATTTGGTGTCTTTCATTCAGGGTAAAACCTGACATTTTCAACTACCATTCAGTGTATGAACCTGTTACACAGATAAAGATAAAAATAAAACCTGTGTCGGGGCTAACACTGTGAAGCTCCATTTTCCATCCAAACAATGTTTCCAGGATGAGGTAGCCTCTGGAGCAGTGTGGGGTGACTCCCTTTTGGGACCCTCCACATACCCCCACACTGCTCACAGGTCCAGGCACTAGCTCACATGCAAAGGCAGTAGGTTGTCCTTAAAGGACTGCTAAAATGAACACCTCGAAGCTGAAGGCAGGATGTGGCCTGCAGGCTACCTGTTGGGCCTGATTACATATTCAGAAGTCCTATATGTGATGTCTTTCTCCATTAGATCCAAAAGCTATTTAGAAAAATTATCTTTACTCTTGTTACATATATGGAAATGCAGAGGGCGAAAATTTAGGTAATGTGTGCATGTCCACGTAGGAATTGCTGGAAAAGCTGATAAACAGCTCGGTGCTCCCTTGCAGCCAGTCCCACCTCTAGAAAATGTCCACAGCTGGTGACTGCTTCCAAGAGCAGGACTTGGCTGGGCTCTGCCCTGTCTTGCCTTCAAGTTAGATTTGGATCAGCATGGTTATGCCAAAAAAAATTCCTGTCTTTGAAGACATTCTTTGAAAGGAACATGAAGCAGATGCCTTTTACATAAAAAAGGTCTAACTAAATAAAATTATTCAACTGTCTATGTCTGCTTATCTCCCTTCAGCTGTGATGGAAAGAAGACCTCAGCCGTTAAGAGTCCAAGAGAAGATCAAAGGAGTAGAGGAAAGGTATAACCCCAGGACGGGTGTTCCTGCTACCTGCGCTGACATTACTCACGGTTATGTTTGGCTTTGGCTGGTGTAGAACTGTCTCCTCTCTCTGTGAGATCTGAGGGGATCTGCTCCTCTGTGGTTCAGATGGGGCAGCCATCCCAAGTCCCACCTTACTGGCTCCCTCTGTGACTGTTGAGGTTTGGAAAGGAAGCATCTGCAGGACATTAGCATCACCCTGCTCCAACTCACAGGTAAATCAACACGAGTGATCAATCCCCCACTGGTTTAACAGAAAAGTGGTTGCTTCATCTTTCCAGCACTGGTGTGCAGGAAGACACCTGTGCTCTGGTTGAATTGAGCCCAGGGAAGCAGGCAGGCAGGCAGGCAGGCAGGCAGGAAGGAAGGAAGGAAGGAAGGAAAGAACAGGAGATAACTGTGTTTGCAGCCGCCAGGTGGGCTGACTTTAGCTTACATTAATTTTGAGTTATTTTTAGTTGCATGTGCATTCCTGGGACGGGGGTGTTCCTAAAACGTAACTTCACTAAGTATAAAAACAAGCCCAAACAGTGAGACGCACCAGAGCCCAGTGTCTTCTGCTCTATTAGTTCCCTCTCAGCCTGTCCCTCTGTCCCCAGCCCTGAAAACCCACAACAAAAGCCATTTCTGAGGCTCGTCTGCCAGTACTGCAATTTTCCCATGGACAAGGTGGCCCTGGTTTATGGCTCTGTGTTCGTGTTTCTGTACACACTCTTCACATGGCATTAACAACCTGGATTTATCATGCACACTGATAAACAAAAGGTTGAGCCAAGAGCTTCCCTTGGATCTAGCATCCCTCTGGGTTTGATGCCTGGAGTGAGGCTACATTCCACATTGCTTTTAAGGTTATCAGAAAATCTCAGGGCTTTCTTCTGCTGTGATTCTTTTAAACAGTTGGCAACATTTCCAAGTTTCAGTTGTACAAAAGCCACCCCCCAGGCTAAGACTGTTGTGAGGGGGTCACGTAGCACGTGGAGCGGGTAAAGGAAAGTCTAAAGCAGCATATCCAAGAGCTAATTAAAGGGGACGTTGGCCATTAAGGAGATTGTTGTCAAAACAGCAGTACATTTATTTGTACTTTTATGAAGAATCACCTGTTTAAATTGTCTCATTATAAATGATTATGTATCCTTGTTTACATAACAATATTTTTTTCTTAAGAAGACAATCTGCCTTTGAGCAAACAGATAAAACTGTTTTCTTAGAGTAATCATAAATCACCCTTCCACCATCCTTCTTTCTCCTATTACAGAGATCCTAACTCTGTCCTCTTTGTTATTAATAGATTTTTTTCTGACTACTCCCAGTGCCACAGAAATCGTAGAGATATAAAATCAACTGTAAATTACAAAGTCTCTCCCTCAGCCATAAATGGACAATAATCTATTCATGGTAACATCTGTGTAAAGTGGCTTTCAGGAGATTTTTTTTCAGATTCCTCATAATATTTACACATTGAGTGCAGACAAGTATTAAACAGACCTCGCTTCATCAGCGAGAGCACGCCTTGCTCTAAGCCAGTGCCAGCTGAGTCCCACTGCGGGCAGGCCCGGCCTTGGCTCCAGCAACAGTGACTCAACCACTTTTCTGGGCAGCCAGAACTTGACAACCCTTTTGGTGAAGAAACTTTTCCTAATATCCAATCTAAACCTCTCCTGGCATGACTTGAGGCAATGTTCTCTCATCCTGTCACTTGTGACTTGGGAGAAGACACCAACACCTACCTTGCTACCTCATTTTAGGCAGCCGTAGAGAGCGATTAAGTCTCTCCTGAGCCCCCCTTTCTCCAGGCTGAACACCCCCAGCTCCCTGAGGCGCTTCTCATCAGACTTGTGCTTTAGAGCAAATGAACCAGTCCTTGCTCATAAGAGTTCCTCAGGGGGAGACACCAAGCCCCACCAACCAAGTGTTCCCTTAGGCGGCTTCATCTCCTCCATACCTAACTGCACCACTCCAGTCACCTTCCAGCATCCACTCAGTGTGAAAGCTGTCAGGGAGTCCTGTGCCTCTCTCAAGGTGGCTGCTTATGTTTGATCATCCCAGATAATCATGGTTCCTTAAAAAAGATCAGCCCATCTAAAACAAATGTCACATGTTTCCCTGGTCTTCTAACATTACTCCAGGCTCGGGCCACAAAGCCATTCACCTTCTCTGTTTCTGCCCCAGCAACTCTTCTGTGGGCCACCTTTGGCTGCCAGCAGGGAGGGCAGATATCCCTCAACACCACCCTGTAGGGTCCGCTTGTGAAAGATGGAGGAATTTAATTAAAAACCACAACCTGGACTGGGCAGCCAGTGGGTGCCCTGCCATGTCATGTCCGTGTCCTGCCATGCCCCTCCAGAGAGGAGAACAGCCCAGGCAGGTGACACACACCAGTCCCAGCTGGTGACACTTTGCGCCTCGTACAAAGTGTGCTGGGCAAAAGACTCATCAGCCCAGCCCTTAGGGAGTCATCAGAGAGAGGTGGAGTCAAATCCCTGTTGAGAGGAGTGAAATGCAGCTCCTTGGAGTGTGGTCTGTGCTCTCCCGTGGGGGACAGTGAGGCTGCAGCTCCTGCAGTAGCAGCAGCAGAAAAAATTTGCCACTTTGTTCCTTGGGCATTCCTTATGAAGACCAGAAATCAGATATTTTTCTTCACATCAGATGCAGACAATTTTGTTTCCGCTCTTGTTCTTTCACCACCAAAAGGAAAATTAAAGAAATAAATAAATAAAAAGGAAAGGGGAAAAGATAGGTTTTGTTTGGGACCACATTGCTTGGGGTTTTTTAGGGATTTTTAAAATTTTGGCCACTGACCCATAAATCGATTTTCCTATAGGCTCTATGTACTCCTGAGGGCTATGCATCAGCACCCACCCGTCACCTGGATAATGAGATCAACTGCTTAATTTAATCAAATTGATGGAAACACATTCAGACATAATGGGAGGAGGCTTTGTGTGAGGATGCGTTACCAAACCTCTCTCGTGCTTTGTTCCTACTGCAATCCACTGCTCCATTTGTAATTCTGTAGCTCATGTCCCCACACCCACCTTGTGCTTCCTCTCAGCTTCTCAGTAACCATTTTTCCCTTGGTTTCTTTCCTTCTCCCTGGGAGCCTAGGAGGCTTTAGCAGCCTGCCCAGCTCCACCTCCTTTTCTGCTTGCTGCTTGCTCTCCCTCCTCCCCCTCATCTCCAGGCTTCTAAAAAGCTCAAGGCTTCTGCTTCCAGTATTTTGATTTCCTTTTCCTCCTCTTACCAGCTTCTCTCTCCATTGGGCATTAAAGCAGGCCCTCCACGTCTTTCTCAAGAGCAAGAGCTGCTTTTTCATTTTTCCCTACTTCGCCCTCACCTTCAACAGCCAGGTGTATCCTTTGCTCATTGAGATTTTCTTCCTGGTTTTTTTCCTTTGTCTTCTTCTTCTCTTTGATGGAGGTGCTACCCTGCTTCCCTTTTATTTCTCCTTATTTACATTCTTTTCTCCAATTAAAATTATCACATTTGCACCAACAACTGTGACTAAGCAGTCAGACCCATATATTTTCCTTGCTCTCTTCTCCTGCAAGGTCCGATGATGTCTCAAAAATTAATTAATACTTTTTCTCCTTCCCCTTTTCTCCATGTCTATTAAAATTACTCTAAAATCTCTGTCATTGCCACTTTTAACCAGGATTTTATTTCTGGCTCCTCCACCGCCTTCTCTGTGCTCAAACAAAGGCCATCCCATGATTGCAGTAATACTTCTGTAAATTCCTGGTAATTATCCTGTTTACTCATCCTTGCTGCTCAGGCAGTGTTTCCTTCTTGCTCAGAATAATTGTACATCCTTCTCCCCAAATGCTCATCTTCCATCTTTGACCACAGCTGTCCCCACTCAAAATCCTGTCCTGGATTTGCCTTTCATGTCATGATCATAGCTGCTGCCCTCATCTGCAGAGCAGTCCCCATTGCTCTGTGTGCTGCAGCTGCCTGCCAAAGCACTCAGCCCTGGCACAGAGCTGTGCTCAGGGGTCCAAGGATCTCTTTTTGGTATTACGATGCATTTGTAGGCAGTCTAGCATAAACACAGGGAAAACTGTGTTTATATTTGCAGAGAGGGATGTATAGTTAAATCTCTTTTATCATACCACCTTCTCTTCCATATGTAAATTCAGATAAATGCAGTTTATGGGTTCTTAACCAACACTGAGGTTGAATTTTTGTAGTTTTCCCTTTAGGAATTCAGCTGGAAGATAAATCTTCAGATATCAGAAAGGGAGTGTTAGTTTATATCTCACATCCTTTTATAAACATGGGTTTCACACTGCTTCCTCCAGCTCTCCCAAAGCAGGATACAATACGCAGGCTCTGTAACACCAGCAGCCTTGAAGGAGAGCGTGGTTGTTTTTAACCTTGGAAACCAGAGTCAGACATGCTGTGCAGGAGGCAGGGCACGGGCAGCAGTACCTCCACTGCTTCAGGGAGGGCTCCTTCCCATCTGTGGAGGAGCTCTGGCCTCGTCCTGCATCCTTGGGGGGTCACAGGTTGAGGTGCAAAGGAAGAGCTGGTTTTGTACGGCCGCAGCAGCTGGATCCTTCAGGGAGAGTGGGCTGGCACAATCCACAGCCCAGGCTCCCCGAGAGCTCTGGGGGAAGCTGGGGACAAAGCCTCCTCAGCTGCCGTACAGTCTTGTGAAGAGAAGACAGGAAAATTGGGAATTATATATATAAATTAATTTCTAACCTGGAAATACCAAAGCAGAGGGAATTTTTTTATCTTCCACTAGTAGCAGATGCACCCAGATACGACAACACTTCAAGAAACTAGCTGCCACCTCTGAGAGCCTTGCAAATACTAGTAGTAATTAAAAATGTATTTTAACTGTGTCTTTGCAATTTATAGCTGAATTGCTTTTGAAATGTGGAATGAACAACAATAAATGCAGGTTTCCCTGCAGGGAAAAGGTCTCTTCATCAAGGGATGATGAGCACATTTGATGTTTCAGATTCCTCCTTTTAAAATGCCCAGTTGGGAAATTTGCCCATATTGCTTCGTAAAACCAAAATAGTTCATCCACTTCAGGTAAAATTAATCTAAACACGTACTTGAGTATGAGAATAAAATCTAATTTGGAGCAAATATATCTCTCTAACCTTTACAGTAATTATAAAGAATGAAAATAGATGGTAATTAATCTTAATAGTTTAGCCTGCAAAAACAGAATCATTACATATCAGAATTTTAAAATATGCATTTTGAAAGCTTATGCATATGCTTACAAGAGTACCCACCATCCTTGAGACACTGACTATCCCCTCTCCCCCCGGAGCCGCCCGAACACTCTGTGTGCCTTGCACCCACTTAACCAGGGTGCCGGTGCTTTTATCTCGACTGGAACAACGTATCAGTGCTCCTCCAGGGACCTCTTACAAGACAGAGGTCTTGATAACTCCCATAATTCTCTCTTTCCCAGCCTCTCTTTATGCTATTTTACTACCACTTCAGCATAGAAAATGAAGCCTGCTGACATCGTGTGTGAAGGAAACACACTGCTGATCAACACATCAAGAAAGACAAGAGCTACGCAGGTGCTTAAGGCAGCCTCTTGGGGTTTAAGTTGTGCTGTATTGCTGGAATTAAAAAAAAAAAAAGGCAAAATTAATCAAAAAATCATGCAAGTCTAATCTAGAGTGAAATGCAAACCAGTCTTAGATTTTGTGCATTTAAATTAGGAGGCGAGACCCCAGTCCTCTACAATGGATCTTGCATTTGAAAGTATTGCTGGAACACCTGCCTTGTGGCACAGTAAGCACCAGAGCCACAAAGCACTGCTGACACCCAACAGCAAACATACACACTGGAGCTGTAAAACCAAAAACCACAGCCCTAATGAGCCAGAGGAAGTGAGCACAAAGAAGAAAGACATCACCAGCATCCCAGACCCCTGCAATGCCGAACAATGCTGTCTTTGTTATGAGTCGCTGTTTCATCCCTCCTTCCACTGAATTCAGAGGGATTTTCATCACTGATTTCAGTAGGAGAAGAACAGAGCTCCGTGCAGAGCAGAACCAAAATCGTCCTCCTTCTTGCCCAGAGCCCACTGCTGTGTTGTGGTTAAGATAACAATTAGAACCTGAAGACGATGAAATACTTGCAAAAGTGTGCTCAAATCTAGCTCTTGTCTCCAGAAGCAATTTGCTTGTGCAGGAGGAGCACAACATGCCAGGTGGGGAAAAAAAAAAAACAAACGCAGATCCTGAAAATCTTGTGCTTGATTTAAAACATATAAAAACTAGATTTGTCTTCTATTTCAAGAGGTAGGAATTCACAAGCACCACAGTTGTAACGGCATGCACTTTCCCCCCTCTTTTTTAATGAAGATTTAGTCTCGTGTAATAATAGAACTCTTGCTGCTACAATATGAAAAAAAATATTTTGAAGTGCAAGGTGGTATTATCAGAGGCAGCAACATGACAACCACCCAGGCGGATCTGCTCACTGAAGTTGCTCTGTGGTTCACCGAAAATGCTGAACACCATGATTTCCTTGGATAACCAGAGATCCTTGTGAGACTTCAAGGAAAGTCTTCCCTCTCTCACCAGTCCCTCACCATATTTGAGAGTTTGCCAGTATATCACAATTTGAGTTTTGACTTTCTGTGCTGAACTAATAATAAAAAAAATAACCCTCTATTTTTACTAAAAATGAGTAAGAATTTCTCCTGGAATGAAATGCAGGCCCTATTTCCAAGAACTGCACTCTTTTCCAGAAAAAGGAAAAGACTGATAGGGACTTGCTCCAAGGAGTCTTATCCTTTGCACATCCAATGAAAGGATAAAATACTAAAATACTTCATATTAGAGCTGAATTCATGTGAGGTATTTGTTGCCAAGAATACTCAGACTGTGCGCATCCCTTTTATTGTTTTTGGCACAAAGGGCACTTCCATTCTATTGCTATTGTTATTTGAGCAGTCTGAAACAAGACAGAAAGTAATACCGAGTCTATCTCTATGTTAATTCTCCCCAGCAATGCTGTTGCCATAGCAAGGTTATACATGGATTTCAGTGGGCACAGAAAAATTGAAATCTATTGGCTTTTAAAGTCAGTTCAGCATGTTTACAAGTCTCGTGTCTGCCTTCTGGATGCCCTGCAAACTTCAGGAATTTCACAATCTCATTTTTCTGCATAATCAGAATGTTTTTCTGGTGGTATAAGAAAATAAGGTATTAATTCATTACTTGCTTTCTAGCAGAGAAAAAAGAGTGAAAATTACAATGCCTAACATCTTGTCAGATGTGCAAAAAAATCCCAAACCTGATTTTTTTTATCCATTTGTAGCACTAATTTCTTAAAACAGTATATTGTTTTCAGAGACTAGGTACACCATGACTTGTAATTGAGATATTTGATTAAGGAGGTGCTACAGTCATCACAAATCAAATCTGTCTTTATGCACACACACGTGTATCTCTATAGCTATTCATCACCAACTATTTGAGTCAAAACATTTCACACATTACAAGGATCGTACAATGCATTTTGTTTGTGTGCTGGCATGTGAAGTTTTTTTAGGCTTTCAGTACGTGAAAAATTTCAACTTTAAAAATTTTTAGAGTGGGCTTTTATCCAACTTATAATGCTTTATAATTAAAAGCTGAAAGTATCAGAATAGCAAATGGAAGAATATCCATGGTTAGATTTGAGATGACTGTATACTTAAAAAATAAAATCTTGACAAGCTCCTAAAATACTTTTAGGCAATGTGGACTGTTACTGTTTCAACCATAGCAGACTGTGAAAATCTTCATGAAATAATATTTACTAAAAGATGTTGGGGTTTGTACTCTCTAGTTCATAAAGCAAGAAATTCATTCTTGTTCAACCTTGTGTCCAAGCCTCCCACCGCACAATGATTCATATTCTCTGAAGTTAAGAAAACAGAAGAATTCTCTCACGAACAAAACCAAACATAAATTCTGAAGATAAATCCTATTTCTTTGGAACCTAAGTCTGCAGAGAAAGAGCACTATCAATTAGAGGTGAGTGGGAGAGCAATGGCTGGTCCCTTCTTCTCCAAGATTTATGGAGGATATAAACATGGACACGCCATAAATTAAACAAGGTGAGTTTTCACTCCCAGTTTCTGTCATTTTTTTCTTTTAGATTGGAAACCCTTTTCTCATCTTGCTAAGGGATTCCTGAAATGCAGATCACCCCAGTGTCTGAGTGCCAAGTACAATACTGTCTCATAGGATTTTCATCACTGGAGCCTGCCTTTCACCATCCTGAGCACTGGCACACACTGTACTGTTGTGGTTGTTTCCCTGTGGATTTTTCTTTCTTCGTTCCAAGTTATTGCATCTAAAACCATATTCTTGAAGGGCAGATGTGGCTTTGTCATATCTAGTAATGACTTCCCAGCAAGGCATTACACAGGCAAGGGCCAACGACCAAGGACACCTTATCTCTGGTGCTGAGGAATTTGGCCTTGGACAGAGGGAGATGATGCGCAGCAGCAGCAGTGGGGATCAGACTGTGGAGATGGATAAGGACTGGGAATCAAAAGAGAAAAGAATTCCGTTCTTTGAGCCCACCATTGCATAAATCCATCATGTCTCCGTTTTGTTTAAACTGTCTGAGAAGTGTTTGGGTGATACATTATGGGGAAGCACTGCTGTAGCCACGAACCCTTCCTCACCACCTCCTTGCCACACCCCCAAACCTCAGAGCTTGTGCAGTGACCACAGTGGCTTCCCCATGTTTAGCTCAGAGATACAATGAGCACTCAAGCAGGTGAACGTATCACACCCCCTTCCTCAGCCAGAGCCACCCCTGGGTCACTGTCACTTGTGTGCAGACAGAAGGCAATGCGTCTCACTGAGAGCCCGTAAATTCATTGCAAGTGTGGAAAAGGAAAAGGCATATACAGCACAACATAAGCATGTCAGAAACTGGGTAACTACAGACAACTGAGCAGGATGCAAGAGCAATGAATCATTCAGTGATACATCTTCTGAAGAAAAGTCTTTAAGAGTGTGGCAACACCCAGAAAACCTCCTGAACAAATACCAGTGCTGCCTTGGCTGGAAGGAGCCTGGCGACTGAAGAACTCAAGAGACATAGGGACATAAGTGTCAAACCTTGTGGAAACAGACCCGCCGGCTACATTTGATTTTCTCTTTCAGAACCTTTGGAAAGATGGCTTACCAAAACTGCAGTTGCACAGAATGAAATTGAAAAGGCCAAAATTTGTGTATGGTAGTGGACAGGATTTTAGGAGAAAAGGAATAGGATGTGGGATATGCTGTCTGTATTGCATTATGCATCCTACCGCCACTGTCCAGATGGGGGACAGACTAGAGGAAAATATATATCCCAACAGCTGTTTCTAAAACCCTAGACAAAGTAACAGCCTGGAAAAAAGTCTGGGATAGGAGGAAAAGCTGTTTTTCTGGGGATGCTTTGTCACCCCAGTATAAACATGTTGGTTTTGGGTAATAAGCAAGGGAATAGATTTAAGGTGAAACCAAAGGGGACTGGAATTGGCAGTTTATACCAGGAGGGGCTTTGGAGTGGCCACAGTCACAGAAGGCTCTGGGGAGCAGACAGGGGTGCTGGGTGACAACCCAATAATCCAACCTAAAGCAAATTCTGAGTGTTTGCTCTGCACAAGGCAGGCAGAGCAATGGTTGAACTGGAGCCTCCAGCTACGAAGAAAGGATCCCAAGTGTGAGATACCAAACCACTAAAAATGTCCCTGATTGTTAAGGGTTTGGGATTTAGAGTTGCATTTAATCAATAATTTTGCTTCCAATCTTGACGCTAGATGCCATGACTTCAGCTGACACTGAAAGTGAGGTCAGCAAAGATGCAAAACATTTAAGCCTGCTCTGTTAAGAAGCAATTTATCCTATAAAGCTGCGCATCCATGACATGAGGTGCCTCATGTTTGCTTGTCAAGACTAGGGTGAAAGCACATTTGGTTGAGTTCAGAGGGGAAAACCCTTCAAGCACTCTGCACCCAGCACACTTCTGGATAGGGGCAGACAGCAGAGGCACATGGCAATGGACAAAGAGCCGGGCAAATCCCTGAGCACCTCACCAGGCTGCCTCCGAGTCCTCACAGGATTTTTGTAGCAATGCTTCACACCTTCCGTACAAGACTGAGATGGGCAAAAGTTAATATCCAGCAATCAAAACATTTATGTATGAGTGCAAAAGTTTGACAACTAAACTGAGTATTATCCATAGCTCCCAGCATCTAACTTTGTAGGCTGAAATGGGAATTATGTCACTGCAATGTTTTTAAGCCCTGCTTTAGTTAAGGCTCTCCAGCGGTGCTCAGAAACTCAGTGTATTCCAACAGCTATCTTTAAATCTTTTGGATTATTAGAAACTATACCTAAGCAACAGGGCTCCAGTTTTCTTGTGGGAGATATTATAGGAGGCAAGAACTAAAAGGTCTGTGGGAAGCCACACATGAGCATATAATCTCCTCATAACACAGCCTTCCAGCTGTTCTCACATCACATTAGATGGTGGGTTTTGGTCTTTCTGGTCTGTGAACTATAAATGGGTCAACACTTTCTCACAAGATGCCCTACACCCAGTGCTTTATGGATGCAAGCCCGGACGGATGTGAGTCCTGAGGAAATACTTGCCTATTCTGCCAGAGGCAGAAAAACAACCAAATAAAAAGATGGACTGACTGGAAAAGCAAAAATTGATGCTCTTTATTTCTGATAGTTGTGTCCTCAGACCATCTAGGTATATTCAAAGGTATTTGGTTTATCATGGAATTGTACTCCTTTGGTTATTTGTTCTGCTGCTCAGTGCTTTTCTCTTGAGAACGTCTCTCTAGAATCCGTCCCTAGAAAACAGTGAGCTATTTTTATCTCAGAGCTAGACAAAATAATTCTGCTGGGGGAAAATGAGGATGGCTGAGAGGCCACTTAACAGAAGGCAGGAGAGATGGGGCTCACATTGCACACTTGGACAGGCTGTCAGCTCTGCCATGCTTACAGGTACCAGCGTGGGGAAAGACTGGGTTATGGCAGGGGTCCTGAAAACCCTCTGCACCAGTGGCTGCCGGGGGGATAATTCACTGGCCGTGACTGTGGTCTGCAAAAGCAGCAAAGGGGAGACTGACCTGTGCAGGAATGTAAAGGACACTGGGGCTTCCCAAGCAAACAAGAAATGCTATTTTGTCCCTTCCCATTCTTTGAAAGCACAATAATTAGACTAGAGGAAAATGGTTGCCACTAGTAACAAGGTGTTTTAACATGCTGGTGGTTTCAGTAGCAGTGAGAGCTGTTGAGCACAGTTTTATGGGGACATATATTCTGTCTGGAACACAGCCACAGCCCTAGCACCAGTTCTGTGGGATTTGGAAAGACAAAAGGAAAGCCCCTGCCTTTAGTCACTTTGTGAGACCATTTACATTTATCAACTCCTCCCCCATTGTGAGCTCCATCTCACCAGGAAGGAGAAGTGTGGAGGAAGGAAGGAAGGAAGAGGAGGTTGAAACTGCAAGGGGTGGATGGTGAAGGAATGGTGCTGTGGTCACTCACAGATATACAGCACCAGAGCTGGTCACCAGCACACACCTGGGGCTGGAAGCTGGTCCATTGATGTTGTTCCCCTGATTCCAGCTGGTCTGGGGAAGAGGACCAAAGACATGTCCCTTGATGTGTCCTTGCATGGCTCTTCAGCGAAGGCCAGGGGCCCCGAAGCAGTGCCAGAAGAAGTGTGCCCCTCCAAACTGTTCGGGTGCTAAACAGGCAGGGTGATTCGCTCCCACCAAAGATTGATTTGAGCTATCTGCATTGGAGACACTTCAGCCATGCCAGCCCCAGGAATTTGTCTGGATCTTCAAGAGCGAGGCCATAACCTTCCCAGTTCAATGAGGCACCATTCAGCAGCTGGCAGCCTCCTGGTACTGCCACTGGGTGATGTTGCTTCTGGGTACACCGATAGCCCTCTTGAAGCACAGTTAATGGGTTGCATCAGTTTCTCAGTCACAAACCCACTGGTCTTCTGGGATGCTGATGTCCTCAGAAGAGAACAGTAGGAAAGGGAAAATAATGCAGAAGAATAGCAAAGGCTGAGGAAAGCGAAAGAAGTCAGGGTTTCCAAGAAAGAAGATGAGGTAGGTAACTGAGAAGGAACAAAATAGTCACAAGGAACTGAGGGCTGGCAGTTGCAAAGAAATCTGAAAATGCAACAGATCCCTCGTACAGCAGGAGACACATTTGGGATGTTGCAGTATTAGTAACCACATGCTGAAGTAGGTCACTACATGAACAGCAGCCGTTGCCTTTGGGCCCAACTCTGCTATTTGCAGCAGCAGAAGGAGCAGGCACCAGCGAGTGAGAGGGTGCAACACACTGTCAAACCTATCACACCCTCAGATGCTGTCCTGATCTCCAAGATCAGCCAGCCCTTTCTCTGGCTCTGCCTGCACTGCTCGTCTGTTCTGGCTCTGAGCTTGTGCTCAAGCCCAGCACCACCTACCACCCATGCTGGTTTGTGAATGCTGAACTCCAGACCTGCCTGGAGTGGTGAAAGCTTAAATACTTGCATTATGCTATCACATGCTTCCAAATTTTCCTTTACCTAGTCAAGACAGACTGACATCAGCTGGATGGAATTAATGGTCCACCAGGAGACATCCTGAAACTTGGGTCTTCCTAAGCACAGCCCAGATGATTTAAGTCTAAATTGCAACTACCAAGATGAAAAGGACGGATAATATTGTTGAAACTCTTTAACATGTCCTCAAATTCATGTTCCAGCTAGCCCTAAAATAATTGTTGGTGTATGTGGTGGGATTTCTGTGCACAGAAGCCTAGAGCCAGGAATGGGATGTGCTCTGGGCTTTGCAAACCCACACACTTTACAATGAATTTTCATAAGCATTCCCAACTTTCATGGAAGTAGTAGAAGACTGCTTTGCTACCAAAGATCATCCGCACCTCCCCACAGGCTCTAACACCTGGGGACTCCTGATCTGACCTCATTTCAATTTTTCAAAACTGTGCATAGAGAAAGGCAAATTGCATCTCCCTGCGTTGTTCCTGTGTCCCCTACACATGTACCTGTGTCCTCTCCCTTTCCTATAGCCTTACTTCTCACCGTTTTAAAAATAACTCAAACCACACACCCATTCTCGAACCCTATAACCATGTCCACAAAACCTCTAATATAGATGTTTTTATACATGCAGCAACTCCCTTCTGCTCATGTAATTCTATTCTGGGAAGCTGTCTAACTTTCATCTTTGTGGGCAGGGTTTGCCAGTTGCAGTTCTAACAGGAACCCCCTTTAAGTGGAAACAAGCTCCGATGTTCGGCTCTCATAGCAGCAAAAAGCTGCTTCCCTGCATGACTCTCTCATCTCCTGGGGTGCCTGCTGCCCAGACAGATTCCAGACAGCTGTCTCCAGCCTGCTGCTCCTGTTCACAGGCAGGCTCTGGCTCCCTCCCAAGCCTTGTCTTCTCTGACCCACGACTGCCAGCTCTGGGATTTTATTGCCAGGATCATGGTATTTGTTGTTTTTCTTACTGTCCCCATTCCTAGACCGAGAAAACTTATTTATCATGCAAAATTAAAATGAGATTCTGTTCTTCCTGAAGGCAAAGAAAATCTTGAAAAGCATGATATTTTGTGACTCGCAAAAGTTGCAGGTGTATATATATATGTGTATTTATATACCATTTTTAAATCTTTTGATTTTTTGTAAGCCAATCTTGTGATGGGAGAAGTGAGCAAAATTATTTACATGTTAATTAGCAACACTGCTGACATGAAATATTACTTCCTTGTCTGGCACTCCAGATATTCTGTAGCATTCCAGCAAGGCAAAAGCCGCAATTCTGATGTGGTGGTGTTTTACAGTCTATGCCCAGGAAAAAAATCCTGCACAATGTAGGAGGGCAACAGCCTTGCAGACCTGGGTTTCAGGCCACCTTCTCTCAGGGCAGGAGTGCCTTGGGAGAGGGGGAATGCTAAGCATCAGCAGGGAGGACGCAGCAATCCTGCTACCCCATCATGTGTGTCACGCCCAACACAAAGACCCTCCTGCCCAGGCAGTGCCCAGCTGATCTGTTCACATGTTTCATGATTCCTTTGGGTAGGTACTGACACAGCCCTGCACTAGACACTGCTAGCAGGAAAACCATGGAGAAAATAATTGAAAATAAATGATTTCCAGTGCTCATTGATATATTGTTCTGCATTTAAAAACACCAAGTTACTCAAATAATGAAAAAAAGTCTAAGTGGCTTTCACCTCCATTATCTTTTCTACTTTTGCCAAAAATGGAAGTTTTCAAACATTTAGTTTAATGAAAGACTGTTTGCAAAAATAAAAGATGTTTTGATAAAAATGTCAACAAAATAAATCAAGCAAAAACAACCGGCTGCTTTGTGCTTTTCTTTTAAATGGGACATTTCTCATTAAGACAAACTTATTTTTCAAGATCATTTCAGGCAGCTCTCCAAATTCCATGAGGTTTTGTTTCATTTAAATTGTTTCAAGGAGTCCATGATCCCTGCAATTATGATTTTTTTTTTAATAGGAGAGGGATTTTTACATACTGTGGAAATATGGAAGAGGAAGCTGGGCATGACTAAACAGACTATGATAAAAGTATTAAGCCAAATCAGAAGAACACAAACACCAGGGGATTATTAAGACACCTGGTTTGATAGAAAGGTTTCCATTAGATACTGGACAAGGAGGTGAAATTTATGTGCAGATGGAAGTAACTTATGCACATTTGTTACACAAAAGATCATTATTTATTGCTAATAAATGAGCACATTTGATGTATCTAGTCAGTATTCAAATACTTAATGTGTTTTAAGAGCACCTAGGGTATAGTCTCTGTAGTACAACTCACTGCACTCAGGAAATCTGTCAAATTACATGGAGCTGCAGTGAAAGGCTGGCTCATAAAACAAGGCAGTGTTAAAGTAGATGGAACAATTAAAAAAATAAAAATTGACAAAAATTTCCTCCACTTTCTCCTCTACCTCTTTCCACTTATCCAGAAATAAGTACTGAGATGTTTCTGTTCAGCAGCGTTAATTTTACCATACAGTATGAGAGGATAAAAAGCTCCAAATGACATTATGGTCACAACGTACAGATTTCACAATATCAAAGATTAGCACCTTCTTTTTTTCATTGTGGATTTCATAGAGTTATAGAATCGCTTGGGTTGGAGGGGACCTTAAAGGCCATCTAGTTCCAATCCCCCTGCCATGGACAGGGACACCTTCCACTAGACCAGGTTGCTCAAAGCCCCATCTAACCTGTCTTTGACCACAGCTCTCTGGCTGTATCCATCTGGCCAATTCCTCATTCACCAAACAATCCACCCTTCAAATTCACATCTCTCCAATTAAGAGATAACACTGTCACGTGGGTCTGTGTCAACAGCATTACGGAATTCTAGGCAGATGGCGTTGGTTGGTCTTCCCCTGACCATTGCAGTCACTCCGCCACAGCAGCCACAAGACTGGTCAGTCATGATTTGCCCTCATTGACCTCTCGGATCAGCTCTTTGTCTTGCATGTGCCTTAACATTGCTTCCATGAGGATCTGCTCCATGCTCTTCCCAGGCACAGAGGTAAGGCTCACCAGTCTGCTGTTCCCTGGGTCTTCCTTTTTCCCCTTTTTAAAAACAGGAGTGATGTTTCCTTCTTTCCAGTCTCCAAAGACTTGGCCTGACTGCCGCGACTTTTCAAATATGATGGAGTGGCTTGGCAATGACATCAGCCAGTTCCCTCAGGAGCCCGGGATCCATTTCAATACAGGAAAAATTGCCCCTAAACTTGTTTCTGATTCATTCTCTCCCTATTCCTTCTCCTTTTATGAATAGTTAGGATGTCTTTAAAGGACCACTTTTCAAAACACCTTTTATCTGTGCTTGCTTGTGCAAGATGCTGTTTGACCAGGTTAACCTCTCAGAGGCCCTTCCCACCTGAGTTATTTTGTATTCCACAGGCACAACTTCCTGAGCAATTGATACATCTTTGGGAAGAAAAATAGAGTGGGCAGCTCTTAAAAGATTTAAACTTTGAGTTTCTTGAAAGATCTAGGAATGAAAAGAAAAGCTGACTATTCCTCAGTATAACCTAAGCTACAAAGTGCTGCGAACTTCTGTGAAAAACCACACCTGACATTTACAACCACATTAAAGCCCACTCAGAATCAGCACTGCACTATTTCTGTACATTCACAGGATAAGGTGCTCAGTGTTTTTTCCTGGGAAAAGTACTTGACTGGAAGGTATTTTGTGTCTGAGCTGTGTGACCCTTCCTGCTGAAGGCCACTCCACAGCAGCAGGAACTGCACTTCAGTATTTCTCCTAAGAAAAAAGATTGGGTTTTAAGATTTTCTGTCTC
This sequence comes from Mohoua ochrocephala, assembly GCA_013398855.1. Classification (NCBI taxonomy): domain Eukaryota; kingdom Metazoa; phylum Chordata; class Aves; order Passeriformes; family Acanthizidae; genus Mohoua; species Mohoua ochrocephala. Next base: position 164,200 of record VZTA01001974.1, read on the forward strand.
TGGTTGCTTCCTCTGTCAAACTATCACTGTAAAAGTAGAAGAAAAATCAGATGCCTGTTCTTCTGGAAGAGCTGAATTCCCCTCACAGCCTCCCAAGACTGCAAGTGCTAAGTGGAGATTATACCACAATTTTTTAATATCAGTGGGTATAACATGAGGCGGAAGTCTACAGAAATGTTACTGGAAAGGGGTTTCTGGATGGGATAACCATTAGGAAGTACACAAGGTAGATTCCAGGAGGGATTTCTGTGGCCTTGGGACAGTTTTGTTGACCCTGCATAGCATGGAAATCTGGAGCATTTTTAGAATACATGTGGGACATTTTTGGAATATATATCCCAATGGCATTGGACAAATAAAAACTACAACAGAAGCTTCTGTAGGAAAACTGCTTTGGGGTCTGAGTGCATGTGTGCATGAGTACATACATACACTTTTATTAATTACAAGCTTTCATAATTATATATATACACCATCTATAAAATTTAGTCATTGCTATACATAATTATATTTGTATAATTAGGAACTCATTGCTATTTGGAACCTTACACTGGAGCTTGGGAAGAATGAAGGGTAAGCACAGGATAAGGAACCATGCCCTAACCCACACTTTCCGCTCTATTTCAAGAAAATTTGCATCACTGGTCCCAAACTGTGGCACTAATTCCCTTTAGCTGAGTAGACACATACCCTTAGAGGGGGTGAAATGTGTTGTGTCAGCTTCCTACACAATCTGACACTGCACAGTTAATTGAGAAGTACATGCTCTTTTTTCACCAGTTACCTTACAGGACATGGGACAAGTTCAGTTATAAATGACTTCAACAGTTCTGGGAGGTATAAAGTGAGTGACTGTTATTTCAACCACTCAGCTGGAAAGGGAAAAAAAACCCCACATAATAACACAGTATCTTCATTTTAGAATTTTTAGGAATTCATGGGGAGTTGAAAAGAAACTTTCCTTCTTTTTCAAAAATACTTTGAAACGGCATCTTGAATCACACAGACTCAAACATAAGAAACTGTCACATTGGGTTCTTTCAGTTTGGTTTCTTACCTCTCCTCCAGGAAATACCATCCATTTGGAAACAGCATCTAATATTTTGAATAATGTCCACTGCTGCCAAAATGTGAGGTTAGGATAACACTTACTATGTGTACACATGGACGTGTCCTCTCCATCTTCAGAGATCATCCTATAGCAAAGTAGTTTGGCATGGGCAACATTAGCTGATGAACAGGCTGCTCAGTTGCACAAGCAAAGTAACAGGTAATTAGAGATGGCCCATGGCACAGTAAGGGCAAAGCGAAGACTCTCTGAGGAGGTGGAAAGCAGCAGCCAGCTACACACAAGCCACACAGACAAAAACAAAGCAAAACCCCCAAACGAGCAAACAAAAAACCACCCAAATGACAAAACCCCTGTCTTTCAGAGGAAGAATTTCACCTCCCATCTATTCTAGAGTGATCAATTCTGTCTCTCTCCTCAAAGTCAGCCTAGGAAGGGAGGACAAGAGCAGGGGCAGGTGCAGGATGTCTGCATTCCTGAAGCAGCAATGCGAGAGAAACCCAGAACAATGAGAGCAGTTCAAGGGATTGGGGTTTCCTTTGACACTATCATCTTTTAACTTCAACACTATCAACGCTAATATCCTGTAGTCTCAAATAAGGAGGCTGAAAGAAAACCAAAATGGAAGCTTTCTTAAAGCCCAGCAAAGAGCACAGGGAACCACAGACTTTTCTGTTTGGCTGCACGTCTGTTCAAGTAAAAATGAACTGCATGAATGACGGCTCACTTACTCCATCCCCTATAATGTTGAGTACTACTTAGCAGTTTCATTAGGAGTTTTACAGTAAATAAATGGATAAACAAGACTCTATTCTTGGAATCAACCCTGGAAAACGTTTTCAGGTCTCTTTGCATAAAAAAATGGTGGCGAGAATTTTTTGGCAATTCTATGAAGATATTTAAGTATTAACATTGAGAAGATATAGAGATATGTACATATGGTTTATTTTTACAGTATGGAAAAATGGTTTTGCCTTGATTAGGAATGTGTTCTCAAAATTCTCCTACGTAGTCCTACCACCACATATACTGGATGCCTCATTATAATTTGGGAATAAACCATCAGAAGAACTCCAACATTCGGAGTCACTCCCTGAGCAGATTCCCTACCAGAGAATACTGTGGGATGGGTTTGCCTCAGTCTTTTCAGTTAAGGCAGTTATGCTCACCTAAAATACATAGCAGATGAAGAAGCAAGGCGTTCCCTAAGAACTGTCACATCCAGGAATCTTTTCTAGCTCAGGGAGTATTTATTGTACAGAGTTAACTGCTTCAAACTCTTAGAACATGGTCCTCATAACACAGAACTTCAGCTGCGACAGAGGGGGCACTGAAATTTGGCACTTCAAAGTCTAGGATTTGTGATCTACCTTCTTTCTTGATATGAATTGCCTCATTTCCATGAGGTATTTCCATTGACTCTTGTCAAACTAGTCCTTTGCTTCCGGATTTCCTGTGTTTATAGACACAAGCAAAACCTGAGCATTTCAAATCAAACAAAACCTTCTGTTCAACCCCAAATCACTGGTTTTGACTCGTATATACAAATCAAAATTTTTGTGTCGGGCCATTGGGCCAAAAGGAAATAGAGGTGCTTTCAGTATTACTGGCTTCATAGGCATGCAAACTTTGGGCTTTACGTACAGCATCAAGCCATCATATATTACCATAAGTCAACTGTTTTAAATAGCATGAAGAGCCCAGGACTCTGCCTGGCTATAGAAGCAGTAAGGTAAAAATTGTTTGGGAACAATGCTGAAATCTTCAAACCAGATTCACTCTTTTGCTTCTGATAGGCAAGGAAATACAGAAACACACAACATTCCCTACCCCTTCGATGCAAAATCCAAGTACCACAATTGCCTTCTGCAAATACGATGCTCTGCATGAGGTTCGGGCATATAAAGATCTCATTGTTTAAAGACCAGCAACCGAGGGTTTCAGGGACCAGTTGTACACTTTGATCCTTTTGATGCAAAAACTTTTAGGTAACAATAGAGTCCAGGAGAACTCTTGCAAGGCACTGCATTCTCCTTTTATTAGCTTAGTCCTGAACAATGTATTTGTGCAATGACTCAGAGGAAGGCACTGCCTCTTGAATGTAAAGACTACACCAGGCAACACGCTAGACCAGTGGTCACCTCAACTCTATCCCTGACATCTGGGGCCATTGTCCAACTCTTTTTGGCACTGTGGCATTTTGGAGTTCAGTAACCTTTGAGTGGCTGGTTGTTAATTCTGATCTGGTAAAGGAAATAGCCCAACTTCCAGGACACAAAGTCATTCTATAAAGGGAGCTCATAAGGGAGGGAACCAGCTTCTACAAGAGAATTCCAGCGACAGAGGCTACCACAAAATTCCTGTTTAATATGAGACCATCCGTGCTGACTGAAGTAGACTGGGCATTGTACACTGGATTTATTCTGGGCCTGCATTTTGTCAGTCTCAGAATTAGGCCCATGTGACAGGATGTTGAAACCACTGAGTTAAATCAAGCAAATCACACCTCTCACACTGTTCAGTTGTGGGCACAGGAACAGCCACACGGAGTCAGACCAGAGGTCCGTCTAATCCATTACACCATCTCCCACACCGTACGTACAGGTAGAGTACAAAAATATTATTAGCCCTTTTCACAAAATAAACCTACTGCTATCATGTTTAAAATTATTTAACTCAATAGTGTGGCAATACTGCACACGCCTTTCCAACCTTCCTCGGATCTGGTCTACAGCTAGAAGTTTGAACAGAAGCCAAACCTAAAATTCAAGAGTTTTCTGATTGCTTAGTTTCCTCAGATGAACACAGAGAGGTAGGTGTGAATAGCACCTTTGAGAAGGAAAAATATGGGGGGAAGCTGGACCACAGACAATCCTGTCCTGGATTGCCACAAACTGCCATGAATACGATCATGAAATAAGCTGGTTTAGTTTCCCTGTGACCTGTTGGCTTTCACACCCCATCCTGTACTCAGATCTTTTCCTGAGCTATTTCAGGGCATTAAATTGCCAGAAAACCTGACTAAAGATTTCCCACTCTTAACTGGCTTCACAAACTGAAATAGCTCAGTTAAGAATCTGTAAATGCAGCTGTCAGAGTTGTTCAGACTCCAGCGAAACTTCAACCCAACTTGCTAACAGGGTATCAGCAAAACGCACTATACCCCCTATAAAGCTCCCACTTCTAAACCAAGAAGTCAAAGCACAACCAAGAGAAAAATAAGCAAGTCTTACTCATAGAGCCCTCACAGCAAGAGTCACTCAACAGAGTTGTAAGTTACTTCACTGTATTTCGTTCTTACACAGAACGTTTCAGGATATGCCTCCAAACAAGGCAGCACAAATTTAATACAGCGTCTCCCATATCACACCTCTGGCAGCCTTAACTTTTGCCCTTGAAATCTGACCTAGCCTGTCCTGCGCCTCTTTAGGAGTTAAGAATCTGCACAAGCCAAATCCTTAATTTTATCATCTATCATCTAGTCGAAAATAATACTAAAAAACCCCTCAGCCTAACAGTAGGAGCACTGAAATCACCTATACACTTTAAGGACTAGTAACGATACTCTTGTGTTTCTGAAGTAGAATTTCAAAATTGAAATACCTGGAGCCTCAGCACCTGGTCACGCTGCAGCTTCCCTTACTGAGTTTTAAACCAACCCAATTTTGCTTTTACATTCAAGCAGGTATTATATAGCCAGAGGAACAGCACAACGAAATGTGCCCTTGAACTTTCATTCAATTCACTTCTGAAATGCGACGTGGCACTACTGCAGCCATCAGCAGACGGTCTAACGTTATGTAAACAATTTCAAAAGCCAAATGGATGTAGAATAGATTAAGCATTCGTTTGGAAGAAGAAGGAGTTTGCAGCTTCACTAAGTAAGAAAAAACTACAAAATACACATGTTTTTCGAAGAAGCTGGCTGCTTTAGGTTAATACTAGCAAGTTTTTACAAGCAGCCTCTACACCATCAAGATGTCTTACTGCCTTTGTTGAAGGCAGGCAGCAAGGAGTCAAGAGACATCAGAAATTTTAAGTCACCAAATGACTCTATAAGCAAGTTGTGAGGTTGTTCATTCCACCACGAAAACTGGTTAGTCCCATCCGCCAGGATAGTTGGAACGTAAGCTGTGTATTACCCAGCATTTCTTAATCCTCTTGCAAGCATAAAAAAATTAATGTAAAAAGAGAATAATCAATCACCTTCTCCCTCACACACGCCTTTGTTCCTCACACACCAATTGCAAGGCATAAGAGCTAAAAAAAACCTTTAATAAATCAGTTTAAAGAGAGACTGCCTATTACATGGAATGACTACATGCTATTTTTCAGTCAAAATAATCAAGCTACATCATGAATTTTTCAGCAGTCTACTGTGAAACCCATGAAAGGTTTATAAAAATAATTATGTGCAAGTAATTATATTAAACACGATTATCCATCATTAACCATCTCATAACCACAGGACAACGAGTGCTAGTTTGTTATCAAGGGACCAGATATCAAGTCTTGCTCTTTTTGCAGAGAGAGGCACTTGAGTGTGATATTTGTGTCACGCAAGCCATCGACTTCTGGCTGTCAGCACCAACACTGGATCACAGTTCACCTCCAGACACCTATACATTGCTTTGATGAGCAGTTACATTCTTTACAAAGCCAGAGCTCACTGACATACAGCGCCTCGGTGATGGTGTACTTCACCAGGAACCCATCCCTGTGCAGTTTCATTGAACTGAAACACCATTTGTTCTTTGACTTTTATTAAGTTCACTTAGGTTGACCAAATGAGCTTCCCTAAAGTAAACAGGGTTATAAAATATCAGGATGATTCTACCTTTAGGTGCTCCATAGAAACAAATACTTAGTTCAACTAGAAAACTTTAAAAATGACTTTAGATACAAAAGTGTAACAATTATACTGCGCGATACATCTTTATATATCACTAAGCTCATGAAATTAAAATTTAAAAAGTTTTTGCACCATCAAGAACAGCCACAAGTCCTGAACCTCCATTCTTTACGCATCCTTTATCAGAGTAAACTGAAACTTGGGAATGCTTGGGATTCAAAATACCCTGAGCACATACTAGTGCAACACCACAAAGCATACATAATCCATCGGAAAAAGGGAAGGGGGGAAAGGAAAAAAAAAAAATAGCAAGAATCAGATGGTGCTTTATTATACAAGCATGAAAGTAAGTTCCTTTGGAAACTAACTTCTTGGGTGGACTTCTGGACCAGTGAGGTAGCCCAATGGGAGAGAGAAAAAAAGTGGAAGTGGAACTTGGTCCCCACGCGTGATACCTGCCAGGCGGTCCCACCCCGGGGCGAGGCCGGGGCCCGGCAGGCCGCCCCCCGTGCGGCGGGGAGCCCGGCGCCGCCCGAGCGGGCCATAAAGTGCAGCA
>VZTA01001974.1:171858-196291 GCA_013398855.1 Mohoua ochrocephala
CCCCCTGCCCCCGGAGCCCCCTGCCCCGGGAGCGTGGTCTGGCGGGGTCCGCCCGCCCGGCCCCCGGCGCGACACCGAGCCGCGATCTCCGCGCCTCCAGTTGGGTGGCCCAGCGGGTGGCCCCTTCCCTCAGGGAAGGGCTCGAGGCTCCCGCACGGCGGGGCGAGCGCTGAGCCGCGTGCCCGCATCGCGCCTCTCTGAGAGGTGAGGATCCTCACCAGGGCCGTGGACAAAGATGGCTTGTTGTGTGACATGTGTTTGAGTAAGGATTTGGTCGGACACTTTGATGGGCAAGCTCCCCGAGGGAGTAGCCATGAGGGAACTGTGTCAAACAACAAAAATGGGCCAGCAGACATGATACAGTGAAGTGCTTTACATGATATTAAATACGTCCATTCTGTTGTAGAGGGGTTTTTTTAGCATGAACCTGTAGGCTGGTCAGTCATAGAATCGCAGAACAATTGGTGTTGGAAGGAACCTCTGGAGGTATCTGGTCCAACCTCTGTGCTCAAGCATAGCCACCCAAACCAGGTTACCCAGGACCGTATCTGGATGGATTTTGAATATCTCCAAGGATGGAGGCTGCTCTCTCTGGTGACCACTGATAGGACATGAGAAATCAGAATGAGACAGCGTGAGGGGAAGTTCAGATTTGATATTAGGAAAAAGTTCTTTGAGAGGGTGGTCAGCCACTGGAACAGGCTCCCCACTGAAATGGTCACAGCACCAACCCTGTCAGAGTTCAAGGAGCATCTCAATGACACTCTTTGTGATACGGTTTATCACATAGGTAAATTTTAGATATTCTTGCGAAGAGCAGAGGGTTGGACTCGATGATCTTTATGGATGTTTCCAACCTCCCTGGGCAGCCTGTGCCAGTGCTCGGTCAGCCTGAGAGTGAAAACGTGTTTCCTGATGTTCGGAGAGAACTTCCTATGCTTCAGTTTGTGCTCATTGCCTCTGATTCTGTCAGTGGGCACCGCTGAGAAAAGGCTGGCTCTGTCCTCTCTGCAGCCTCCCTTCAGGTATCTTCATACACTGATGAGATCCGCTTGAGCCTTCTCTTCTCCGGGCTGAATAACTCCAACACTCTCAGTCTTTCGTCACAGGAGAGGTGCTCCAGCCTTTTCATCATCTTTGCGGCCCTTTATTGGACTCTCTCCAGCGTATCCATGTCTCTCTTGTACCGAGGAACCCGGAACCAGAGAGTGCTCCAGGTGTGGCCTCACCAGCACTGAATGAAGTGGGAGGATCCCTCTCTCAAGCTGCAGGCAACACTTTGCCTGATGCAGCCCAGGTTAATATTCACCTTCCTTGTGGCAAGGGCGCATTGCCGGCTCACGTTCAACTCGGTGTCCACCGAGACCCCAGATCCTTTTCTCCCAAGCTGCTTTCTGTCAACACTGAGATACTTACAGCGTCATTGGGATTGGCTTGATATCCCAACAAAGCGTATCCCAGATGAAGCAGTAAAAACTTGGGTTGACTGAGCCCTTTGTGAGAGTCACCACCTTGCTGAGTCCACAGCAAGGCATTTCCTGCACGGCACTGCTACACTTGCAGCTTTTACAGCATGATTTTGTCAGCTATTGTGAAGCCCTATGTCCCTCTGGATTATGCTTTCCAATACTTCAGATTGCTGTCACAGGGAGAGCGCCTTGTTAGATTCCTGGATTGCTGCAATTAAACCAGAGCTCTTTCCAGCACCCAGAACAGCAAGGTGCCAGCAAGGGCAGAGGTGGTTTAACCTTCTGTACAAATCCTATTTGGAGTTTGATTAGACCCCTAACTAATTACTTTCTCTCAGCATGGGTAAAGGGAGAGGAATAACATTTTTCTTCATAGACAGTCTTTGTTCTGTAATTAATCTTTCCTCTTAGAATAGGGAAATCTTTTATTCTCAACTCATCCAGAAGCTAAATTGGAATGTCTAGAAATCCAGTCAAGTAAGAGGCAGAAATTCTGCAAAAGAAATTATTCCTTACTGCCAATGGAAATAAATTAATTTTCTTCACAGTATAATTCAACTTGTGTTCATGGGAAACGCAAGAATATTAATCCAAATAGCCATTTAAAGTGGATATTAACAAAGCTATTTTAAATCTTCATGGGGACAGTCTCAAGGTACAGCCATATTCAAAACCAGCTTTATAAATGACTTTTTTTAAAAAAAAAAAAGAAACCTTTCCCAAAATGATGGCGTTAGAGCCATTTTTAATCAGATCCATTTCACAGCGTACTTTAGAACATAGTCATGAAGCCAGATTGATTTAACCGAGGCAGGGGTCTTGTAAAGCAGAGGATAAGAGCCCGGAGCTGGAAGCACCAGGGACAGGCATCTCCTGATCCAGCCGTGCTGCTGTTGGTCCCATTCTGGCTATGGGGTCACCACGGCTTAGCAGAGGCTCATCACCTGCTGGACCACAGGAGCTGCCCCGGGCTCACATTCTCAGTGGCGGCAGCTATCGCACTGCACAATTCGGCAGCTCAGCTGACAAATGGGCCCTCGATAAACTGCAGAAACCCAGTTGCCCATTGGCCATAACACTTTCCCAAAATTACAAACATTTCCGCCACATGACTCAAAAATCACTGCGGCAGAGATGGGGAATCTTCTCAAGCAAGCAGTAAATCGGTCACTACAAGTGCAAGTGAAAAGACAAATCGGCACTTTTTATTCATGCAGTATTTATTCATTATTTTTACTTTTTAGCTTAAAGGGTGGACAATACTCTTTTAAGGCATGGGATGTAATCTCACTTTTACAACTTCATTATGAGTTTTCTTCAGTGTAACACTCTTCTTTTAATACCCTACAAAGTCATCTCAAGAAAATCCGCGGTAATTGCCTATCTTTTAGTAATTTCCAATAGCTCAGTACAGTAATAACAATGATAATAAAATTAATAATCCTTTGGAAGTGCATAGCTCTTCATTTCAATCATACTACTTCTTGTAAGCATTAATTATCACTCACAGTACTCCTGAGTTATGTAAGCAAATATTGCCTTCCCTTATTAGAGGAATAAAATGAAGTGGACCAAAATGACTTGACTAAGATGTATAGACACACTTAATTTTCTGTAGATCTTCTAACAATCATTATTCTAAAAATACAGGAAATGTCTACATTGGAACAGAGAAGAGTAAAAAAAGAAACGACCCGTAATCTTTGTTTCCAATCATTTGTTAGAATTTCTTTTCTGTATTGAATTCTCGAGAAGGAAGAGCAAAGTACCAATTGAGAAAGTGGTACACTAATTGCTACACAATAGAGACACTTTATTTTCTTTAACATTGCCTGCCTAGTACCAAAAAACCCCACTGGTAACTGCTAATTATTTTAAATGCTAACAATCTTATCTGTACAAATGATCACACAGTTTTGAGTCTTGCTGATGAGCCCTTAAATCATGGATATTAAGTCACATCATTTCTGCTGGCAGGACTTTTCCTTCAACATACTCAAGCTTGTCTACCCAGGTTAGCAAGAGCAGTCTTAGTGTCCCATGTCTTTAAAGATAAACACTCTTTCCTAGTATCTTTCCTTTTGCCGTTGAGAGGTTGCATTAACTGGCAGCCTGCTTCAGTTAATTTGATTCCCAAATGCCTTTAGCATATTTTCAGGAAAGTTTGCATGGCAATGCAAGCATGACTCCACAGCCATTCACTACTTCACTTCAGATGTTACCCAATAGTCATCAAGTTCCTAGGCCTGAGAAGTGTCCAGGCAAGTATTGGCAAAATTCCTGAAAATACTTTCAAAGAGAGACAAAAGCAAATAATTTACAAGAATTATTTCTCAATCGGTTATTAGGGGGAAAAAATTGTGGAATTGCTGTGTGTAGAACTCACAGCTGCAGTGAAAAAGGGAAATAGGGTGTTAGGAATCACCATGGAAGGGATAGAAAGCAAAACAGAAGACAGCATTCTGCTGAATGCGAGTCCATTGTGCCTCCACAAATCTTGAATGCTGTGCATTTCTAGTCTTACCATCTCCAAAAGAAAATAGCAATGATACAAAGAAGGGCAACTAGCACGAACAGAAATATGGAACAGCTTCTCTATGAAAAGAGATTAAATAGGCTAAGGCTCTTCAGCTTGAAAAAACAGATGGCTGAAGAAGAATATGATAAAGGTTTATAAAACTGTGATAGTACAAAGAAAGCAGATAAGAAATTATGATGTCTTAGTTTTCATAATCCAAGAATGACAGGGAAGTGCATGAAGCTATAAAGCAGAAAACTTTAAACAACCAAAAAGACATGCTTTTTTTTTTTATTTTTTTCCCCAGATGACTCATAATTAGTCTGTGGAACTAATTTTTCAGCAAATTTGTGGATCTCAAAATGGAAAAATGTACCCCAGTACGTTTGCAGTCATTACAGAGCACACTATTCAAAAGTATTAGACATGATTGCAAGAAAAAAATCCATCAATAGCTCTTGTGAAAACTGTGGGCTCAGAAAGGTTGTAAGCCAAGGGCTAGGAAAGGAAGGAAGAGTATACGTGGGGAAGTAACTATCAGTGTTCGCACCATTCTCACGCTCTTTACCTAACCTTCCTCGCCTGGCCTCTTACAGACAAGGACGCTGGACTGGGTGGACCCTGGAGCTGGCCATCAACGAAGATTCTGCCCTAAGGACCTGTTAGAAGAGGGCATCCACATCGATTAAATGTAGTATTTCTTTCCCAGAGCTTTACTGTTGCATCAGCTTGCAACAACCAGAAGAACATATTCTTGCATTAAATGGTAACAAAGCATTTGCAGAGAAAGAAACATAGAGCTTACGCACTCGGGTAGAAGGACAGCAAGGATGGAGCCTGAGGTGAAGTGTATTCCGCTGCCTCCGACATTGCATACTCATTTTTCGCTTTCGTCATTGCCTCAATACATCCTCCTTCAAAATGGTGACTCACTACATGCAGAGGGGAAGAAAGGACTTTTTTTAAAAATAAGCTTTTATTTTAATAGCATTCACAGACAATGTTTGAGAGAGGAAAATATCTCTAACGAATTTTAGAAGGAGACTGATACATTCACAAAACCCCTGTAGCAATAGTAAAAATTAAAGTACACAAAGGGGCATGCTTCCTGATACAGAAAGCACTCCCGGAAGATACCTTAGCAGAGACCGTTTAACATTTTTTCTACATTCCGGGAAGTAATCTGTATGTAATGCACATAACCATGCAAACTGTACATCACTTATGCCGTCACTGCCCTGCTATCAATAAATACTGATAATAGCCCTGCTGGTGGTTACTACAGTCTTGAGGATCGATGATGGTCTCTTGGTCTAAAACGTTAACAAGTCCTTGCTTTTTATATCGAAAGTTAAAACTCTTCTTGCTAATCCTGTTTTTATTTCATTTTATTTTTCTCTTATTCCTTTCAGTCCCCCTAAGACATCTGTTTAACCACTTCTGTGGTCTTTGACTATATTATACTACCAAATCTTCCGTCTTTTCTACCCCCGGAGCAGTTCACACGATGTTAACTTCACTGTACACATAGTAACAGTGCTCTAACCAACTGTATCATCTTTGGAAAGCCAGGGCGAAGTGAGAGCCACATTGTATCGTCTTCACCAATTAAGCTGGTAAGGCAAGTAATCCAATGGTGGGACACAGTGTAGATAGAGGATGCGGGGTTTGGAAACTGCATGGGCTAGATCAGGGGGAAAAATCTCCAACATTCTTATAGAGTAAATGCTTCCACAAGTTAGATTGTTTTGGAACACCTATTCCAATTTCTTTTCTGTTCTTACCTCTTTCATTCTAAGACAACTTTCAAATGGAGCTTCAGAAGGAGGGTGGAGCTCTGCAGACCTCAGGCTGCAGGGAGTGCCTGGGGCCTTTCACTGAGGGGGTCTCGTAGCCTGCAGGAGATGTGCCACTGTTGAGAAACTGTCACCGCGAGAAGATGTCACCAGGCTGCGCAGTAACATACGAAAAAAATGTTTTTAAGGGCGATTGTACATTCGACCGGGTTGCACAGAGGTCCTAGAGTCTCCACCCTCAGAGATGCTCAAAAACCTACTGTACACAGTCCTGAGCAGCCTTCTGTAGCTGACCCTTCTTTGAACAGTGGGGTCGGATTAGAGGATTGCAGAGATCCCTGCCAACCTCCACAATTCTGTGAATCTGTTATTCCACTGATTGCGAAAAAGAAACTCCTTTTTTCTCTTCTTTTTTTTCTTTTTTTTTTTTTTTTAAATTCTGTTTTCTACTGGTATAATTCCTGCTGGAACATTCTCCTTCTTCTATTTCTTCAGTCCCATTCTGTCTAAAATATGTTTCCTCCTGTACAGCCTTCAAATTATAATCCTCATTTATAAAACAGATGTAGAATATGCGCTGCTTTCCTATACAGGACCAACCGATATGCTTTCAGTATTACCAAAGGTGTAAAATAGGTCAGTACTGATTCTTGAATAAGTATAAGCATAAGAAATGTTGCTCAAGAACATGGTTCTCACACATCACAGATCATGTCATCTTGTAGTATTGATCACATTGCTTCCTGAGGCACTCCATTTAAAGTACCATCAGTGTTAAAACAAGTGTGAATTTCATTCGCTTGTCTCAAACCAGATAATTTTTAAAGCCTACTACCAATTATTTTAAAACCTTATTAATTAAATCTTATTTATTGATACCATGCGGCTGAACGTGTCAGTGCCAGAATTCTTTTCGTGATACCCTCCAGCCTGTGCTGCCATTTTCCTTCCTACCAGATTCGTGCATTACCAGATGAGCTGACAGGGCAAATTCACTCCAGAACAGAGAGAGCCACAATTGATTTTTTTTTGTTGAACTTGCCACAGGATACAATGCAATGTTTATATTGGATTTATGTTTTATGCTGGCCTAGGGAGGACACAATACGTGATCCAGCATAAAGCCCATGGAGAAAAGTTACCCTTCAAAATGCTTTGAGTGAATTAGAGCGAGGGAGTTGATACTAGCTCCGCTTTGTATGTCGTATGGATGTGGCTTTATTAAATAGATAGTTACAGCAGCTTTACTGTGTCATTGGACCACGTCTTAGTCAGGCTCGTTCTTATTTGTTCTCTTTGTCGGAATGAATCTTGCAAAACCTACTGCCCGCTGTGTTTGTTTTAATGGAAAGTGACAGAAACCGGGGGTTTTTTTTCAGGTCGTCTTTGGCACTTTCACAGGGCAGAGGAGAGAGAGCTTTAGGTGGAAAAGGTCTTGATCTCTCTGTTTCAGTGAAAGTCGAAAGCAGCCAATTATTATGTAGATTTAGCTGTTAGCAGTAACACCTCCTTTTGAATCTCTCTTTTGTTCTCCGAGTTAGGCATGGGCTTCAAAAGCCTGGAAGGTTTATCTCCGCCCAGCTCCCTTCTCCTGCCAAGGGCCCTCTGTCCTCGCCGCAGGGGGGTTTGGTGGCCCCTGGATGCAGCGCTGGGAGCCGGCACAGGAGACCTGGAACAGGGAGAGTGGAGGCGCCGCCTCACCTCACATCACATGAGCTGAGTATCTTTACTACGCTGACATCTTGCCCCGACTTACACTTGTTAGAGGTCTGCCATATTATTTTTAGCTGTATAATTTTCTTTTCCTTGAAAGTATTTTTAATGTTATTCAATGTAGATACAGTTCAAAACGCCATAAGTGTGATTTATATAAACTTTCCCAAATATTCTAGTAATTTATAGTTCTGTAGCACTTGGTTCACAGTATTTCTTATAATAATTTTAAAATTCTTGTGAATTCATGCCAGCACATAACAAACATCAAAACTGGATAATTTGAACACATTAATTATTTTGACCATTTTCGATAACATTGCTACAAAGAAAGAATAAAAATAGATTGACAATATCTTGAGAACCGGGCTTTTAGATTGCACGTTTTAAAATGAAAGACTCTCTGTAGCTATAGATACCCTTCATTTCAATACAGGCACAACGACAGATACTAGCTGAGGTTCTGACCCTACACATGATCCGCATTATTATAAAGGCTCTCCACAAAAGAGGCAGGTTCATTCATCCTCGGTGAACCTGCAATGGCTCCAGGTGGATGAGTAGTTTATTTACTGATGCTTTAAGATTATCTTTCAGAAATGCAGTGAATTTTTTAATGTGTTGGTTCTCACAGAGACATATATGAACGTTTTCAACCAGCAATTAAATGAAATACTTTCCAAAATATACAAGTGCCCCAAACTTCCATTGTAAAGTCAAAAAGTAGTCAAAGTTAACAAATCACCTATATTTGATCCCTATTCCCCTCAGCTATCTTTGGAAGGCTCCTCCAAATAAGAAATGGTAGTAGTTTAATCTTTTACTGACTTAATTAAACCCGTGGTAAGCCCTAATGTGCTCGCTCACTCCAGTTTGTTTGGTTTAGTTTATACAGGCTACTATTCCGTTGAAGCTCAGTGAGCCATTGTTGCTCACATTTAAGAGTATCCACATACGGGTTTCTATCGGTTTAATTAAAGCCATCTAATTAAGCCAGAATTTTCACTGTCCATTAGCATTCTCTTACATCTGCATTTTGAGTGGTAAGGTTTCAACACTGGGAACTCAAAGTTAAAGTCCCAATGCATTGTCTGGAGGGAGCTGCTTAGTGCTCGGCATTTGCAATTCATGGCCCGAGCCATTCATTTTTCCCTTGCAGGCAGTGAGAACTGCAAATGGCCCATCACTTTGGAAAAAGTGATCATTATTTAGAAGTGTAAATGAAGATGCCAGAGGCTAACCTCAGGTTTTGTCTGAAACAAAGACTGATGTCTCTGGCAATGGACTGGACATATCATAAGAGAGAAACACCCCATTAAGCCTCAACATTACGTGTTACACGCACCAGAATCATCTTCCTTTTCATATTCTTCATATTCTCCATTCCTTTTCTAGCTTCTTCCTGATCCAGATTCTTCCTGGTTGTCACTCCCTGACTGAAAGCTGAATCACTGCAATTCCTGCCCATTTGCTTCCTGCCAAAATGAGCTGGTATTTCCAAAAGCACCGCTTCCTCCCACTGACTAATGCAGTACAGTATCCTACAATACAGGTTTGCTTTGCTTGCTGCATGTTCTGTTTTATCCCACAATGTTTATAGAATTAAACAATTTAGGTTATAAAGTGGAGAAGATAATTTGTAGATCTCGATATGTACAGGCCACATACCATAGCAAAGGAAAAATAAATTAGGAAGAAAACGATAGAGAAAGCTGAAAGGCTGAGACTCCAGGACTGATGTAACAATTATTGATAATGAACCATTGCTGAAAATGGTTGCCAGACATGATGTCTATTTGCATAAAATTTGAACCAAAACAAAACCAAAAACAACAACAGCAAGAAAGTCTAGCTCATCATGGCGGAGATTGTAGAATGGCCTTCCCCAGTGGCAGGCATTTCCTAGCAGACCGTTCTTGTGCCAGGAGAGGTTTAAACACGTGCAGATGGAGAGTTTTCCAGTTCTACAGAAGTGGAAAGATTAGAAAGGGATTAAAATATTAACACAGGAAGACAAGTGGATTGCAAGAAAATGCTTCACCTGATGGCAAACTAAAACACCCAAGTCTGATATAGGCTAGCTGTCAGCATGGATATCGGCATTTCACCCATTTATCTCCATTGATTTTAGAAAAATGTTATGCTTAGTTTAGATGGGAATTCTCTTGGAATCCTGACTGCAGTGAAATTAAATCTATCGCAGTTGTAGCTCAGTCAAAAACGATCATTTCCTTACACCAATCTCTTCTTTAAATTAACCTACAGTTATGTGACATCCAGAGCAGAAGTGCAGAGATGTGACAAAAACAAATTGGTCATTGTTAAGTCAGTTCACCTCCTATGCAGCTTCCTCTCCCTTCTCATGGGCTATCTTCCAGTACATTAGCTTTCCTGTAAGTTACTCACCACTTCATATTTGGGATCAAATCCCTAGTTACTTCCACTTCAAACAACATCTCCAGGTTCTGATCCAGAGATGCACCATTTAGTTACAGCAGGTAAAAAGGTATTATTTTCAGCAGCATGTCATGTGCTGATATTAAAGATGAACAAAGCTAGTGAAACTAGGTTAAAGAGTTTTCACTGGGAAACCATTTGAATATATAGCTACTGGTTATCTGACACATCCGTGTTTGACTTTAACACTCTCACTATCACTCAACCCAGTTGCCTCAAACTATGGCTGATATAGTGTAGAATTCCTTTAGTCTAATTCATTGGCATTACTGCTTTTTGTAGAGCTGACTAATCAAGCACTGGTAGAAAAAATATGAGCCATGGTCTCCCAAAAGTGTTGTAAGCCCTGAGCTGTTGCTTGTTTTAAATTCGTCACCAAAATAACTATTTTGAAAATTCTGACATCTATGGCAGGATAAAGTATTTTGGAATTTCAAAAATATCTTCAGGACAAAACCCCTCTTTCCTGTCCAAGCTTAGCTGATATGGAGATACACTTCACTGAGCCTAACAGTTTCTGCGTTTGAAATGCAGAACTCTATAAGGTGACAGGAACAGTGTTGGGGGCAGTACAGGCAGGCTGCTCCACCAGGGAAGGCACGGAGGCCAGGAGCTGAGGGTGACAACACAGGCAGGAGTACTGCCTCACCCACGGGTGGCAGGAAGTTGTGTTGGTTGGTGAGTCCAGATCAGGAGGAGGTCTGGAGGCAGTGATCAGGGTCAGCCTCAGGCCACTGATCAGCCAGGAGGTCTGTCATGATGAATCAAGCCTGAGGGCGAGCCAGGAAGTCAAGTCAAACCAGGGTGGCAAGGTCCAGGTCAGAATGAGAAGGTTTGAGACAAAATGCAGACTCAGCTGCAGGCAGAAGAGCTGTAACGTAAAAGCAGCTCCCAAGGGAAGGAGGGGCAGGCCCTCTCTCTTCCTTTTCTTTGTAACAGTTCTTGCCAGCGAAGAAGCTGAGCTGGACTCAGACAGCCAAACTTTTTTGAGCTGGGAGAAGCACTGAATAGACTGAATAGATTGAAGGTCCATCTGTGACAGTGCCAGCTGTAGAACTGGCTTCATGCCCTTGGTTTTGCCCTGTAGGCCAGGTACTCTGACTGAACAAGAGGCTCTGCTTCTTGTCTTCTGTACACTCAGGTAAAGAGAGGCAGAAAAAAGAAGAACCAGCATCACTGTGGCTGCAGCACTCAGATTTCAGCCCTCTCCCCATCAACAGCGTGAGAATTGATACCACTAACTTCTTAAGTTTCATCTCATTATTTTTGTGAAGAGACAAGGACTGTAACTACTGCTGCACCCAACACCTCAGTACAGAAACCCCCACAAATAATCACCTGAAGAAATATCTCCCACCATTCCCAAATTTTCCTCTCCATTCCCAAGGGTTGGTGGGGTCATCCTTATTTCATTATGTGTATCACTACCCTTTCCATCTACTACTTCTCCTGTCTGTCAAGCTAATGCCTCATTTTTTAACACAAACAAACCCCATTCATCTTTCATTTCCTCTCTCTATAATGTTCCTCTTGCATGCAGTTCCTTCTGCTCTCTATCCATTTTCATTTTCTTCTTTGTCCCCTTTTTAATTTTTCTTTCACCTGTCACCAAACCATGTAATTCCTTTCCACCTAGACCTAGAAAAGTTGTGAGTATGAAATTTAACATGGTGAAGAAGCAATTGGATGGTTTATGTACAGGGAATTAGTGCTTAGACTTCTAGCCTGTGAAAAACAGGCTTATGGGAAAGAAAAATGTGGAACGGTTGTCTGCTGTTTCTTGTGA
Organism: Mohoua ochrocephala; assembly: GCA_013398855.1. NCBI lineage: Eukaryota > Metazoa > Chordata > Aves > Passeriformes > Acanthizidae > Mohoua > Mohoua ochrocephala. Next base: position 183,598 of record VZTA01001974.1, read on the forward strand.
TACAAGATCTAGAAGGAGAAAAATCAAATTCTCAGGTGGCAAACAGGAGACACTTTTCTATGCAGTGTATAATTGAGCTGTGGAAGTAATTACAAGATGCCATGGGTTTCAAAAGCCTACATGATCCAAAGAATAATTAGACAAATTCATGGTTGAAAATAATCTAACAAGCACGATTAAAAGAAATCCTACCACAGGATCAGGCCTTGGCCTGGATGTGCTAGAGAGAAGCTTGGTTGTCTCCCCAGGATTGAACCCAGAGGATAGCCTGGAGATGCCAATCCTCCTCCAGGTACATAAGTGGCAGTTGCTGTGCTGGCGATGATGAAAATAATAATTAACATTACAGGGCTAGATAAAATTATAGTTCTGAAGGATATTGCAACAAGGTGGCCTAGTTTGAGGGTGGGAAGCATGGTGGAGACAGAGGCCCAGAGTTCCCCTCTAGCATGTGAAAACGAAACCCTACAAAGAAACTTGTGATTTTTGTTTACAAGCCTTGCACTTATTAATTTTTAAAGGAATAAATACTGGTAAAAGGCACCTATCATCACTTACTTAACCCATAAGTGGGCCTCAAAGACTATAATTAGAAAGGGGAAAAAAAGAAGAAAATTAGATTCTTGCCATAACTGGTTTTAACTGGGAATATGTTAATATAAGGTGGTACCTGCTGAACAAAGTAGTTTACCGTGAGAAAATAGAAATCTATAGGGCTGAGAAAAATATCCAACTTGTCCTGTCCTAATGCAGCAAGTGAAGGATGTAATCACGTACTTATTTTAGGCATCTAAGTGAGATGCTGAAATGCCCATAGAAAATGCAGGAATTTTCAATTAAAGAAAAAAGTGGCCTTCTGGTTTCAGATGCTCTGAATTTGTGTTTAAAATACACTAAAGTAGATAGTGTGCATGCTCCAGGATTGCATTCTTGGATTTTTCCAGTCACTGATGTACATATACTCTTCCATTTTCTAAGCATTAGGTGTACTGAGGTGACACAAAGGAGTTCTTCTGTATCCACTACAAGCAGAAAAAATATTAAATGCCAGTAATGAGAGAGTCATCGCACTTCACCCAAGACAAATGGAGATCAATATCAATATAAAGCAAAGGAAGAACAAGAGACCTACCACCCTGAAGAGATAGATGTCAGTCACTTCCCTAAAGATTTTTTTGAATGTGGGCCAACCATGTGCTGTACAGATGTTCACTCTGGTTACCTGTGGGAAACACTGGAAAATCCTGGTATCAGGCATCCCGTGTGCCAGGACAGGCAGATGTGTTCCGGACCATCCATCTGTGCACAGTAAACCTCTCTACACCGAGTGTTGCTCTGAAAATAAGGCCACCCTTAGGGAAACTTTGCTTCAGTTAATGCCAAACAGCTGCAATCCAGTTTTGAGTTGAGTGTACATATTTGTAGATAGCTGTTAGCAGCTGGCTAGCTGTCTGCCTGCAAAGACTCCAATAATGTCAAGGTTATTTTATTAACACTTAATAACTTAATGAATGGATTTGGTTATGTGACACGTGGCTGTATGAGCACATGCAAGAAAGCCAAGCCATTGAATCCAAACCATAAACGAGCTACCTATCGTAAAACAAACATCAGACAAACAGTAATAACACAACTGACCGAAAAGGAATGGGAATATACCCTCTTCATTGCACAGTAATTCCTTCACCATAGTCTAAAATGTTCTCATCTGAATTCTTATCATTTGCCACTGCAAGGCTGTGAGCACAAGACATTCCCTGTCTGTGTTACACCCCTGCCTAGTTCTATGAGTCATTTACTTCTTAGATGCCTGTTCTACATCACCGATGCCTTAATCCCAGCTCTGTGCATAGATTTCCTCCTTCTCCTGATAGATACTTTGGAGGTCACTGCAAGTAGCAGCGACAGAGAAGTCATTGGCTTCACTAGTGTTGTAGGCACAATCCTCCTGCCTTTGGCCCAGCTCTGTGGTCTCCCATCCCTGCTGAATGGCTGAGTACAGTAAGACATGTTCCCCCACGTGGGAGAGCTCATGTGCCCGTGCTGTCCCCGTGTCTGGCAGGAACAGACTGAAGGCAGGAGAATGCTCTTGTGGAAAGTCTCTGGCTGAACATGTCAGCAAGTTACACCCACTCTAACCAAACCAAGCCAAATGGCAGATGTTTTCTCTTTCCAAAGGGAAACAACAAGCTTCTCTATTTTCCTCTCTCTTTCTTTTCCCCAGGAGAAAACAAACTTTACAGCAGGCTTTTCTTCATCCTAAGTCCACCAAGTGAGTGCCAAAGAAACACATTTCCCAACAGTTCCTTGCGCTGAGGTTCCCGGAGAGTTCCAGCTCTCCCTGATAGAAATAAGTTATTGTGCCCTCAGTGGTATTTGAGGGTTCTTCCTAACCAATGAAGGGCCAAGAGCATCTGCAATTTAGCAAATACAGTCCATCTCCCATGGCCAGTGACTGAGGACAGGAGGCAGGGAGGGCCGTGCCACCAGCAGCTTCAGAGGTGAACAGCTCATCCGTCTACCTACGCACACAGATTTTCTGAAAGTCTTTTAATCCAAGGAGGCTTTTTGGAGGGTTGGTATTATTCTAAATATATTTTAAACTTATTAATAGAGGTCAAACATTTTAAAATTTTATCTTTCAGCTTAGAGCTAGATGTTTCTTAAAACATTCCATTTGCTCCAGAAAAGCCTATTATTGAAGTTAATTAGTATTGCTGACTGCATAACATCTAACTTCATACTGTTCATCAGAAACTGTGGCTTCTCCTTTTTAAAATATCATTTCCCATAAGTCAGCATGCAGTTCTTCTGGTATGCTTTTCGTTCTTTTCTTTGAATACAGTATAACTTGATCCTCTTCTCATGTTACTGGAAAAGTATTTATAATGGTTTCATAACCATTTGACTTCTTTTACTGAACTTGACAATATTTGCTGTATCCCTTTTGCTAATATCTTGACTAGGATCTTTACATCTGAATTCAATAATTTTTCCTGGACTCTGCTTTCCTGTGACAATAAATCCAGGGATAATTATTATCTTATGAGTTTGAATAGAAGCCAGCTCACCAGCAATCTGCTGGTGCTCTGAGGGTGCTGACTTTTACCATGCTACGTGGTGACATTCTGGCAGATAATATTCTGTCACGGACATCCCGTTGTGTCTAATAACTGAAGTGACAGTAGATTTCATTTAAGAGTTTTCAAAGACTTTTACCTGAGAAGCTGTGAAGAGAAGGTGGCTGTGCAAAAGCAGATGGTTTGAAGAAAAAGGCTAGGCTTCCATCTGATGCCCAGCATCACATATGGCTGGCTCAGTATTCCTGGCATCACTCAAGCAGACTTTTGTCCTGTGATGGTGACCCGGTTCACACAGCAGGAGAAATAAAGTTGTTAAGTTCCTCAAATGTAGCCATTTGAGCTGAGAGAAGGGATAGTGCAGGGCTTATGGAAAGGTTTGACAAAAGCATGGGTAGTGCTCGTGCTCCTGGGTACAAGGAAGGGAAACATTTTGCAGAAAATGATGTCAGGAAGATGAAACAAATGGAAATTAAAATGGAGTCAGGAAGATTCGCATTGCTGGAAGATTACAGAAGCCGGGACGTGTGAACCAGCCCCAGCATCAGCAGCCACCCTCTCAAGAAATGCATGTCCCTCAGTGACAATTTCAGACCAACCTTGTATGTAGGTGTCAGTGTCCTTAAAATGTCAGAAGCCTCACTGGTCCATGTGGCACCCCTGGATAGGTGAGGTTTTCTGGGCACCCTCAGCTGTAACCCCCAGCAAAGGCAAGTCGGAAAGTGTTTGGAGACCCCAGCTCCCCATGAGAGCTCCTTAATCCGAGTTGTCTGCTCATCTCTGGCAAAGCCTCAGCTCAAAACCTGGTGGAGAGCTGAAATGTAGCCCTGGCGCAGCACCTTGAGCTCTCCCATAAAGCCTGCCCTCAGAAAGAGAAGTCCTCCCTTTCCTGTCTTGCTCCTCTCTGCCAAGAACTGGATGTCCAGAACTGGATTTAGATGCTTTCACGACACAATTTACCTGGTGAGTTGGTGGGATGTGAAAGCTCTGCAAACGTTTGTTTTGGATGACATATGTAGTTGAGGCATAGATAAGTCAAAATCATTGTCACCAACTCTCTTCCAGAAACAAAAATACTTTGCATTTCCATACCCTAGGGATCGTTAATTACTTAGATATTAATGACTGAAATCACAGAACTATGGTTTAGGTTGACTGTGGGTTAACGTGGGTAACAGTGGTGGCTGACCTTCGGGTAACGCTGGCGAGTAACGTTATTCTCCACAGCCCACGAGTGTATCAGGGGCAGGCGGAGGCAGAAACCCAGAGCCCTTCCCCGCGGTCACACGGCCGGGCCCAAGCCCCGGTGATGCTCTGCCGGCCCAGCAGGTGTCACCACAGCACCAGGGTCCCTCTGTCCCGCCGCATGACGCAATGCCGGCGCGGGCCGGCCGGCCGGTGACGTCACACCCGCGGCCGGTGACGCAGCCATGGCGAGCGGGAACATGCCGGGGGTGGCTCCGGAGAGCAGGAGTTTGTGGGAGCCACTTGGCTTTGTGCCCTTTGGCCCGGCCACTGCTGCCGTAATTTGCGGCACCGCAGCAGGGCAGAGATGGCTGGGGAGGGTCGGGCACGAGGCACATGGCCAGGAAAGGTCACCCGCTTAATTGCCTTGGCACAAAACTGGAGGCAAGGGGCTTGTCCCTGGGTGGGATGGCGGGTCAGAGACGTTAGGTACCAAAGCTCGGCTACAGTGATGTCACAGAGGGTTTGTGGTCAGCTGAAATATCTGGGTTCGTCCCAGCTAGTGTACTCCTCACAGATAAACCTCCAAAGGCTGGTCTAAATCCTCCTCCGTGGGCTGAATCTGGACTTGTGCTCAATTTCCTAGCAAGTTACACTGCCAAAAATTTGCACATGTATCTCTCCAAGCACATCAAATGCAAGACCTTCCTTTCTCCCTGGCTGCAGGACCTGTGATGGATTTGCTTATCTCAAACTCCACAGTGTTTCAACATACATAATTTGGTTAAATGAGATTATCAGACTGACTCAGATTCAAACAGCTGGTTTCTTCCCTAATCACTAGTGAAAAGAATCCTTGCTTTTTGTCCTCTTCCTTTCATGGAATTGAGGCTGAAAAACAGGGTAATGCCAAGTTCCTTTGAAATGACTGCCAACACAAACACTGCTACCATTGCACATGCACCCTCTGTGCACAAAATCAGAGCCTTTCTGGACCTTCAGTGTTCTCAGCTGCACACTTTTCATCCCTTAACTACATGGAATCCTAAAATATATTTTTTCCTGTGGCACCCCTCGATGGACCATGCATCACCTAAATAATTCTTTTGTTAGGAACGCCTTGTATAGTCGTTGGCCTCCATATATTTTATCTACTGTAAGTTTCAGTGAGGTTAGTTCATGGTACTCACCTCACTGGTACCAGAGCATCTCACAGGCTAAGTCTGGGATTTCAGATCAATCAGCTTTTGACGTGCCTTCACTCTTAGCAGATGAACACTGCTCTGAATATCTTGCTGTTTATCCAGGTGAAGCTGAGTTAACTCAGCCAACACCGTTCTTTCCTGAGCTTTTAACATGCCCAGTCAATTCATGTACTGAACGGTCAAGCCACGGTCTTCTGGGTTGCTCCCCCTCATTAGCAACCTCCTGGGTCCAAACACTTAACTCCTAAACTCCCAGCAACACCTTTTCAAATGTCCTTTTCATCTACAACCATCGTGATGCCAATTACTTGAAGCAGAGGCAAAAGTAATGAAAAGTATGAATCAAAGGGTGATTGCCACCTCCAGTGCTCAGCCTGTCAAGACACAAGAGTCACTACAGTCTTCTGGGCTTCACTTTTTGATAGAAGTCTGAGAAGCTTCACAGGTGTTGGAGTCCAAGGGACCATGTACTCCTGTGCCAGCAGGTCACCCTTCCTCAGGGAAGCTCTGTAGCACTGATCCTCATTCATAAGGACCACCTTCCCGCCACATCTGCAGCCACTCCTCAGGGGCAGGCCCTGCAGTGCCTGCTATCCCAATACCAGCAACTTCTGTGCCTAAAACAAGCTCTGCTATGTAGCCTTTTGTAGTCACTCTTCTGGAGGCATTTTCAAAACGCTATCTTCAAAGCCACTCATTCATTTGGGTTTGCTACGCATCCCTAATATCAACATAATCCATGGTGTGGTCTCGTCCTCTTCTTCTGGATATAGCAGGGATTCACTTTCTATGCATTTATTTTATTTTCTTCTCTTTAATGGAATCCAGAAGAGTCCAAAGCCAATCTGGATTGTTTTCGATCATCTGAGATCAGAGAGGAAATACCATCCTAGGATCCTCCCACATGTCCCTCATCTTTCTACCCTTATTCATAACAACCTACCACACACTTTTAGGGTACTGTTGTACTTTGGAAAGACTGCAGCATCTGTTCTATCCTCTAGGTCACCCTCTTCAAGAAGGAAAATCACACCATCTCAGCTAAAACATTTTGTTATTGGAGACACAAGGGGAAAACACTGGGAAAGAGCATCAGCTTCCCAGAGAAGAACAATTGCTCCCTGCTGGGATGAAACACAAGGCTCCTGCATGTCTGCCTCATTATGTGAATTTAGGAAGACTTCCCGTAGCTTCTGAAATGCATCAAAGAAACTCTGAATGTTGTTCATGAGATTATTATTGTGGGCTATGTCTGTTTAGTAGCTGATAGACAGCCAGACGAACAACTACAAAAGAGATCCAGCTCAACGCCCTGCCTGTTTTCAGCCACACAGGTGCTGCAGGCAAGCCGGCCTAATTTGACCAACATACTTGGGGTCGGTGTTCTACATGCCCTGGAAAACATGATCTGGCCAACTGACACATTTTAACCGCAGAAATAGGAGATATTAAAGGTTTCTAAGTAGTGTAGCAGGTATCTAGCTGATACCTGAGGTGGCGTACTCTGAGTCATGGTGCAGAGACTGACATCGCTACATTCCCTTTGAGCTTTGGGATGCAGAACTGCAACACAAAGTGTAGATCAAGGAAGAATAAGGCACAGCTTATTTCGTGGAGAGTGTGAAGAGCAGGCTCTGACCAGCACTTTGCAGCAGTATCTTTCCAGAAAGGACTGGGATAGTCCCACCCAAACTGGGCTTAGTTACCACGTCCTCCCCTGCTGAACGGCTCAGGCTTCAAGCTGTGAAACACTAAGGAGGCTTTGCAAAACTTTGCCGGAGACACCTGGCTTTCCACTGCTAGCAGGAAAGTATGGGGACATGCCTTTTACAGATAATGCAATATTTGTAACTTAGGGGATACTAAAATACATGGGATGTCTGGCAATACCAGCTGTTTTATCTGGGCTATGTTTGTCTTTAACCACCCCTGGCTGACAGACAACGGACAGCCATCTATACAGACCAGACTGACACACGATGAAGCACTAATACCCACAGCATAATGCTGTCCTCATTTGGTGTGTAAGGGCTGACACTTCCCATGTGGAAGTTTGGTTCACAGCTTTTCTCAGCTGTCATTTCTAGGAAGCAAATATACAAAGTTCCAGGTCTGAAAGTGGCTTTTACTCATCATGGTTGTGCTGGCTGGCAAGGCTTTGATTTGTCTGTAAAGACAGAAGCTCTATATTCCAATCTGAGGACAGGTGTTTGTTTAGCAAAGCCACCACTATGATGAGGTATCACCTCCAGTGTATGGAGTGCTGTCACAGATGCAAACCCAACATCCCAACAGGATTCCCAGCTCCCAGACAGGATCCCCAGTCTCCTCCTGAAACAGACCTGCCCGCAGGCTTCCTGTGCAATGGATTCAGCATTTTGGAATGAAATCCTGTTATTCAGTTCCCAAAACCCCCTCAGATGTGGTGATCTGGACACTCTGCTAAGGCCACCTCTTAAAGTTTAAAGCTGTTGGAGAAGATTAAGTGTGTGTTTCCAGAAAAGATCATGCTGGGAAAGAGCTTTCTTTGTAGCCAATTTTTATTCAACTAGACTCTGTGGAACAAATAGATCTCCTTAAATGTCTTTTCAGTATTCCTGAGTATTATGACAGCAGATCAATTAGCCTGTGGGGTGAATGAAACTCTGGTAGGAAACACTTTTCTGTCTAAAGGATATGTTGCTTTAATACATAGAGAGAGGCAATGAGGTAATTTAAAGGGAAAGAATTTTACATTACTCATGTACAAGAACAAAAATACACAAATCCTCTGATAAAAGTCTGGCCTTACATAACTCCTGTGCAATGCAAAAATATTTACCTCCTCACAGACTGAAGGTTGCACCAACAAATGAATATACAACTGAGCAAATTTTCAAAGATTAAAAGCAATAAATATCAGGACAGGAAGATAGCACTGCAACACAGTTCAGAGATCTTGTCTAGAGAAACCTCATAACGTATCAGAAAATTAGACTCATTATTTTCTGTGTCAGAAACTTTCGGAGACTGAGGAATTCCTGTCCGTACCTTATATTAAAGAGCACTTAATATAACGCTATTAGACTAGAGGCCTTGTTGGAATTGTGAACTCCTTTTCTTTATACTTCTATTTCTGACCTCTTTCATTTCCTCTGTCATGTCCCAACACCACAAGATGATGCAATATTGCATCACCACCTAATACTGAGACCTCTTTCTGTCAGCAGCCATAAAAACTTGTGAGTTTCTCCACCCCTTAAGAATAACCAGTGATCTTAAAGATCTGTTTACACACACTCTGTTACCACGAGGAGTACATCTCTCTCTGACAAACTCATACAAGTGTGAACAGACAAAAAAAAGGCATTCAAGCTAGTAAGAGCTATTATGTGAGTTTTACATCTCAGCTGATGTGTGTGTGTATGTGGTACACAGGAAACTGCTTCCCACCCTGTGCTTTAAATACCTATTCTGAAGTATAACAGCCTAAATCGGTAAAATGGGAGACAAAGTCTTCAGCAGATGTATCTCAGAAAGCTTCTGAACAGCTGCTGTTTCCTGTTTGCGATTTTAGGTGTTTGAAGTGAGGGATTTTGTGCAAAATCTCAATCACCAGGAGCATCGACCTATTTGGAGAAAAGGAAAGAGTGGCTATTTCTTGGAGGAGATGGGATAGGAAAGACTCCTCTTTTCCTTGTTAGAGATTTCCTGACTCTGCTCTGCCCACAGAGGTTCACAGATCATTTCTGGATCAGGCCGCAAGGCTTCTTTCATGCCCAGCAGACCTTAAAAGGGTCCCCTGGACCGAGCTTCTACCTGGGAACCAAGCTCACGTAGGAGACATCTCACAGAGGACTTAACTGCCTACAGAGGGGGGCGGCCAGAGCCCACCCTCAATTTGCTCTTCTGGATGCCCCTATTCCCCCAAAGTCTCCTCCTGCTTCCCCAAGCAATGACTCAGAAGCAGCATCAGTAGAACTGCCTTTCCCATGACACAAAGCTGTGAATGGAGGACAGATCTGCAGGCAAGGCTTATCTATCTGTTACATCCCTTTCACAAGCAGCTACCATACCTAGAACATGATGCAAAAGCCAAACTAAAATTCAGCTCACTCCTCCTCTGCTAGTTGGCAAGTTATAGCAAGAAGAAAAGCTTATTTTTGATACCAAAGTTACCATATGATCGTGCATATGGACAAATCAATGACAGTGATGTTAAAACAACCGATCACATATTTACATGATCAGTTTTCACAGCAGAGCTGTAAGATAAAGGGATTCTGTCAATTTATTTTAAATCCTCCACTGAATGCATCATAAAGAGCTTACAACCCAATTAGAAAATTCCAGCTGATAAATTCTCCAAGAAAGGAGAAGTCTACCTATCATTCCATCAGGATGCACAATGTATTTTACAATGGGGTTTTTTCCATTTTCTTTACATAAAGAAGCAATTACAAAACTGAATGTAGCTATTGCTGGGTTTAGGCAAGCAGGCTTTGACTTTGTTGTTACAAGACCTACAAAGCTTCTGCGTTTAATTTTTTTCTCTGCTGGCACTATAGAAAATAAAAACCAACCCAAACTATTGGATACTATTTCCTAAATTGCAATGAACCCAATTTGTCAAAGAAAACAGAACATTTATATCCAGCATATGTCAGTATATAAAGTTGTTGCTGAGCATTTAATGTGGCTGTTACTCTTTATCACAGTTTCTCCACTAAACAACATAAAAACTGATGTTTGACTGTGCAGAGGATACAAAAGATACCATCTTACATTTTTTCAACCTCCAAGACTCTCATTTAAGATCATGACAGCAATTCCTTGTCATATTTTTATTACAGCTGGTAGATAAAGGAAATAATTGCATTTTGACTGCACCCCACAAGATTATATTAGCAAAATGATTGCTTCTTTGCATGCCTCATTTTGATTAAATCAGCTTCATTTAAATATCAAATTGTGTTCTTCACCTTTCTTCATTAAGCTATGGTATTCCTGACTGTTTCAAAGTTCCGTTTTTGATATGGTAAAATATGCATTTCAATTTATTGCGCAGGCTGTTCTTGACTAAAAAAAAACCCCCACAAACCAAATGATAATTTATGGGAAAGGGTTTAAGTCACATTTGGAAATGAACAAGGATAAAATAATGTTAAAATGTGTATTTCAAAGAATATACAACCTATAAGGAGAGCATCCTTGCCTACAGGAAAGTTTGTATTACTTGAGTTGCCAGAAAAGGCAATAGAGAAAATTGAGCTGTATATAGATGAGCTGAAGATTAACTGCAAAAATGTAATATTTTATTAACATACTAAATCCTAAAGAGAATAAGATTTTCAGTTTACCAACCTTTCTCAAATTTAATACGTAAATTAATTTATTCTTTCATTGCAAATAACACTATATTTACTTGTAGCTATTTAAAAAATGTTATACAATTCTGGCTGAAATCAACATGAACCGTGTCATTTGCTCTGGCTGTAAATTATCCCTTCTATAACTGTCTTTTGACAAATGAGTCTTTTTATTCAGCTGCTCAAATCTCCATATGTTTGTGCATCCCCAAATAAAGTCCATGGATTTTAACAGGATTAGTCGCCAAACTGGCTACACTTGTGTTCCCGGAGTGATCCATCTGGGGATCCAGCCAACAACAACAAAAAAAGACTTCCTATTCTGATAAGGCTTTTAAATATCATTTAAAGCATTCAGTAATGCTGTGCAAAGCTGAACTTTTTTGACAGATATTACCCACTGTATCAGGCAAAACCTAGCACGAAGTGAGTCTTCACCGTGTTTCCCCTATGCTGCACACACATCACATGAAAGTTGTGGAAGGTTTTTGCTTTGCTTTCGTGTAAAGGGGAACTTGAGGCCAGTACAGAGTTGTTATGATTCCTTACAGAACACAGTTCAACATAATGTATATTCATTTTGAAACAGAAGTCTCTCTTTTCTGCTTCAGGCTGGTATGATTCTTGACACCATGAAAATTATTTTTTCAGTCAAAAGAATCCATCCATGCTATAACAACAATTATCCAACTTTTTATAATAGCATCTGTATGTGTAACATACTAGTTATTTCCTTCTGATATTTTCTTTCTGTGAAAGTTAAGAACATGTACCCAGGAAAATCATAACAATTTTTACAGCCTTTGTGGCAACTAATGGTCTTGTAGAGTGTTCCCTGAAGATGTAACCTTATGTCAGCATAGCTTTCAGGGCAAGCGTGTGCACTCTGTGCCGTACAGAGCTCACCTGTGAATCTCATTGCAAGGTCTGGGTCAAAAAAAAGTCTCAACATAATCACAGAAAGAGTTTTGCTGTTCACTCTGAACAAGAGCTGTGGAGACAGAAACACTCAGCTCCATTCAGAGCCAAACAGACAGCAGCCTGGATGGGGAAAGAGTGGTGAGGAGGAGTTGTTTGTTTGTTTGAATTGGATGTGAGTGGTTATGCCTGAGCTGCGTTTGGAGTCTGGCACCGTGAGGCTGACGAATTAATCCTCCTGCTGTGGGCAGCCTTGGCAAAGCCTTAGCTGGAATACTACTATGTCCAGTTTTGAGCAGTGCTTTCCAAAAACAATGTGGCCCAATTGGCAAGAACCTGGAGGCGAGTTACAGGAATCACAGGAGGTCTAATGAACATGACCTAAAAAGGGAGATCCAGGACTGCCCTGTCTGGAGATGGAAAAAGAGTAGAAAACCAGTACCACAGCAAACTCAAACAAGAAAGTAGCTGGAGGGGAGGCTGGAAGAAAACCCCCAAACTGCATAAGAGGAATAAGACAAGCAAGATGTCCGATCTGTAGGAGAAGACATTTATTCAGACAGCACGAAAATCTTTCCTAAGCAGAAGACCACCACGCTGGAGTAGGCTGCCATCTCCAGGGTTTTTAAGGGCAGTTTGGACAAACTAATTTGTCTCTGCCCCGAGGTGTGGGGCTGAACGAGCTGTTGTTAGGGCTGGCCGGGCAGGCGGGGGTCGCTGCTGGAGTGCCATGGGCACGCCGGCTGTGGGGCTCTGGGCAAGGAACACCTCAGGAAGCTGCGCCCAGGGAGGTTTTGCTGCCTGTGCTGACACCAGGACATGTCCTGTGTGCCTTGTGCTGGCGGCTAAGCCTCACCGCGGCTGCAGTGCTTTCACCCCGCCAGAGGGTCTGTGCGCGCTCCGGCTGATGCGGCCGGGCCGGGGCCGGGGCCGGGTGCCCGGGGCCGCGGCGGGGCCG
>VZTA01001974.1:196686-212004 GCA_013398855.1 Mohoua ochrocephala
GCGGCGCCGGCCGCCATCTCTGGGCCCGGGCGGTGGGCCGGGGGCGGGAGGGAAGGAGGGAGGGAGGCAGCCTTAGCCCCGGCCCGCTGCTCCCGGCGCCTCCTGTCTCCCGTGCGCGGAGCCCCTTCCCGCAGGGCTGTGCGGCTGGCCGGGGTCGCCCTGCGGTCCCCGCCGCAGCCGGCACTGCCGAGCCCCCCGTGCTGCCCGGTCCCTCGCGGCCTCGGTCCCGCCTCACGTCGTGGCCCGAACAGGAGTTAACGAGTTTGATGCCAAACCCGCTGAGGAAGCTGTCGGAACGTTGAATGAAACAATGCGAAGTGAAAGATCACAGTAGACAGTGGTAGCAGTTCTCTCGAGTCTTAAGATCAGTGAGTCAGCTCTGCTACAACACGGCTTTTAAACAATGAGTAACTGTTTCCTCATCCAACAAATTTCTTGTGTCTATCTGATACGTGTAGACCATGAAACCTTTCCGCACCACAAGCCCTCTGGAATAATAGCTGAGGGCATTCGGGAGCTGGTTGCTGGTGTGGATTAGATCACGCAGTTAACAATCAGTGTTGGAAAACCGGGCACAAGCTGACAGGACAGGCAGCGTCTAAATAGCGAGTGTGTCCCGGCAGGAACAATAGCAGCGATCTCTGGGTTTTAAAACTCTGCGAAGTGTTGGTTCCAAGGTGGATTACTTCGAGATTACTACTAGATCACTTGTGTAACCCCAGTTAACTAGAACTTTGCCGAAATTCTTACCTAAATTTTCAGGACCAGACAGAAGTTATTGTTTGTTCCAGAAGGAGCCCCAAATAGATAACTCAAATAGAAACTAAAGGTGGTGAAGGCAGGGGATCCTGCAAATATTACAGCTGTAATAGCCGTCTGATTGACTCCCCCACCTCCCAACCAAGCTGTATCTGCTGATTCATATACTTTTGGATGAGGAATGTGACTGCATTACCTGTGATGTTTACTTGCTAACGGGAACCTGCGCTGATTTAATTCCCATGAGAGCTAGTAGTTGCTAGAGGATCTGACAAAGAAACTGAGCAAAGTGGTTTTTTGTTGTTGTGTTCATGCTTGAAATGTTAGTGCTATATCTTACCTGTGAAGTTCAGCACTGAATCACTGTAGGTGTAGGGAAGATGCATTCCTGTCCAGCAAGTGCAAAGTCATCTCCTGCTACACAACAGTGTGGGCAAGTAGATGTAGTATGCTGCTTGGAGAACTTTGAGTCTTGTCATGGTAGTTTTGGTTTTTTAAATTTATCTTTTAAGTGAACTTTGTCTAAAATTGTGAATGTAAACATTAGTGTTGTATTTACATGATACATGCACAAGATAATTTTTACTCTGGTAGAGAGTGCTTATTTTCTTGAAAGTTAAATTGTCTGGGAAGGAGTTCACACTAAAATGAAAAGAATCATTTTAAAATAAGGTTTTCACATGATGGATTAAAACAGAAGCCGGAGCTAATATAGAATAAGCATGATAGTAACTGGTAGAATTCTAACATAGTCTTAACAGAGCAGTCAAGATTGACAGCTATCCTAAATTTTTTGTAGCTAAATAAGTAATACATCATAATGCCACATTGTCTTTTTAAAGCACCTTTCAGCCAGTCTTTTCAAATCATTTAACAACTTTACTATGAGTTTATTTCTTAATCCTGTTTCAGTCTCAGTTATGCTTAACTGTGCTGGCTCCATTCCCCTTCCTTCTCTTCCCTCACTGCCCTACCACTCCTGCAAGTGTTGAGTCACATAAAGGAAGAGATCCATCTGGAAATTAACCACATTTTTTCCTGTTTTTGTTATGATCAGATTGCTGACCTGAGTGATGAGATAGGAACACAACTAGAGACAAAGGCAAGACTGGTTGCTTGTCTTAGTTACCTTTTACAGGCCCATCTCCTCCTTCTCCATTGGACTCCATCAGGATTTTTGGACTAGTGCAGGGCAGTTCTTGTAATACAGGGGTATTGAGGGTTGATGAGGCTCATTAGAATTAGAAATAAAAAAGAGTTGGTTTTTTTCCCCCTTTTTTGGGGTGTTGTTGCAGTAGACGTATTGAAATGTCAGTACTGTAAGTAAAGCTTAGGCATGACAAAGGTCTTAGGAACTTAATGTGAAATGATTTTTCGTTATAAACATCAAAGTTTTATGATTCATGTGCATGAGGAAATATGGTTTTGCCCACACATGGATTAGCGGAAAATGGATACAATTTGGTGTCACCCTAAGAGTGGGTCATTCAAGAGACAGATTAGAGACAATTGTCGCTCCAAGACTACTACTGCCTTCTGAAGCTGAGGAAAAGGGGTCAGAGCAGAACTGGAGATGGAGATTGGATTGGGCTGGTCTAGACATAACAGGTCACAGCCCAAATGAATGCAGGAGAAAAGACAGCCTTGTATGGGCAAGGCAGCTACAGAAGTGTCCCACATTTTGTGTTGTGTCTGATTAAATTTGTGGGGGAATATCTGAACCCACGAAAGTGTTGCTCTACCTGCCTTTATAAGTGGATGAGAGTGTGAAACAATTGCATTCACTGAGCAGTGTGCAGGGTAGTTCTCTGCTGCAAGAGGTAGGGATGCTGCCTTTGCCTGTCTGGATGGTCTTGATCTATGGAGTAGTGGTAGAAGAGCTATTTGTGTGTATATGTGTTTGAAGAGTCAATCCTTAGGTGCATGACTCATAGGAGCAGGCTGAGGACATTTAAACCAGGGAGCTTTCCTGGATCTGCAGAATTCAATGAAACCGAAATGACTCTGGGTTTACTTAATGGGGCAGCACAATGACTTTTAGTGGAAGGACTCTTAGCAAAAAATCTACATAGCCTGTTGGCATGAAAAAATCCTTAATGCTAGTTGCTTACGTTTAAATGAAGAAAAATATGTGACTACATTGCATTTTAGAATTTACACGAGATGAGAGAGGAATGCAGTGTGTAGTGCTGAGATGCCACAGAGGCTGTGGCTGATGAGTCCTGACAGGCTGCACATGGGTGGAGGATGAGTTTTGGAGGTGTCTTGGCCAAGATGGGTAGATTTCGTGTCAGCAACAAAATATTCAGGGTAACTTCACCACTACCTTGAGAAAATTCAAATACCGGCTTTAAAAGATAAAGGGAGCTGGGACAGAGTGTGTTTTCCCCAAACTGACTTCCTAAGAAAAATAGCCTCTAAAAAGAAAAGATCTTAGCTGACAAGCAGAATGATGCTCAGAGAGAGAAGAGCTGTGTCAGTGGTGGAGGGCATTTTCTGCTTTTTAACCTTGGCAGGTTGGAGGCAGGTAAGAGACTGTCAGATTCTTTTGCCTATGCAGAGGGAAGGGTTATTTTTCACGTTTTTATAAAAAATGTGTCTCATAAATAGGAAACATGCATATATTAAAAAAAAGGCACTTCACTGTTGGTAAACAACCTTTCAGGTGTTTCATGTTTTTTTCCTCCTTTTCAAGAGTCATCATTTTTGCATGATACCTACCACCACAGGATTTGTACTGCTTGTTGCTCTTCAAAATGGTCAGTTTTCACTGGGAAACTCATAATGAAAAAGGATGAAATTAGAGGGTTTTCTGTCTTTTCTTTCTGTTTTGTACATGTTTTCCCAAATATTTATTTCTGTGGGGATCTTTTTTTTAGTAAAAGAACAGCTCCTCAGGTTGTAGTTAACCACAGGAATTAGGGTTGAAAGTCTATGGTTTAATTCCTTCCTGAATCTAAAGTTGCCATTTCTAGTGGATTTCATTTTGTGTTTGTAATCATACATGAATGAGTTAAAGATATTAGGGGTAAGGCTTCCCAGCACTTCTGCTGCTCAGGTTACCATGCAAGATCCTTGGCATTTGCAATCTTTATGTGACGCCTGTATGGAGACTGCCTTAAAAAACTCTAGTGAATTTAAGTTGGGAGTCCTCAAAGGGCTACCACCATGAAAATAAAAATAATGAAACATTGCAGATTTAATTGTCTTTTATCTAGTATTTATATTTAATTCTTTTTTAAGGTAATCTCTCAAAAATATATTTGGTTTAAATATTTTGTTTTAATTCATTAAATTTATTGCCCAGATTATTCTTTGCTATTTTTAAAAGGCTCTAAGCATGTCTTCTATACGTATGTGTTAAATTGATGTGCTGTTGGTATATTTTTACTGTTGTAACAGGAAAAGCATTCTGACTTCTTTTAAAATGAGCAATCATATGTATAATCAACTTGGTTAAAACTTCCTTCCTGGTAAGTGCAGCACTTCCTTTGCATCTGGATATGAGGGCGAGCAAGAAAAGCAGAACAGCTTAAACAAAGAAATTTTTTGTGTGAATGATCTTCCTTTAAAAAAATAGGAACTACAAAAATTAAACAAATGAATCATCTTCAGCAATTCAGCCTTTGTTTTATAAGCAGGTAATATTTCCTTGTACTTTGTCGATTACAGAGGTGGTGTGTCCACAGTTGCTGCTTTCTGTAACTCAAAAGAAGCATTTTAGTTAGCGTGCTATGTTGTTTGGGTTTAGCCTTTTATATTTTTATCTGCTTCTTTTATTATCTGCCAAGGCATCATTACACTGGCTTTACTTTTCTCCAGCAGTTCGAGATTTTATGTGTAGAAAGTGTTGTTTGGAAAAGCAGTTCAGTATGTTGCTGTAACTTGGCTTATGCGAGTGCACTCGATCAGCACTGCCTTCGGCTTCTAAGCTCTCAGTGAATAATTTCCATTTTAATATTGGTCAATGGAGATTAACTGAGCAACAACATTTTTTGTTTACTGAATGCTGATAAGGTAGGCTGGCCATGTTTAGTATTGTTTCACTGGTGTTTTAGGTGTGATTTGATATATAGGGTAATAAATCAGCATCAGCTTGGGAGATTTTTCTTCTGTAACAAACTAATAGTTCATATTGGCAGTGTGTACTTTGAAAATGGATGGATATTATCAGTCTGGTGAATTGATTTATTTAAAAGAAGCACATCTAAGGACGCTAGCCCTGAATTTAGATGCATGTTAAATATATCTTCAGAAATAGTCCCTGACTTTTGCATCCTAAGGGCTTTTTTTAGATTGAAGTCCTGATTCCCCATCGCTAAAAAGAGAGGCAGAGGAAACTGGGAATAGGCTCACGTCTGTCCAGACTGCAAAGAGATTGCTTGTTTTGTTACTTTCTGCCATTCTTGGATCTCAGTGGGACTGCATTCTATTCCTATACGGGAGCGTGTCTTTTGATTTCTGTGAAAATCCACTTATGTTAACATCAACAGCATCAAAACAGATGAGGCAGCAGAAGAATCGGTGCTTGCTCAAATAGAAGCAAGAACAGATCAATATGGAGGTTGCACATTCGAACTGCTTATCCTCAGTAAAATCTGGGCAGGATGTTTAAACCCTCTATATTAATTACTTAATCACTGGAGAGTTGGTTGGAGGGGGTTTTATTTATATTTAGTATTGAATTGAGTAGATTACATCTGAGGTGGTTTATGTAAATCAAGTATTTGTGACCAGAAATTAAGGGGAAGCAGAAATGTAAAAAGCGTATATGAAAAGTTAAAAAGTAAGAGTAAAGATAAATGTAAATGAGGAAGTAATCAAGTAACTGTATGTTTTGCTAGATTTCTTCTGGCATGGAGTTGGGGGATCACGAACAGCCCGTTGTTATGAGAGAGGAAAACAAACGAAGGAGAAGAAGAATGAAACCTCATTGTACATCGAGTAGTTTTTCATCAATGGAACTGATATCCATTGAGTTCATTTTACCTACAAGCAACAAACATACTAAAGCACCAGAAATTATGTTACTCGAAATAGCTGGCAACTGTACGGTTGAGCAAATGAAGGCACAGATTTGGATGCGTGCAATAGAGATGAGTCAAACCGCAGACTTCTACCATGCGTTCACCCCGGACCAGTTTATTCTGCAGTATCAGAAGAAAGGACAGTGGTATGAAATTTATGATAAACATCAAGTATTACAGACATTGGACTGCATACTGTACTGGAAGGTGTTACAGAAAAAAGTAGGCAAGATCTATGTTGTCCAGAAACAAAAGCCATCAGAAGAAGTTCAGGAATTTCAGCGTCAACTTAACGATTTGATTGGTTATGATGTCACCGATGTAAGCAACGTGCACGATGATGAACTAGAATTTACCCGGCGCAGGTTAGTCACTCCACGAATGATAGAGGTAGCCTGCAGAGATCCTAAATTATATGCAATGCACCCCTGGACTACATCTAAGCCACTCCCAGAATATTTATTTAAAAAGATCACTAATAATAACATTTTCATAATCATACATAGAGGAACGACTAGTCAGAAAATTAAAGTGTCAATAGATGAGACTCCAGATATGATTCTCCACAGCTTTTTCACAAAAATAGCAAAGAAAAAGTCTTTGATGGACATTCCTGAAGATCATAGTGAACTGGATTTTGTTCTCAGGATTTGTGGCAGAGATGAGTACATCACTGGAGAGACACCAATCAAAGATTTTCACTGGATAAGACAGTGCCTTAAGAATGGGGAAGAAATCCACCTTGTCCTAGACAATCCCCCTGACCCGAATGAGGACGAAGTTCAGAAGGAAGAATGGCCTTTGGTGGATGACTGTACAGGAGTTACAGGGTATCATGAACAATTGACAATAGATGGAAAAGATCATGAGAGAGTCTTCACTATCTCTTTGTGGGATTGTAATCGGAAATTCAGAGTGAAAATAATTGGCATTGATATCCCAGTTTTACCAAGAAATACTGATCTTACTGTGTTTGTAGAGGCTAACATTCAACACGGGCAGCAACTCCTTTCACAGAGAAGAACGTCATCAAAGCCTTTTACTGAGGAGGTTCTGTGGAATATTTGGTTGGAGTTTGACATCAAAATCAAGGATTTGCCTAAAGGAGCACTTCTGAATCTTCAGATATACTGTGGCAAAGCACAGGGACCATCTGCAAAGACAAACCTTCAGTCACATGAGTCTTCCAACTCTGATGCAAAATGCAAAACCCAGCTTCTCTATTACGTAAATCTTTTGTTGATAGATCACCGTTTCTTGCTTCGAAGTGGGGAGTATGTGCTCCACATGTGGAAAATTCCAGGTAAGGGGGAAGAACAAGGAAGTATCAACGCGGACAAACTCACATCAGCAACTAATCCGGATAAAGAAAACTCAATGGCCATCTCTATTGTGCTGGACAAATATTGTCACCCAATTGCCTTGCCCAAGCACAGGATATCATCAGACCCCCAGGGGGACAGGACCCGAGCTGAAATGCCCAACCAACTTCGCAAGCAACTTGAAGAGATCATAGCAACTGACCCACTTAATCCACTTTCTCCTGAGGACAAAGAACTGTTGTGGCACTTTAGATATGAGAGCATAAAGCACCCCAAGGCATATCCTAAGCTGCTTAGCTCTGTGAAATGGGGACAACAAGAAATAGTGGCCAAAACCTACCAGTTGCTAGCTAAAAAAGAGGCTTGGAATCAGAGCACTTTAGATGTTGGACTCACAATGCAACTTCTGGACTGTAACTTTTCAGACGAAAATGTCCGTGCAATGGCAGTTCAAAAACTGGAAAGTTTAGAAGATGATGATGTTCTTCATTATCTTTTACAGCTTGTGCAGGTAAGGTATATTTGCATTCTTGAACCCTGCCTTCCAGGAATACATTTGCGTTACCCCGTCATTTGCATTTCCCGTTTTTGTAGGTCTTGTTAGTATTCCCTAGTTTTGAAGTCTTCGGTATTTAGTCAAAACAGTGGTAGTAATCAGATGAATGCAAAATACACTTTTCTACATTTTATCTTTCGCCTTTGTTGTTGTTTTTATGGTACCATTGCCTTGTGTCTTACAATTTGCATCTTGTGTTTACAGTAGTAAGTTTTTCTGGAAATTGTTAATGCCAGCACAACTATGATGGGAGTAAATCCTAACTGTGTTGTCTGCAATCCTGTTCATATCAGATTTGAATCACACAGCACTGAAGAGTTGTTGACTTTGCTGATAGTTTAGAAAGACTGTGGACAAAAAGACAGCAAAGCAGATGTTGATGTGGGCAAGGCCTGAAGAAAAATCTGGGGTTGGGTTTAGGTCAAGAAACAACCAGTGTAATTACATAGTATGTTGCAGTGACTTCAGTCTTGTACTGTCAAGGGGAGAAAATTTATCTAGAAGCTCCCCCCCAAAAATTTTGAAGGTAACTGAAGAGTTGCTAGGACTACATAATAAGGTTAAGTCCTTCTGGGAACTTGGGTGCAAAGTCGTGGTTCTCATGGCAAGAGATCACTGCTGTATTGATGTGAAGCACTTTGTGTGTGGATCTGCCAGATCAAACCTTGGGAAGGTTTATATCAGTTACACAAGAAAATTGGTTTGATTGCTTTTCTCTCAACACGGTGCCATCAGTTGGCAGTGGCACAGTCTCCTCTGGTGGCTGATGGAAGCTGTAACGTGTGTTCTTCCTGGTAAGCACAGTCCCTGGAGCCAGATGGCTCTGCAGGCCTCCTACACCTGACAGGGCTCTGTTTTGCATGGAAAGGCTGTCATCCCTCAGAGTAGGAAACACTTTTTTCAAAGAATCAGAGGACAACATTCATAATTAAAAAAAAAAAAAAGTGGAACTACTGCAGCTGGGGAAGCTGCTTTTTTATTTCTGCAGGTTCAGGGAGAGCCCAGATTTCCAGGAAAATGAAGTTAGTATTTCAGATTTCGCTGCACATTGGTAGGGCTTTAAACAAAGCCTTTCTAGCCTTGTCTTTGCTTGTCTGAAGATTAGGCAGAATTTATGCACTTCTGCATTAACCAAAGGAGTCGCTACGGTTACCTCATTGGGCCTCCCACGTAGCTGCTGCTATATATATGCTTGGCTTGTGAGCTTTTGCCGTCTACATGTGGCTCAGCAATTTTATTCGTTTTTTTGTATCCAAATTAGGAGTTTGGGATGATGATTGGTTGCTATCAAAATGCTTGAGAAAATAGGGGAAATACTGGGGTTGTTTCCATTTTTTTTAAAATTGTTTGTTTTCAGGAAGTACAAATCTGGTGAGTTTTAAAAAGAATAAACCTTTCCAACAGTTAAATAAAATACTGTAGCATAAAATCATAGTGCCTTAACTTCGCTGTGTCATTTTTAGTAAGAGGTGTTGTAAAAAATAATGAGCTTACCATCCTTAAAAACAAAAAACATGCTAGATTCCATCTTTTACCTCTCTGCTGCATTCCTTGTCTTTATTTCTTAGCTGACTATGGAACATAAACTGTCAGCATTCTACAGGAAAGTTTTGGTATGACAGTGTATTTAAAGTCTACATTTTTCAGAGAATGGATGTCAGCCATTCCTCTGCTCCAGTGGACACATCTCTTTTGCAAATGGTCATCACTTTTCAGATGCACACCTCTATGAAAGATCTATGGCTTATTTCACTCTGCACAGGATATTCCCATTTTATCCTCTGTAGAGTTAGAAATCAAGCATTTTGTTTCTCCCCAGGTTTATTTCAAATAGAAGCAGCCACACCATAAATCAACCTATTGAGCTTCCTATAATGATCTGTTGTTCTCTGTACAGTTGATAAACCATGGATAGGATAGTTAAAATGCAACAAAATTCTTTGTAAGATAAACACCAATGGCTGTACTGCGTGTATATGGCAGTGAGTAAAGGCCTTTTGCTGAATTGACAAGGCAAAGGTGCCCACAGGGGCCTGATGAAGTGCCAGCACACGTTTTTTTATGTCCAGCTTTTATTGTTGCTGTGCAAAAGTTGATATTTGACTTTGTGAAGAAAAAAAAAAGAAGAGCTGGACTTTTAAAAATAATTATTTCTAAAACATCAGCTCAAAAAGGATGGTCACAATACATTTTTTTTTGTATTGTTTTATGTTAAAATATATTTGCAAGTTCAATAAGGAGGTTTTGTTTTGAAGTAATGGTTGGCTGTATTTCAGTCTTAAATTGTTTTTCAAGGTTATGTGAACATTAAGGATAGTATATGCCAGAATGAGGTTATAATAGGCTTTCTTGGAACTGTGAGAAATCCATTCGAATTTATGTGATAATTATTGCTTTTGGGCACCTTACTGCAGCGAAAATTAATTTTTATTAAAAACTCCTTATGCCTCATAATCTCATACACAAAGTAAAAGGGTCTATATGTTGTTATATTTGTGAATTCTCATTGTCTTTCCTAAATAAGACAATGTTGTTCGGGGAAATAAAACAGTACTGCGCAGACAGTCAAGACAGTTCTTGCAGAATTATGATACAGGAGAAGGGCAAGTCTGGTGCTTGGCTTTCTTGTTTGTCTGGTGCTTGGCTTTCTTGTCTGCCTCTTAGCCAGCAGCTAGAAAGAACGTGTCTTTGTGACATTTTTATAAGTTTATTCATTCAGGAAGGCTGACTGAAAAAGCTTGATGTTTTTTTCCTTTTGAATAAACCCACAGGACAATTTACATTTCAGAAATCATGTTGATATTTTAATAATAAAAATGCAACTGTGTGCCACAGGACTTGTAAGAGTTTATAAAACTATGATTTGTTTGATGAATTTAGCAGACCTTTGCTGATGGCTTGGTTGCTTCTTTGCAAGCTGCAGACCACAGTGATCTTGAAAGAGCCATTATATTCTGTTGAATAACTATTGCTAGAGGTCTGCATACTTTGTTGCTTCTGAAAGCTGAGCATACTACATGCACCCAGCTCTCTGCGCATCCCTTTGTTTTCCCTTAATCTCCCTACAGGCTGCTTCCTGGCACTCTGTTTCCAGAACCTGAAGCCATTCACCAACCCCCTCAGTCCATGACAGGGATTTTGTGACTCTGATTCATAGACTGTATGCTTCTTATTTCTCTTTTGTTGCCATGGGATATAAATGCATACTTTTTTCCCCACCATTAATCTTAATACAAACCTTCTATAAACTTGAGTTCCTCAAGCAACATGAAAGAAGCTGCTGGAAAAATGAGTTAAAGTGAAGAAGTTCCCTAGCACAGCCCAGAACCTGGAAGCGTGATAATTTTCCGGTAGACCAATTCACTTGTTTATTGGGATGGAGGAGAGAATAACAGCAAAAAGATTCCAATGCTGACACTTGAAAACAGTTGTTGACTTTCCTCTCCTCCTCCCACTCCCCTTTTTTGGCAGTAGCTTGGAAGCGTCTGTGGGCTTGGATGGAGGGGAGCAGCTTTTGGAAGAGAAAAAATGCATCTATTTTCACTGAGTCAGTACAAAAAAAAGGTCTGATGAAGTCTTCCTCTTAATTGTACTTCATTAATATAGGATGTGTATCAGAGCTTTTATTCTGTCATTCATTTACAGAATAAAGGCGAGATAAGTGCTCTGAAAAGCTTGTCCTGTATCCCGTGCTTTCTGGGGAACTCAGCAGTGAATCCTGGTGCCCTGGTCCCGAAGTAGCAGACATTGTCCAAAACCAGTATTTTATTATTGAAACATTTTACTAAAGAGCGATTACAAATACATTATTCCACCTGTCAGTAATCATTTCAAGCATCCTTAGTGTCAGTCATACTGCAGGCGTGTTTCTGATCTTGCTGGTTTTTGCCAGGAATGACGTTGCTTTGTGCATCTGCTCAGGTCGGTCTCCCTGTGGTTAGGTACTCCACGCCTCGCGTTGTCACATTAATAGTAAACCTGAAAAGAACCTGCTGCAAACAAAATGTGCTTCTTGAATCAGACAGAGAAGCCTCAAAAAGACCCGCTTTGTTAAACATTTTCTACTCCTGCAGCAGTGAGTTCTCTAGATGTCATTGGTTAAGTGTAAATGCAGTGGGATCTTGAATGTGCTAGCAACATGTCTTCTGTGTTTGTATTACTCAGGCGGTGAAATTCGAGCCATATCATGACAGCGCATTAGCCAGATTTCTGCTGAAACGGGGTTTGAGAGTAAGTACTTCAAAATACAGCCAACTTATGCTAAAGTTGCTGGCATTGTTAAAACTCTGTGTCAAGAAGTGAATGCTAATTGTAGTATTTTTCTTTACCTGTAGAACAAAAGAATTGGTCACTTCTTGTTTTGGTTCTTAAGAAGTGAAATCGCCCAGTCCATGCACTACCAACAGAGGTTTGCAGTCATCCTCGAAGCCTATCTTAGGGGCTGTGGAAAAGCAATGCTGCACGATTTCATGAAGCAGGTTCAAGTAATTGAATTGCTGCATAAAGTCACAATGGAGATTAAATCGGTTTCTGCAGAAAAGTATGATGTTACTTCTCAAGGTATTTATTAAAAGGCATTTCTTTGTTGTTAATACTGTTTGTTCTGTTTGGGTGTGAAAAACTAGGCAGCAAATTGTACTGTTCATTTGGAAAATTTGTGGATAAATTACTGTCAAAGGGCATCATTTTTACTTCCTTTAAAATGTGAGTGTAAATTAATAATGATTAAACCAGTAATAGATTTGTTTGCTCGTTTCACCCCAGAAGGGGAAGAATATCAATGTTCTAGACACCCAGTACTTTCCCAGACTTTGGCTTATCTTCTTGAACCTCATGCCATGCCAGCTGGGAAACAGATAAGTTCTTGTACATAACCCTTAGCTGAATGCCAGCACTGAAGAAAGACACAAATATTAACTGGAAATTAAAAGTGACTGCCAAGAAATACAGCCTTCCCCTAAACTCTCACCAGAAGATTTTTGGCAAGAAGATCAGGGAGGAGTCCAGTGCAGCCTCGGCTATGCCATGGAAGTAGCTGGTGGATCAGGGGTGAATCTGCAGGGCCTGTCTTTGAGGAGTCCTGTGAGGCACAGATGTGGTATTGTTACTTCCAGTTCTTGTAAGCACTGCTTTGGAAGCCACAGTAGGGCTATGCAATGCCTCTTTACCTCTGAGTTTTGCCTGCCTTTTCCTTCCCCCCCACATCTTTCTTAAAAACTGGTTTATCCTCGTTCCTGTTAGTTGCTTGACGTTGGGAGTAAGTGCGAGAAGACATACGACAATATTAAAATTCTAAAAGCTGTGGAGAGGCCTCCTCTTTCTGTATGGTCAGCCTGGCATGCTCCAGGCCAGGAAGTGCTTGGATTGGAAAGGCTCTCCACTCTGGCTATGCAGAAGTGGCTGTGGCGGTGTGTCAAAAGAGATTTGAAGGAAATGTGCATTTATTCTTCAATATATAGTGTAATATCTGTTATGTTACCACATAGTATGAGTTAAGGGACTTACTGAAGCCCCATATAAAACATTGTTTCTGAACAGCTTCCTAAATTTATCTTAAAATACTCTGTAACCTAAATGTATTTAGTCAGAATCCCATATTTTGGAAAGAAACTATACAACCTTGCAGATGTACATGTCTGTAAGAGCAGTGGATTCCATAATGCATTATCTTTGAAGGATATGTGGGCAAAGAAGAAAAGTTTCAAGAGAAAGTAATCACATTAACACCCACCAGGTTTTGAAGTTAAAGAATCTTTGGATGTAATGTACAGCAGAACACTGAAAGATGACTTATATAATTGACATTTTCACTGAATAAGGCTTCCTGAAACTGTGGAGTGTCCTACTAATGCTATATCTAATGTAATTTATTCTCAGATTACTGAGGACATATTTTTTTCTACAGGCACCCTCTACTTCTTATATTTTTAAAAATGTATATCCTAAAATTTATTCTTTAGGTTATTGCTTCTTTTTTGCTCCAACATTTCTAATGTTCATCATTGTTCATATTTTCAGTCTGAAAGTTTTGTCCTGTTTCATTTCATTCTGTCATGCAGTCTCATCTAATTCTTGTATATATGTTTCTCCAGTGTTAGTGGATTATCTGTAAAGAATAAATTCCTTCCTGCTAGGTCCATACAATTCCAGTAGCAATCATGCTGTCAAACTGTTTCCTTCACTTTTCACTGTAATCTCTTAGCTTATATTTGAAGATAGCAAGTAATAATAAATAAATAAATTCTTAAGATCATAATATTACACTCGCATGAGATTATCTGCTTTCATCACCCTCTGAGCTAGATGATTTGTCTCCCAAGAATGTGTCTATGCAGCTGTTTCATCACTTAAAATGCATAGCACCTTGTTCTTAAGACCAACTTGAAAATTGTTTTAGCAAGTGCCTTTCCTTGTGTTTTAAAATCAGCTATTCCTAATCTTTTGTAGCTTCAACTGGTTTGCATACAGTTTTCAAATTACATTACATTACAATGAGGATGCTTACTGAACTAACAGTAAACTGTAACAGTAAACAGGAACTTTCCTAGACATTTGCCTAGGAAATCTATAGTTACATTGTAGAAAGCTGTTTCATTGTCTAAGTTACTACAACTTAGGTGCTTTTGGGGGGCAGGCGGGGGGAGTTGTTACGGGGTTTTTTTGTTTGGTTGGTTTGTTTTTGTATTATTGTTGGTTTGGGTTTGGGATTTTTGAGGTGTTTTTTTGAAAAGTGTCTAATTTTAAAGTCCACTTATTAGCTCCTGTATATTGCTGTCAGATTTATTTTTTACCAGAAGAGATACCCCATTAGTTACCAGGCACTGCTAGGTAGTTCTTTCCTAAAACCCTCTAGGATGGGTGTAACATTTGTGTTCTGTGAGTTGTTGGCCAATTCTTTTGGCTTGACTTTCTTAATTTGATAGCAGCGTTTGAACTGTCCTGATTTAGTCTGATGTGCACTAACAGCCCAAAAAGTCAAAGTGTCCTGGGCTGCATCAAAAGTAGCATAGGCAGCAGGTCGAGGGAGATAATCCTTCCCCTCTACTCTGCCCCTGTGACATTCCACCTGGAATACTG
This sequence comes from Mohoua ochrocephala, assembly GCA_013398855.1. Lineage (NCBI taxonomy): Eukaryota > Metazoa > Chordata > Aves > Passeriformes > Acanthizidae > Mohoua > Mohoua ochrocephala. Next base: position 211,428 of record VZTA01001974.1, read on the forward strand.
CATCCAGCTCTGGGCCGCTCAGGACAGGAAAGACATGGATCTGCTGGAGTGAGTCCGGAGGAGAGTCACAAAACCAATGAGAGGACTGGAGCACCTCTCCTGTGAGGAAAAGCTGAGAGTGGTGGGGTTGTTCAGCCGGGAGAAGAGAAGGCTCAGGAGACCTAACAGCCTTCCAGTGCTTACAGGGAGTTTGTAAAAAAGGCGGGGGACAAACTTTTTAGTAGGGCCTGTGGCAAAGGGACAAGGGTTAATGGTTTTAAACTAAAGCAGGGCAGATTCTGACTACACCTAAGGAAGGCATTTTTTTTATGATGAGAGTGTTGGCACACTGGAACAGGTTGCCCAGAGTGGTGGAGATGCCCCATGCCCGGAAATATTTTAGGTCAGGTTGGACGGGGCTCTGAGCAAGTTGAGTTGAAGATGTCCCTGCTCATTGCGGGGGGGTTGGACTAGTTGGCCATTAAAGGTCCTGTCCAACCCAAACTAATCCATGATTTTATGATTGTGATTCTATTTTAAGTATCCCGGTCCATGTTTGGCTTTCTTTTTTTGCTCTTTAATTTTTGACTCCAAAATT
>VZTA01001977.1:0-33664 GCA_013398855.1 Mohoua ochrocephala
CCCAGCCAAAACCAGCACAAGTTACGCGACAGTCATTTGCTTCTCGTTTTTTTAAAGATGCAGTAGAGACCTGGTCTGCAAAAGCCAGTTAGATCTCAATGTAGCATTAGAGTCCAATAATGAAAAAAAGCAAAAAATGGTATGCAATAAGAAAAATCAAAGTGGTATTTAGAAGTCCTGTAGAAGTGCTACCAATTGAAAATCTTGTCGCACTTTTGCAGGTGTGATGATCATTTTTAAATGGAATCTTTTCTAGGATCGAATTTACCCAGAACTGCAGAAGTTCCTGGCGATGTCTGATATGCCCTCTGTGTCTGTTGACAAAGATGCTCAGTGGGAAAAGCTGATTGCTAAGGCTGCTTGTATAAGAGATATATGTAGGCTGAGGTAAGTGCAAGTGTTACCCGTCTTATGTCTTTGTAAGGGAAAACAGTTGTTTTCAGAAAAGCTGCATCATTATTTTTACTTGTTCTGTTACATTAATTGTGAGTAATATTTTTCTAGTTGAGACACTGACTCAGCCATTGCAAATCTGAGCAGCTACTAAGTTTGGGGTTTTCTATTATGACTAATAGAACACTCATATAAATGCTGTTCAAATTAAATGGCCTTCGTCCTGGAGCAAAAGATGCATCCTATACTGATCCAGAATAGAAACTTCAGGCATTACATTTCCAAATTAGAAAAAGGGAGAGATGAAACAATGGAAGAAACACCTAATGGTCTCTCTTTTGATCTATTCAAAGAAAGATGGAATGTTTTTTCTGAAAACGGTTGTTTTGTCACATGCACATTTTTGGTCTTTATTCAGATATATAATACTACAGAACACTGTCGTGCAAGTCTAACTGGATGATACATCGAACCTCTCCAGCTCCAACAATCCATGAATATCAGTACTTGATAATAATTTGCAGTTCCTGTAAAGAGTGATTTTAAATGCATTACTATTTACTTCCTGGTTTTATGTGCACAATATCATCTTTTCTATTTGTCACTTACCTTGGGTTCCAGTTTTCACTTTCCTTCTTGAAGGTCAGTTACTAACAGCCGAGAAGGTTCATATATCTTTTAAGCATCAACTAAAAAACCAAGATCCTAAAGAAAATGCCTTTTCCTTTACCTCTTCAGCCCTCTTCCATTTTGCCAAACAGTATTTTTCAAGAAATATTTTAAAAGTGAAAAAGCAAGAGAGAAATCTCAATGCACCTGTAATACTCTTTTTGCCAGGTAAATGGTATAGTTGGAGTTCAGGTGTATGCACATTCTTCATGCATTTAGAAATTATTTGGAAGAAAGTGTGAGCAATTTACCCTGCATAGAAGTCACCTACCGGATGCCATTTACCGGAATCTCTTACAGAGGTAGTATGAGGAACTGTTGAACACCTTGCCCACCACAACCCAATAAAACTGAATGGATAGTTAAAGACTGGAAAGCTAAAGCAGCCCATGCAGTCACTGAGGGAAAGATAAAGGGCATTGCAGCAGAAAAAAACCCAGAAAAACGTAGCTATCTGATGTAAGAGGGACAGAAAACTTTTGGCGCCAGAATCTCCACCAGTACACAGTAGCGACTACTTGCAGGAGAATGCAACAAAGAAGCATAAAATAGTGTCTTTAATAGCACATTTGGACTTTCATTCTCAGTCCCTTCTTGAATGATGTAGTCTTGTGGTGTACACAACATGCTTAGGCAAAACTTTCTATAACTTAACCACTCCATGATCTTTTATTCGTCACTTGATGCCTGCTAATTCGATTCCCTGTGTCACAGCCTTTAGAGCTCTCTGTCATATGCTCCTTGTATTTTTTTTTTTGTGTGAACTCCCAATTCTAGGCAGTTTTAGTTGTCACTTAAACAAAACCAGCACTTAATAAATTTTTATGTATAAATTATAGCTTGTGTGCATGTGTGATTATGGCCTTCTGTCTTCATGGTTTTTCTTTTAGACCATACCAGCATGGAGCAGACATGTTGGCTGCAATTTCCCAGGTATTAAATGAGTGCACAAAACCTGATCAAGCTTCACCCGCTGCCATAGTATTACAGGGTCTCCGGGCACTTTGTGAGGCTGAGGTAAGATTAAATTGGCTTGTCTTCGTGTTTTGAGTTTTGCCTGTGGTTCATGAACTTTTTTCCCAGCTGGCTTTTTTTTAAGAGTGCATTGAATTGCTGCAGAATTTCTTTTTCTTCTGACAAATTTAATTCCTCTCTGCCGACGTAAGTTAATAGTTCCTGGGAAATTGTACTGTGACCTTCTACCACAGCAGATCAGCCCTTCAGTGCATGGGCTGAAATTTTAAATCAGCTTTGCAGTTTGCTGCAAAGATGTCCTTCCATGCATCTTTCCTTGAGATTTGAAAAGAAAGGCTGTTTGGTACATAATTCTGATTGGCTGAAAAGCACTTAAATAATCTAATTTTTTTGTGTCTTCTTACTGGCCTGCCCTGCTGGGTCTCATTCATGGAGTGTACCAGATAGGGAGTGAGATCACTAGCAGCTGGGAGGCTTCTCTTTTACCATGATGGATTCATTGCTTACTGATGAAGAGGACAAGTAAGCTTTGGGACAAGCTGCCCAGAGAGAGCGTGCTGTGTCCATCCCTGGAGATTTTCATGTTCCTTTTGAATACAACCCTGAGCAACTGGATCTGATCTCATTGTAACCCTGCTTTGAGGAGGAGGCTGGGCTGGAAATATCCTGAGGTCCCTTTGAACCCAAATAGTACTGCAATGCTACGGTATCTCTGAGTTAGGAGACAAGGCTCTTTGTTTCCACATCCCAGACAGTGACATCCCAGGAGTTGGGATGCAAGCACAGACATGCTGTGAATCTACTACTGACAAACTGTACTATACAGGCCATCGGAGCAGTGGACAAATTATATCCTGCAGGAATATTTGATTACCCATTTCTGCCAAACAGCAATTTTACATTTATCCACTAATACACTTTCACTGCAGTGTTTACTGCAGTAAGGCCAGCCATTGCCACAATACTTGAAATCACTTAGCAGTTCAAGAACATTACAGTGAGTCGTTCATAGGTACGACAATGGCTGCTAAGAAACAATTTATTCAGGGTAATTTTTTGTTTGCCTTTGGTATGGAGTTTGGCTCTTCTTAAGGTCACGTAGATTCTTTGAATGCTGGCCTTAGGATTGAATCAGTGTTTTCCCAGGCTGAATTATATTTAGACTTTGTCTTGCAAAGAATTAGGAGTTAGATATATGATAAATGTCACATCCTACACTAATAGCCTCATTTGAGAACAGATGTATACTGTACCACTGTTGAGGACTGGAAAGCTAAGACTGCTCAGGATGAAAGGAAGGAAGGATGTGAGGAAGGAGGAAGGGAAGGATGGACGGGCAGACTTTGTGGACTTTACCAGTTTTTCCTGTCCAAATTCAACTCGCCTTATTTCCCCAACTACAGTGTAATGTTGTGGGAGACCAGATCTACCACCTAACTATTCTGAAACTTTAACAGGGAATTCTCTTGTGGTTTGGCAAGCTGGATGACCATTTGGGTGAAGTAATTTAGTCTGTCTCTTATTTATTATTTAGACTCTAGTTTGCAGTGCAGAAAGGATATAATCATAGAGATTGGTTTTGTTTTAGTGTTTTCTGTCTCTGCCACTGACTTAAGGGAAAGGGATACAGTCTCCGAGCTTTTCTTTGTGCAGCTGCTTAGATGTAGGGTTTTAGAGAGTACCTAACTTTCAGTCAGCCTCTGAACCAGAATAATAAATTACGTTTTCGTACGTATAGTGTTGACTCAGTTGATGATGGAACACTATACACCCTATGGCTTTGTCAGGGTTGAGTTCTGAGAGCCTCAGAAAGGCTCCTTTGTAAAAATAATGCGATAACAAAATGTGCTGCAACGTTGATTTCTTTTTTTTTTTGTTGACTCTTGTGTAAGAATAATTATCCATTCTGCTGACTGCAGTAATTGTTTTGCATAAAGGTAGTGGCTTTGCTCAAAGTGCGTCCTACATGAATAGTGTCAAGAGGATAAGCTTTGCTTTTGCAGGACTTGCAAGAAGGGCTAGCTGCTTCCTCCTCCCCCCCAACCCCCGCTTTTTGTTTGATAGGTATAACAAAAGGTCTTTAATGAATAATGCACAGTGACTTGCACATCAAAAATGGAAAAAAACCACGCAGTTCTTGCCAGATCACATTTCCTGTTTCTCGGCGTGTAATTTGTTTTTTCCCCAGTGATTTCAACAGAAGCTAGTGTACTTCATATGAGGCTATCCTGGCATCTAATTGATTTCATGTATCAAGTACAGTATGCAAGCCAAGAAACAGTCAAGAATAAAATTGCTAAGCATAGTGTTTAAATCCCCTTTCCATTTAAATGTTGTTGTTCTCTATTTTTCTCCTTAGATTTCTCACCATTTTAGGGCAGTAGGTTACCTGAAGCAGAAGTGCTTTGTCTCTCCTCAGCATCTGTAAAATTTAGCTTTTAATTTTTCTCATCTGGATGTCAGTGTTTTGTGCAGTGGCAAGCTTGCTATTTTAAAATAAATTTTAAAAATAACAAGAAAACATAAATGTAAGCCAAAATGTGTCATACCAAAAGCACTGTGTGGTTGTTAATGTCTCCAGATGACAATGATATGTTAATTGGAACAAACCAGAATGAAAAAAACTCACACAACAAAAAATGAAAACAGACTTAAGAACTTTTACCAAAGTATGACACTAGCATGTCTAGATCTATAAACACGCGTTTTCTGAATAGGACTGCTCCTTTTTTTTTTTTTTTCAGAGGGTAATTGGCATACCAGATTTGTAGAGTAAAGTTCTCTTATCTTGCTAGTTTTCTAGAGTATTTTGCATTTTCAGAGTACATCTTTGTCGAGCTGAACAGTGTCTGTGGAATCACAGGGCTTTTCCTTGGGGATTCATGACTAACAGATAAACTTCATCACAAGATATTTATCGCAGTTGCCCATTCCTCCAGGAAGACGTCATGTCAAGGTTTTTACTGCTTTTATAACCTTTTTTTATTTACTGTGGGTTTTTATGGTGTGTAAGTACCAATTTCCCACTGTTCCCATCCCCTCGTTCCATCGGTTTGCAGTACGTCATTTGGTAGGAGTTTTCTGTAGGACAGTTGTTATGTTGCAAGTCTAGAAAATACATTTTGAAAAGGAATTGTATAGTCTTAAGGTAAATCTGAAATTTCTGTTAGAATGCTGGCCATTTTTTAAGGCCTTTTTCCACCTCTTAGCTGAGGGTGGAGAATGTGTGTGTTACTATAGGAAAGAATGAAATTAAACATGCTTGGCTAGCTAACGATTTGTTAGTTTTCCTAAATTACCGTATCAGATCCCACGAATGCACAACTTCTTTTCTCTACTTATTACTGCATGTTGTGTTTTCCAGACACCTAACTCATTACAAATTTAATATTTCTAGATAGCTGAGGAGGAACTTCCAGTGGTAATAGATATGTCTGCCTTTCTGAACACTGGAAGACCTTTTTTCTTATGCTTGCAAGCGGTCTGTTTTGAAAGAATGGAAAGAGAGGTATCATTTTCCCTTGGAATGTTATCAGACGAGGTCTTTCTAGCCATCAGTGGTTGTTACCATAGAAACACACTCATGGGTTTGCTGTTCCTGAAATGGATTCAACCCAAAATACATCTTTGGTTTTTTAAACTGCACCCTGAAATGTGTTTTGCACTCACTGAAGTGGCTGCTTAATTCTGTTTTTTCAGTGCAGAATAATATAATAATAATAATACCTTTCTGAATGCCTTTGGGGAATATCTTCATAAACATACCTTTATTTGATTTCTATGTAGATCAATTTGTATTTCTCAATGTCTTAGTTTTCTGTTGCTTTGTTGTAATTTTTTATGCCGGAAAGACATTTTCATGGCGTTTGCTCAGACTGTTTAAAGTCCTGATTTGCAGTTTTTCCCTTGAGAAGGCTGAAAATTATACTCATACATTGCTTTGCCATTGCTATTTTTAAATTTTTGTCTAGACTTTGGTTCTAAGCATACATGGTTTGGGGTTTGGGGTTTTTCTTTGTGTTGTGGTTCTGTGGGGAGGGTGGGGTAGAGTGAATAGAGTTATAGTTTCTTGGGGTTTTTGGTTTTGTTTGTTGGGGTTTTTTGTTGTTTATTAGGTTTGCATTTTTTCCTGTTTTGTACTCTCTTTGTTGCAGTGGAGCCTGAAATCTGAAAGACAAACGGTAACAACAGATTAATTATAGACAGAATTATTTTAGATACGGTGGCAAAATTCTGAGATGTTAAGTTCTCCACAGGCAGCAACATTAAAGTTTGATGAAATACTGCGTGGAAATTACTTAAGTTTTCAGGAAAATGTATGGCTCGTTACCAAGAGAACTGATGTTTCCAGGAAGGAACTTATGTATCCTGGAAGACCAATTATGCATCCTGTTGTACTCCAGTTATAGTGTAAATGTGTTCAGTATTAGGTATTAGTGGTTAGTATTCATTGTAGTTTGACAGTTTCCAACAGTTTCTGGATTCCTGAACTTTTGTGTTTTGCATTTGTTCTGCAAATTTTTTTGGCTTTGATTGTTTTTAAAGATTAAAGGCATTTTGTTTTGGAGGATTCCCAGCAAAAATAGATTCCTCGGTGGCTTCCTCTGCTTTCATCCTATTGAATTCCCAGAGACAGCTTGCTTTTCAGCTAATTTGACCACGTTAAGCAGGGCACTAATGTGATATGAAGATAGACGTACAGCTTTGTGTATCGTTAACAGTGTGCTATTTGTTCCCACTGGTAGTTGCTTTCCCTGGTGAACTGCTGTGCAGTATTACCGTGTTATGTCAGTTGATATACTAGTGAATTTTCAACATGCTTTCTTTTTTTACTGTTTACGAACCATGTGTTAATTCCTGTTCTCGAGAAGGAAGAGCAAGGACAAGCACTGGAAAGAAATGTTGTTTAAGTGAAGTTGGGGATAGCTGTTAGTAATGATGCCTCCCACTTTGCTTCCAGGTTGTTTGCATCCGTTCCACGTGGAACGCTCTGTCGCCAAAGCTGAGTTGTGATACAAGACCCCTCATTTTAAAAGCGCTGAATGAATTGTTTTCCCTGGTTCCCTCATTAACAGTGAATACAAATGAATTTGAGGTATGTACTTATGGACTAAGGTGAGTCTTTCTTTTAGTATACATTTGTATATAACTTTTACATGAGCCTGCTTGATTTTGATAAAATTGCACCCACTGCCTAGTTCAGATTAGTCAAATGCACCTTTATACAGTTTCACAATTTTCACTTGCATTAGTTAATCCTGGGAGATAGGTGGGAAATTCTAGTGTGAGGTTAATCCATGGTTTCCCTCTCACAGAATGCGAGGACGTGTGAATGGAGTTCAAAACTTCCACTTTCCTAGCTCAGTGTATGTTGATGTAGCAATAAGTTGTTTCAGGTAACTGCCTCTATTTCAACTGCTTATTTGGTCAGAGAAAACACAAATGCATGTTTCCTTTGCTTTTGTAGAAATTCAAAGCTCAAGTTATCAGCTTCCTTTGGAACAATACACAGAACAAGGTAAGTGATACAATTGAAAATGTTAATTTCTGATGTCAGTAACAGGATATTAAGTTTTGTACATTTCTGTCAAGACAGTGTCAGTAATCTCATTTTCTAGTAGGGTTTTGTTCTTGTTGCTTAACACTGTTTCTGAAGCAATGTACTACATGTGAAAGGTGGTAACTGAAGGTTCTAACTTCTGCCATTTCCAAGGAGAATTATGAAACAAACTCTGCACTGGCATGACCTCACCTTGAGTCCTGGGGGCAGTTTTGGGCACCACACAATATAAGAAAGACATTAAACTGTTAGAGAACATCCAAAGAACGGTCATAAAGATGGTGAAGGGCCTTGAGGGGAAGCCGTGTGAGGAGTGGCTGAGATCGCTTGTTCTGTTCAGCCTGGAGGAGACTGAGGACAGACTTCATCTCAGTCTGCACCTTCATCACAAGGAGAAGAGGAGGGGCAGGCACTGATCTCTTCTCTGTGGTGACCAGTGACAGGACCTGAGGAAATGGCCTGAAGTTGTGTCAGGAGGTGTTTAGGATAGATATTAGGGAAAGGTTCTTCCCCCAGAGGGTGGCTGGGCACTGGAACAGGCTCCCCAGGGCAGTGGTCACAGCACCAGCCTGACAGAGCTCAAGAAGCATTTGGACAGTGCTCTCAGGCACATGGTGTGACTCTCGGGGATGGTGCTGTGCAGGGCCAGGAGCTGGACTTCGATGATCCTTGTGGGTGCCTTCCAACTCANATTCTGTGAAACTAGTTTGACTTCCTGTAGAAGATTTCAGCCTTGACATGGTGAAGCATTTTTGACAAAGATGCTGCTATGGCAGCTAACCAATTCCTTTGTGGAGTATTGTAATGAAGTCAGAATGTTGGACTATCATCACCACGGGGCTGGTGGAAGAAGTGTATTTTAGTTTAAGACTAAGACTTCTGTCAGCCTATTTCAGCCCCATAGTTAACCCCAGATGACAACTAAGTACCATGCAGCCACTTGTTCACTCCCCTTCCTTATGGCAGGATAGGGAGGAGAACTGGAAAAAGGTAAACCCTATGGGTTGAGACAAGAACAGGCTAATAAATGAAATAAAGTAACTGTGTAATAATAATAACAACAAAAACAACAGTAACAATAATCGTAATGAAAAGGGATATAGCAAAGAGGAATAAAACTCAATTATAAACGAGTGATGGACAATACAATTGCTCACCACCCACCGAAGGATGCCCAGTCCATCCCCGAGCAGTAATGGGTACTGCCTGGCCACCTTCCCTGATTTTATATACTAGGCATAAAGTTCTATGAAACGGAATATCCCTTTGGTCAGTTCAGGTAATTTGTCTTGGCCGCGCTCCCTCTGCGCATTTTGTGCACCTGCTTACTGGCACAGGAAGCTGAAAAGTTTGACTTAGAGTAAGCACTTCTTAGCAACAGCTAAAACATCAATATGTTATCAACATTATTCTCATTGCTTGTATATATCTACCTAAAGTACCCTCAGAATGCTTGGTATCAAGCCTAGATAATTGGTCTTGCTACTTTGCATTGTGTATATAAAAAGTAAGCAATTGAGAGTGTGCTTCAGGAAAATATTGTTAAACGCTTTTTCAGCATTCAGTGGTTACTTGATAAGCTCTTTGTATGTGGAGTTTCCAGTAGGTAGCAATACTATATGCTGTGTTTGTGATTTTCTTTTGCTTCCTGTTAATTTTCTAGGATGCCCTTGTAGCCATTTCGGCCTATAAATCACTCTCATCGTTTGGCTCTGAAGAACATACAATTCTTCATCTTCCTGGACAGGTAGCCATGTTATATGTTTGATAGTAAACACATCTGACACTTCCATCTGACATGGGTTATATCCTAAAACCAGGAGAACCTCCTGAAGGAATACAGGCTCCTGCTGGTGACATGAGATGATGTCATGTGTGATTGGCATAGCTAAGTCTTATGAGCAGGGAAAAGCACAGATGAAACTTAGGGCTAAGCAGTCAAAAGGTAGTTTTCTTATTTTGTTGTGTTAAATTAGCAGCGTTTTTTTGGGCAGCCGATTTGCCTTTTATGCTCTTCTTTTAGTGCTTGCAATTGAGTCTTGACACTAAGCAGCTCTTGTGATTGCTGTTTCTTCCATTGCAGTCACACTCATGGATAGTGCTTTTGTTCCTAAGACAAACAAGTCAGTTTGAAAAGTAGGTGCAATTTTTGGAATTAAGCTGAAAAGTTTTCCCATGTTTTTGTTGTGAACTTTTACAGCATAACGTTTTACTTTTTTATCAATAAAGGCAGTCAAAAGGAGCTGAGGTACTTACTAAAAAGCTTTTTAAGTATGCAGAGGGCTGATAAACGCTGAAACTTCTGATTAGTTGACACAGTAACCTAACAAAATGGAAGAGTACAAGGAGATCAACATAAGATCATCTATGTGACTTTTTCTTTTTACATTGTCTGAGAGACTAGGCAGTACTCAGTAGTCCATTGGTACTTTATGGCATAGTGAATCCTATGGCTTTATAGTAAAGATTTTATTTACTGTTTTATTATAAGATAGGTTTCATTTGTGTGTTATAACTGGCTGTTACAAAAAGGCTGGAATATGCAACTTTGAAATTAAAAAGCATACTATGTATAAATCAGTGAGAAGAGTTCAGCATAAACCTTACAAATGAAAAATGTATTTAAATAGAAGACCACGAGATAGAATAAGGGAAATGTATAAACTCTGCTGCAAGACTAAATCTTTCACAGTAGTACATAATTCTGTATTACTGGTGCAGTTACTTTACAGTCATATTACTGATGCAGTACTTTACAGAAAATTAGTAAATATGTTTTAATTGAAAGCAATGTAAATATGTTGCAGTTTTTCAAATTCCAAAAACTAATATGTAAAAGTAATGTCTAGCAGAAATGTTCTATGTATATTAAAGTGACAGTATAAAACATGGTTAAACTGAAGAAGAATCAGGGTGAAAGTAAAGTTTTATGAATATTAGTTCAGCTTTAAGTGTCAAGATTAGTTTTACTATGACAGATACGTATTTACACACCCTGTGATTTTTATCAACCAATGTTGTCTTTCAATCAGGTAGAAGAAGAGCTTTTATTCGTTCAGCTTCAAATTTATGAAGTGGAGTGAAAGTAATGAAACGGGGATCTTTTCATATTTAGTTGGTGATTTTGACACTTGGAATCATGAGTGGTAATGAGGATTTGGAATTTTTATGCTGACATTTAATTTTTTTTAAATCTTCCAGGCGCGACCAGAAGCTGACTCACTGGAAGAGATAGACATGAATGAAGATGAAGAGGATCAAGAAGCAAATCTATTTGTTCCGGGTTCTTCATATATCAAGCTGCTGTCTCTAACACCAGCTGCTGTTTTAGGAGGTATAATATATCCAGTGTTTGAGGTTACTTTGCAAATATGTAATCGCAGTGGCTGTACAGACATGTGGCTGTTTTATAATGGAGTATCACATTAAAGTGCAGCCTATTTTTTTTCCTTAAGAAATGATGGGAAAAAATGTAAAGTGGAAGTTCAGAGGAAAATAAAGCCCACAACCTCTTTCTAGGAAGGTGGTAGGACTGAGGTCCTGATGGTGGGAAAAAATGTTTATAATTAAAAATTCTTTACCTGTCCTAAAGGGAAAGCCAGTTCGTTATTATTGACTTCAAGTACGCATTGTTTCATCACAGTGTGACTTCAGTAGGGAGGACTGAGCAGATGTTTCTAAAGGCAACTCTGTATTTTAGCCCAGGACAGTTTGAAGTAAAATAAATTTTGCATTTATTGTTTTGTAAACAGAATATTAATGGTGTGGGTACAATGCTGTACACAAAGTCTGCTGACATTACGATGTCAGTGCTATGCTTAATGCATAATTGTAGTGATACATATTGGTACTGAAGTATGTTTCAACAGATAGTCTCTGGTTGATACACTTGTTTTGAAACCTGTGCAGTTGAATTGCCTTCAGTATTTGAGATTTTTGCCTTTCACTTGATTACTTTCAGAAATGCTCTTTAACTTACAGTTACAAGATTTGAGATACTGTGCCAGGACATAGACATTGTTATTTCATTCTTTGTAGAATACATGGGATCTTGATGTGTGATTGCAGCCCTGTAAACATTGCCATGAAATAGTAGGTAGTGTTCTGTAGTATCTTTCCCCAGTGGGGGCATCTAAGAAAATCCATTCATCAAACTCTGCATGCATTGGCATCTGGAGTAAGTGCAGCCGAACCTGGAGAGTCCTGACTACTAAATCCTGGAAGCTTTGTAGGGGAGAATGATATAACCTAGTTCAATGAAAGAGAGTGATATATCTTGACAGAAAACTCAATCTGTGTAATGAATGCTGAGATAGCCGACCTTCTAGGAAGATGGGAAACCAAAATGGAATTTAAAGTGAACAGACTGAATTCAGAGATGCAGCAGCCACAGACTGGTATCAAAACATACTTGAATCCAAACATTCACGGAACAGTTTCTCCCTCAGAGGTGTCTTCTGACATTGTTAGTTAACACAGAGTCCAGAACACTTGAGCAAAAAGCTTTAGTGACTGGCTGGAGTGGTTGTTGAGAGTTAATTGCTTCACCAAAAGAGTATGAAACTGGATTAATGAGGCAACGTCCAAGACAGGCTAAAAGCCACAGTCTCTGTTCTATGGGAGCTGAATCTGTGTCATCTCATCTGCTGGAATTCTGGTGGTACATGTTACTGAGATTAATAACATGTAACTACTTACATGAAGTCTTGGAAGGTGGAGCTTTAGGTAGTATTTTGTTCAAACTCCTTTAAAATTGAATTGTCACATCAGCTTTCATATTGTTTCTAAGTATTAGATTCCCAGGATATCAAAAAGGGTATAACAGCCTTATTTTTTTATATGAATAGTTTTTCATTCTGGATGCTTGAGACTTTTCTCAGACCTGGTAATTCAGAGAATTAAAAATAATTCATAAGAAGAACTATAAGCTTGATATCATTGTTATTGTTGTTAGTAATACTGGTAGTATCCTTAGTGCAAGGAGGCGATGATAATGGTAGTAACAATAGTAACAACAACAACAGTGATAGTAATAATAAAAATATCGTTCATCTGGTGCTAATTATCTTTGTTTACCCTCAGATTGATTTCAAGCGCTGAAATACCATATTTCCAGTGTTTGCTGCACATCTAGTTGTTTCACTAAATTTATCCAGCTTTTGTAGTTTGAGTTATACTTGTCAGTCTAGAGCCTTGGCTTGTTCCCTGCTTGAGGAATTGCTTCTGAATGGCTTATATTTATGTCTTTTGGCCTAACCAGCAAATGCAGAAATATGACAGCAATAATAAGGGGTCTCTGTCATTATGAATGGTTTCCAGCAGAGAAATAGCTCCCTCTTTCAGCAAATTTCTTCCCTGTTGTTGTGGCCACCCTAAACAAAAAAGCTTTTGTAAGAAGTGTAGAGCAGGTAGGTGGATAGTGTTTTCACATCAATAAATACCTACTCTTCCAACAAAACAGAAGTGTTGAGGTTTGAAGACAAAGAGTTTCTGCCTATATCACTGCAGTGAAAATTGCTGACTGCATTCTGTAGGTTTCATTTGAAGGATGTTGGCATTACAGGTGGAGGGAAAAAATCCCAGGATGCAGGTGCCCTTCCTGACATGCTACAAAAATGTGATTTAGACTGCTACTCCACTTCTGTCAGCATGTGCTGCTGTTACTGTTACTTTTGTTAGGATCAAAGAAGGCAATCGACATCTCATGGAATAGTTAAGGCTATATTTCTTTCCAACCTTAAATATACCCATGTCAGTTTTGAATAAAGTAGCTTTATACTGGAACTTCGTCACATTTCTTGTTTTTAGCAAGTTCCCATGATTTTCAGCAATGCTGTTTCCCACTTCATCGACACTACAGGTCAAGGGGAAAAAAGCCCCAGGTGTAGATGTCCTTCCTTCCCATGCTAGACCATCAGATTTAGACTGCTGCTCCACTATGAAGTGGGAAAGAAGTACTGGTATCATTCTGGGGTTTCCAGGGTTAATTTTGTCTCCCAGTCATCAGACTCTCACATTCCCTTTCTTCTTCCTTCGTTGCACTGCACTTCGTCAAGCATTTGAAGAGTTTGCAACATCACTCGTGAAACAGGAGATGACCAACATGCCCCGTTCTGTGTATCATTCTGCCTTGAGGGGAGGGACCACGCGCTCAGACCAGGGGAAGACGGTGGCAGGTGTTCCAAATTTCTTGCTGAAAATGTATGAGAGGAACAAGCAACCGGGTATGACACCAGGCCTTGCAGGTAAGCTGTCACTTTCTTGAAGTAGACAAGTATGCATGTTTTGACCCAAAGATTTCTGTGAATCTGAAGGTGAATCAAGTTAAGAAACTATGTTTTATGCCACTTAAATGTGCTTGCATATTCTTTTGAATTGTTGGCTTTATTAAGTTAGCCTTGCTTTGCTTTGGGTTCTCCCTGGACTCTGAGTGATTGTTGGCGTTGACCTTTCTGTTCCCCTCCTCTCCCTCTTTCAGCTGGCATGTTGCTGTGTTTCGACCTCCCGATCCACATGGGCAGGGATGGCAAGCCTATTAATCGATTTCTGGCCAGCAGGGGCCGCAATTTCCAGCAAATGTTGGTTGCCCTCATTCATGAGGTAAGCTGTCGCTGGCTCTTCTTCACTTTTCAGGAGTATTGCACCTCCTTCCCGGCTTTACTGTCTCGTTTGTTTATGCTCATTCGGTGTTGGTGGCAGCTAGCGATGGCATGTATGAATGTATCATAATTAACTGAAGTTGTTGTGAGGGACAGCTAGAATCATAGAATCATCGAGTTCAATCGTCAGCCTACCACCACGGTCACCCAACCACACTAACTTAAACTGAACATGTAAATACTTTTTTTTTTAAGGATTCACTGCTGAAATGCCTCTTCTGAAAATCAGAAGAACAAACAGAAGGTGACCTCTGCCTTTTCCTGCCTTGCAGACTGCTACGCATATGTGCCTGATACCTGTCATGTGTAACCAGTTGTAGGTGAATGGCAGGCCTGGATNNNGAGGCTCTGTGGGGAAACAATATCTACACCTTGCTAAGACTTGACATTTTATTCTGTCTCTTAAATATTTCCGCTCCCTGACCTATCAGGCTTGTACCACTGAAACCATGCAGTTACCTTTGGTGTGGTTTTAGAAAAATGGCATGAAATAAACCCTCACTTAATTATTATGTAAAATGAAGTGTTTGCAATGAGGTGTGTCAGAGAATTTTGAATTGCAGTACTTTTATGGTTAATAATTACAGTACTTTTATGGTTAATATCAAAGTTCATCTTTGAAAATTTTGGACAACAGTTAAAAAAAAAAAGTAGTTCAACTGGATCCAGTGAAATAAGTGTTCTTTCCCAATTTTATGCCAATGGGAGCAGCTTTTAACACAAGTGAAAGTGTGTTAAACTCTTTAAAAGTTCATAAAATAATTCTATTAATACAGTCATTTTATATTTCTGTAGGGGCTACTTACATGCGTCTGAGGGGGTGATCTCAGTCCTGATTTTGTTTTGTGACTGTCACCCAACAGATGTGAGGCATATCTGCTGTGAAGTTCTTTTGTGATGCTACTAAAATCACTGATATCAAACACTTTCAGTTACAAAATGACTATAGCACAAGGTTTGAGTGGGAAGGTTGCGTGTGCAGGGTTTGGAGAGTTTTCTGTGTACAAGCTGAAGGTCTGACACTAGAACACAGGCGTGGGCCGTGGCTAATGTCTGGGGACTGCGTTCTGATCCTGCGATGCATCTGCATGGCTCCCTCTGGGCTTTGCTCTCAGCTCCTGCTTCAGCATGTTCACACTGCGTTTGTACTGGTTAACTCCCTCCGTCTTTCTGGAGCAAGAAAACCAGTTCTCTCTCTAACAAACCTGTCTACAGCGTAGTTTGCCTCAAGTTTCCAGTCAAGTGGTGTAAACGTGTGCCATGCTGAAGTTGGCTGCTTCTGGCTTGTAGAGTCTTCTGGCTCTGTGCCATCTCTCAAACACTTCTATGTGCCAGCATTCACATACAGCTTCTGCTTTCCATATAACATCTTAATCATTTTGGTCCTTCAGGACTGAAAGGGCACAAAAAATAATAATCGCATCTTGTGGTCACAGTCATACCACATGGATCCCAGTGGAAGTTAGGCCAGGTGTCCAAGGACAAAAGCCAATCTGCACCAGTTGGACTGGGGTATAGAAATCCATCCCTGGCTCTGTATCATGAAGTCAGTGTCGATGGGATTATGAAGTACTTCAGATGTCAAATTCTTCTCTCAAACTGGAAAAATTTTAAAAACTCACCCTTAAACACTGATCTCAAGATATCTAACCATGTATGCAAATTTAATAGATGTTTTCCATCTTGACATCTTTGCTGCTAAAGAATGAAAGCAGAAGCTGGAGATAATACCCCTCATTATCACAGGAGTGCAAATTAATGAATGTTTTCTAACTATTTGGAAGCTCCAATGGAGAGCACCAGGGAAAGTCCACAGGGATATTTTATGTGTCAAAGGAACAGATTTAGAGTAACGAGTTATGAATGAAGCATGAGTTTCCATAGTATCCACAAAGAAAAGCTCTGCACTGTACGTAATTACTTTCATTCAGAGAGGCTTGGGTTCAGTGGCAGAGGTTCTGAAGAAAAACATGTTTTATTACATTATCGTTAAAGGCGTGTGTGAAAGTTTTATATGAGTTGAATTACAGTGGGATGAAGATCAGTTCTGAACTACGTTCTAAACACTTGCCTGTTGCCCTAAAGCATCAAATAAAATCTCTGGTAAAATAAATACTTGTATGTACTAGCAGTGATTATAAAATCCAGCAGCACATCCAAAATTGACTTTTCTTGTGTGAACAAGCTACCTTCCTAGAAATACAACCTTAAAATGGTTTGCTGGACAAAACATGGGAGATTTATTGTGGTGAATGTGGTGAACTGGATCAAGTTAGTGAATACATAGAATGACTGGAGATAGAAGTATTTTACCAAGTATCTCAGTACTTTACCAAGTCGATTGATTCAAGGTGTAGTAAAACTCAAATTCAAATATGTTTATATTTTAAACCTAAACACAAAATATCTTCGGACAATGCTAACTTCACCCTTTCAGTGAAAACCTACAGTACCTGTAAAATTTTGATAAAAAAATCAGTATTTCTGTTTTCAGTTTACACTGCTTCAAGAGTCAAAGTTTTTTCTTGCCTTTCTCCCTTTGTACATAGAGACATTTGGAATTAGGGTGGTCAGAAAAAAGGTGTTTGGGCCTTTGGCTAGATGAGAAGCAAGTCCCTGGGCTCATCAAACTAAATTTCATGCCTTAATGTTTGTTTGGTCCTCAATGTTGTTCTGGAGAACAGAGTTTAACAGTAAAGACAGGGAGCCTAAGCCATAAAACTGCCAAATTGGCTGAAGAAAATTGGGTTAGTACGACCTAGGTCCATCTTATTCTTGCAGTGGCTACAGGAATTAGTGTGTTTTTCCAGAGTCATTGCTTCACAGTTCAACACAGCACAGTAAGCAGGTATTTTAAGGGGGTTAAATTACCAGAATGACACTTCTTTGCTATTGCTTTGACTCCTTTTTATTTTGGGAGAGGGCAGAGGTCGTAGGGGTTACTCCTTATAGTGACTTTTTAAGTAAGGAGTGTTCTGTTAAAAAGTCTTAGAGTTGCATTTGAAGCATTGAGGTCTGCATAAAGCTCTGAATAAAGTCTGAGGTTGATGTAAACATCAAGAAAGTACAATCAATTGGAGAGAGCAGGCATCTATTTATTTTACCTCAAAAAATCTCCAGCAGTTAGCATATTCTTAGTTAAGACCAAGCGGTCACCACCATACTGGGATAATAACGTTTTTATGTGTTCAGTAGTTTGACCTATGCTCACAGCTATAAAATATGAACCTACAGGTTGTGTATCTGTCCGTATCTGTGTAGGCATAGTTGCCATTATTGCACTTAGATTTTGGCAATTGGGGCAAGGTTAGGGGCTTAAAAATACCTTTTTCATTTTTATGAGATTCTTTCTGTGTAAAACTGTGATGCCTGGTATTCTGCTACCAGAAAAAATGAGTTATATGAGGTTTGTATGCAGAGGACAGATTTTCTTCTTGTATGTTGAAAAGTCTTAAAAACATACAAATGACAAATATCTGGGTTTAGCTGCCATTCAAATCTAACAGTAACAAGAACAAAAAGATAATTTACTATTCAACCTTAATGGGCCAGACTTATTCTATCACCTAGGTGCTATTCTAGCTGAGGAATTGGATGCATCTGTGATATCTGTCATCAGGATCAGACTAAGATGCAGAAGGAGTTTTTTGATGTTATTTGAACAGGTATTTC
Organism: Mohoua ochrocephala; assembly: GCA_013398855.1. Lineage (NCBI taxonomy): Eukaryota > Metazoa > Chordata > Aves > Passeriformes > Acanthizidae > Mohoua > Mohoua ochrocephala. The sequence continues at coordinate 17,929 of VZTA01001977.1, forward strand.
ACAGGAAGAAGAAAATAGGTTCAATAAACCGTGGTATGTTTCAAATGCTGGCTGTATTGGTCTTTAGTGGTCACTGGTGAGTTGAAAGAGGAAGATCATCATTCCCTCAGAAATGGGGGTGTGCTGTTTGATTATTAAATGGAGCTTGTCAACCTCTCTCTGAGGGAACATGTAAGTTACTGTAGTCACAGTGGTCAGAAGTTAGTATAGACCATGGGTTTTCTTTTTTCCTGTGTCTGCCTGGATCGCATTGTACAAGAAGTCCCCAAATATTACCTGTGACTGTTTCAGGTTTTGCAAGTAATACTTCATAGAAATTCATAGGAATAACTTCTTACCAGATTCACTTAATCTGTTTTGAAAATGACTTGAGGATGAATAGTCACGTATGTTCACATCATGTACCATATGTTTCGATGGTTTCATTCATGTGTGTTTGGATTTAAAGTTATTAGGTTTTCAGCTAGCTGTCCATCTTCTTGTTCCTTAGTGAAGGTGAAGAGGACAGTTCATCCTGCATGCAAAAAGAACAGAGGCAGACTGCTACTGGCAGACCAGTGCGGTAGATGGTGGCTTTAGCGCTCTGAACTGGTGCAATTTGTAGGGTTTTTCTTTAATGGAGAATGGTCTTGCCTTTGCGTGTTTTTCAATATTCAAGCACTTTCTATGTGTTGGAAATAGCACAAGTTACTTTTTCCTATTCATGAGTCATATTTACAGGCACAATTGCAATTGAGTTGCAGAGGTGAGTTATGCAGTATTAAATACTTCCCTACAAGTAATAATAATCATGTTAGGCGTTCTGTATACTCATGGAAGAAGCATTCCCTGCGTATTTTTTAAGTGTGTTCAATTAGATGTGCTGTGATGACGTGCATCTTTGAAAAGTAAAGTGAAAAGCTCCTTCTATGCTTTTCTTTCCTGGTTTGGTTTTGATGTAATCAAGATACTCAAGAGCTTGTTCAAACCTTTTATGTGAAGTACCTTAAGATGATAATTCGATTTTCTGGAGCAGAATTCATTGTGGTGTATTCTTCTGTGCCTAGATGAATGTAGTGCAGAAGACCAGCACAGACTATGAACTAGTTTGTGCTGATTTTACTGAATTTACTGAGTGTATTTCCTTCAGTGACAAAACAATATTCAGAAATTAAGTTTCTGGCGGATTTTTGTTTTTCTTTTCCTCAGTCCACTGTGCCTTAGAGAAAGATGATTTTTTTTCGCCAAAGGAATGTTAGGGGGTGGATTTGGAACTATGTGCATGCAAGTATGTTAAAAGGAGCCTCTAAGCAAAATTTAAAATTAAAAGAGATGCTGTTTCACTATTTCATTGATACAGATATGTTATGCTAGCCTTATTTATGAAATCACTGAAGTGGCACTTTACATGTCCCGTATGTGAGCAGGGCATTTCAATACATGCCTAAACATTCACTGACATAAAGGTATTGTCCCAAACACATACAGGAGTAGTATCTCCTGTCGTTTGCCAGCATTACCTGTCTGGCATTTTGACCAACATAGTCTATGATTTTGTGTCTTTTCAGGCAGCCATGTCCTTCTTAAGCATCAGTCAACAGGCTGAGGTTACTAGCTCCAAGCTCATGCCATTTCTTACTGCTTCCGATACCAGGTTGCAGCTCTTCCTTAAAAACTGCTTGACCACTTGGTCTGGCCAAGCAATGTTCCTAAGAAACTCCCTGTATCAGTGTGGCAGTGTTTCACAAGCACTCGCCCTTGGTTCACAGTCCCTTGAGCCTCATTACCTGCACCTCCCCATCCAGCCAATATTTTCTTACACATAAACTGTGCACTCAAAAACCAATGTGAACTTCACTTACCACCTTTGCCTGTGGTTGCTAGTATTAATTAGCAAACACTTTGTGTAGTTGTTGTTACCCTTCATATCCAGTGATAGATGACAAGTAAAGGCTACTGGTTTCCTGTACTGAAGCAGCAGGTCGCAGTACTGCTTATATGAAAATCCTCAGCACTATGTCCACTCATTTTCAGTTGTAGATGAATTTTGAGTGTTCTTGGTTATGTGAAGGTGTTCAGTTCCCTCTCACTTTCCTCATATACCACATGCATACAAAATCTTTACTGTCATGAAGGAAGTTAATTAACGAAAAGCACCTGAGGAGTTCTGTTGTCATCCAACACATCTGCAAATTTTAGGTGTTCCTGATAGACCATATTGTCTAGATGCTTTAAATGTCACAAGACGCCTAAAGCTCTGTAATTAATTCCTGCATGAAAACCTGCAGTATTTTGCAGGCCCGCCTTTGCTGTCTTGCACAAATGGGGATTACATGATGAACTTCACAACTCACTAGGAGACTAGTTAAACCTGATCTACAGAATCATTTAGGTTGAAGAAGACCACATTGGGTCCAATCTTTTACCAGTCACCACCTTCTCAACTAGACCATGGCACTACGTGCCACATCTAGTTGTTTCTTGAACACCTTCAGGGATGGTGAATACACTACCTCCCTGAACAGTCCATTCCAATGCTTAACAGCTCTTTACATGAAGAAATTCCTCCTGATGTCCAGCCTAAACCTTCCCTGGCACAATTTGAACTATGTACTCTTTTCCTGTCACTAATTGTCTGGGAGAAGAGGCCAACCCCCTCCTGGCTGCACCCTCCTTTCAGGTGGAGAGCAATGATTTCCCCCCTGATCCTCCTTTTCTCCAGGCTAAACAGCCCCAGCTCCCTCAGCCAGTCCTCCTAAGACTTGTGCTCCAGGTGCTTCACCAGCTCTGTTGTCCTCTGGACACACTCCAGCACCTCAGCATCCTCCTTGAAGTGAGGGGCCCAGAAATTCAAGGATTCAAGGTGTGGTCTCCCCGGTGCCAAGGACACAGAGACAATCGCTGCCCTGTTCCTGCTGGCCACTCTATTGCTGATCCAGGCCAGGATGCCATTGGCCTTCTCGGCCACCTGGGCACACACTGGCTCCTGTTTAGTTGTCTGTTGACCAGCAGAAATCTAAATAGTCTAATGCACACATCTGAAATAGTTTCAGAGGAGAGGCAGAGAGGAAGACTGGACTTGATGCAGATTCCTCGGGAACCCAAGGAAAGCAATTCTAACTGGAAACTTGACTGCTCATCAACTTTTGGAGGAATTGATGAGCAGATGAGAGGGGTTGTGAATATAATTTTGACTAAAAAGGAAGTAGTGTTAATGAGTCATTATTAAGATGAGATTTCCTTTTTTTACTGGGCATATTTGTATTGTCTGTGGGATGGAGTATGTTATCTTTTTTGATTGACTTTTAGAATGTTTTTATTTGTATAGATGTGTTAGTACTTATTCACAAGTCTTTCGGGTTCACTGAAAGCACTGAGCATGAAACTTTAGCACGATCCTCTGGTTTTTTTTTTATAAAATCCAAGTAAAGAAAGAATACTGACTGCTTTATGTAGATCTTTAGGGGCATAAAAAAGAGGTGAATAAGCAGGAAGACTCAGGAAAATAATGATACAAGGGGAGATTGGTTATTTATCTTGGTTAACAGTTCTGCTTTCAGAAACATCTAGGATCTTCACAAACTATGAAGAAACATTTGCCAGTGCTGCTAAGTGTTGTGCTTTTTGCCACATATGGTTCCACTGTCTCTCTGGGATCAATTATTTGTTGCACCACCTGAAGCAACCGCTTTTGACTGGCCTGTGTAATGGAGTTGAAAGTAACTTGGTGTGGGTAAAATCAGACAGGAGAATAAAGTACGTTGTCATTTTAGTTTCCTGCAGCCATGTGTAATGGCCTGTGGAAGTGAGTGAATGTTTGTCTGCAAATCATAGACTGGAGAACGTAAATTCTGCATATGTTAGACGTACAGTAACTGCTTCTAACCTTTCTGGTGTGTTGCACAGGTTAATATTCAGCCTTCTGAATGGCACCACTCCATACTGCTGCCACAGTCCTGGTTAGGATTTATGAGTCGAACCTACAGTGCAATCCTGCAGGTAATTTCGAGGTATATAATATTGTGGACATTAATGCTTATTCAGGAGGTATGGGTTTTAATTTTATCAGCAATTTTACCACTCATACAAGTTACAAAAATTAAAACAAAAATAAAGTTTAAGGTGCTTAATTATAACATTTTAAAAAGGAAATAAAAATGTGCCTTCAGTTAGTGACAGCACAATCTGGGGTATTTTGTGGAAGTGCAGCTTCTATTTGCAGTTCAGGTTCATGCAGGTTTGTTCATGTGTCAATTTTGAGAGTTTTTAGAAGATGAAATTTTAGCTAGAGCTCTAACCTATTGCTTGGGTAGGAGCTTTGTAATAGTAGTACCACAAAAGAGACAGAAGCTACCGAGGGATGATTCATTAAAAAGAAGTTCCCTTAATCAGCATGTAATCCTGCCATACTGTTAGAGGCTCCTCTCAATTTTTTCAACCTTATCTAATGATTAGGAAATATCTTAACTTCTCTCTTTCATTAGGTTAGCTGACCTGATATCTAGACCAATACAGTATCATCTGGTTTTCAACAGGAAAATTATCTAAAAAAGGTTTAAGAAATAGCTGCCTTCCAGAATGCTCTCTTTGTATTACTAGAAGGGCTTATTTGTTTGTATTTCCAGGCCACATCGGCCATTTTCAGCACAAGCAGCTCAGGTTGCTAAAAAAATTCTAGAAGCTTTGACTGTGCCTTGTTTTGCTGTGCAGCAAAGCATACACTTCTCTTACATTTTCAAAACAATTTTTATCTTGACCGTCAACAAAATGCGCGATCCTAAACCAAGCCAGCCCCATTCCAAAACAAGCATCAGCTATTCACATTGCAGCTTTAGGTCTTGGGGGACAATTGTTGCTTGCCTTCAATTACTTTTCTATTTTGCTTCCCTTCCAAGGCAATATTTCACAAGAAGCTTAGCATTTACCAGACTTTTTCTGAAGGATCTGTAGGATTTCTTGCCATTTTACAGGACAGTAGAGCCTATGTTTGTTGCTTGTTACTCCTTATGCTTTTGTCGTACATTTCATCTGAGGCCAAAAGAGACGACAGTATAAGATGAGTAGTCTGGATAGTACACAGTTCAGTATTTCTGAGCTGCTATACTGCCTTCTTTTTAGTCAGCGTGTTGCATATACTCCTTTAATCTCTGTGGAGGGTCACTTTTTGAGTGAGACCTGGATTTTCAAGATTCACTGTGTTGTATTTTCTGGTTGGTATGTACACTCAAACTGCAAACATTCAATACCAGAAGAACACAGCATACGTGCCTGTATTTTTTCACTTAAGGCATAATCATCTGCTAAGGAGCAGTAATTGACAACCTAAACAATTTAAGTTATAGTTCTATTGGAGATGGAATGTTAAAACGAAGCTGCTTTAGATGTGTTTAGATAACATATGTATAGCATGTTAGAGGGCACAATCTCTTTAAATGTATAGAAAGAATGGTGTAGGGAATCACAGGGAGGCCAGAGTTATGTAAAGTAAAAGGATGAGGAATTCTGCTTTAAGTAGAGCATCAAGAAAGTGATGTTTTGCTGTTAGAGCATATTTTGGCTAGCAGGCCTCTAAGGCTCCCTCCCTGTTTGTTGTAGCCCTTCCCAGGGGAACTCGGCTCTGCATGTATTAGATAGATGCCTCAGTATTTGTGGTTGTTTATGCCATCTGCAGTTTGTTTTTCTTGCTCAGAACAAAAAATTATAGGTTCTTCTCCTTAATGTATTGTATATTACAGTAGGATCCCATGTGCAAAGCAGTGAAGGTCACTTATGAACTAGCCTTAGGCTGAGGGCTACATGTGTTATCTGAGTATTCTCTGAAGAAATCTTATGATTTAAGTAAATCTTATGACGTAAGATCCACTTCTGACTTATTCTGCAATTCTGCAGGGGAGGCAGGCAGAGCTGGAGATGCAGTTAAAACGTGGAAAAGAGGATCCTGAAGAGGTGCAGTACAAACAATTTACAGCCTGGCTATGGTAAGGAAGTGCCTGTGTGCTCCTGATCACTTGTAATGGCAAGTAATGGGACAGAGGAGGGCAAGGTTTTAAAGCCTTTAATTTTGCAAGTTTAAAGACTGTATGAGCACTAATGAAAAAAAAACGCAAAACAAAACAACAAGCAACCACCAGGTACAATGACCATGGTAAAAGAGGGGAGCAAAAAGAAAGACTATTGGGTAACTATAAGGATTTCCCTATGCACGGGTTCACAGGTACCTTCCCCTCTGTGGAGCCTGAAAACTTTGTAGGGTGAGCAACTGGGAAGAGTGAAAGAATTTGGGCGTTTTGTAGCATGTTAAAGGAGAATGGTTATGCCAAGATAAAAATTTACTTCTTGAGAGTTTAATGAGCTGTCTCACTGAAAATGCCTTGATGAAAGAAATGTAAGTCACAATCTGATGTATGTCATGGTGGACTGACACACCCCAGTTCATACGGTAAGTTTGCATTATTGAGCGTGAGGATGTTGTTTAAAAGCAAGCACACGATACACACCCTGGTCCATATCCTCCACTAAGTCAGTTTCAGTCAGGTGAGAAGTGTCTCTCAATCTGCCAGGATTTAGCCGTGTATGTGCATGGCCAGGCGAAGGTGGGCAGTGGGAGGATTCACAAGAAATAAACGTCGCTATCCGTGGAGAGTATAAATACCTGTTTCTGTGCCTGTTCATAAGTGCATTGGAAGCAAAGTATGTACAAAGCCAAAATGCCTTTTGTCTGTTTCAGTGAAAAAGGTATGTTACTAAGTCCCGCTCCAGAGGAATTCAAAATTTGTGTCTGTTTTATTCCAGCTAATTCTGGATTAGAGGTTTTCATTGTAAGATCCAGAATGATACAGTGCTGTAGAAAAGATCCTTTATTAATGACTGATCCCTTTCTCGATAGGGTATAAAAAGGCCTATAGCAGTGATGCTTTTGTAGATTTCTCCTGAAAGAATTTCTGCTCTGTATTTCCTAAAAGGTGATAATGTAAGCTATGTCAAAAATGAACAGAATTGCCTTTATCAGGAAAGAAATCAGAGCAGTAAGTGAGCTGGAGCCCAGCAGTAGCTTTCTTTTCCAGTTCCCAGTTAGTTGCTTGGTTCCTCAGGGCTCTAACTTCAGTAGCCATTAAGCATTTTTGTTGCTCGCTGGGTTTAACCTAATTGTGGACAGCATGGTATAAACTTTAGTGTTAATCCTTTGTTGTGTAAGTACTGTGCAAGTTTGCATTGGTATTTACCAAGTTGTAAATGCTTCTAGTGTGGTGGGTTTGAAACTGTGTGCAAAAGCAGTGTGATTATGAAGGAAAATCTGGGTAGGTTTCTTTGAGAGCTTGAGTGTAACTCAGTCTTATAACATACAGCCCTGTTTTAGGAGACGTGCATTTTCAGTCTAAAGTTGTCTTTTTCTGTAGAATGGCATTCGTGGCCATCATAGAATTGTATGTTTTAGAATAGAGGATCTCTCTCCTCATCCACACCTGTCAATGTGGGAGATTGATTGCATCTCTGCTTCAGTCTTGATATGAATGCAAAACAAAACAATTGAAAACAAGTAGCCTATTATAAATCAACTACAATAATGTGGAAGAAATTGTAACCACTCCTATGGCTTTAATTTAAATTGATTCAGGTTACTGTACCACCTAACAGCATAACTGCCCATAGTGGTTTCCAGAAATATAATAAGTGTTGAACAAATTGTAATGCTTGTCCATTATAAAACATCCAGATTTCATTGTGCTAGAATATAGCACAGTGATCTGGAAACTTACATGTTTGATGTGCTCAAAAAGCAGATTTATGGCTATTGCATGAACCAGCATTTTACAAAAAGTGGTATTAAGTCAAGTAAAAGCCCTTTATAAAACACTGGGAGTGCACATGAGCATGAAGAAACTTTGGGTGGTACATAGATAATTTTGCAGATTAAATGCTTGTAATTATTTTGTGCAAAGTCTTCTAATAGGCTGATGCAGTTGTTAACCTGCAATGGACACGACACGAGTAAGGCACAAGAGGAATTTAGCTGAGTTCGTGCTACGCTATAACGAACATAGTATAAATTCTTTCTGTTCTCTTGCAGGGTCAGAGATATGTTGACTGATGTCATCAAAGGAGCTTCCAAGTAAGAACTGCTACATTTCTACAGCTGATGTTTTTTTCTCATATTTTCAATAAAGAGTGGGGCACTGCTCTTTTTCCTCCTAGATCTTGTTAAGATCATGATTTTTACCTTCATTGAATTTAAAGCATCCAGGTTTCATGAGTGTGTAGATTTAGAAGTTTCTCTCTGAGGTACGTCATGGAATGTAGCCTTTTAGAAGCTGATGATCAAGTCAGCAAAAGTTCCATGCATAGATTAGGAAATTTTTGAGGGCAAGAGATACTGAGAGACTTCAAAGAACTTAATTAAGTACCTTGTTGTAGTTATTTGTAAGTACCTCTTATCTGAAAGGAGAAAGTTTCACTGTTCCAAATGATGACATTCCACTACAACTCATGTACCTCTTTTTAAAAAGCAAAATAGAAATCCAGAAAATATTTTTACTGTGATAATGACATCTTTGGATCTGGAATAAATGCCAGATTGGCAGTATAGGTGTATTTTTACAGCAGCAGTCAAGGAAGTTTTTAGAAATGGAATGCTGATGCAAAGTGTCTGTTGGTCTGTAAGCGGTCTAATACAGTTGTATTGTTCAGCTGCTTTTGTAAAACAAGAGAGTTCCATCAGGATTATATTGCAGTATGTTTTTCTGGGAATGCTAGAATATCAACATACTTCCTTAGGTGCAGCTGAACACAGCTATATTCTCCCTCTTTTTTGTCAGTGGCAGATTTTCTTCCTTGATTTCCTTAAAGGTTTGCACTGTCATAGAAGTTACCACTCTGAAACCTATCATTTTCCATGATGTTAGTGTTTTTGTAGCATAGGGAAATAATTCAAAACTTTTTTTAAGATGATGCTTCAATAATGGCTGCTCTGCTGAATCTTCTGATGCTGTTGCAATGAAGTGGCATCTTCCTCTCTAGCATTCTCCATTTGAAGATGTTTTTGTTTTGTCTTCTACGGAGATGGTGCTAGCTGAGACCAACTGCTGCATTTCTGTAAGTGCTACTTGCTCTGCAGGGTAGCAGTCCTCATTATAGTGGAAGGAAGCTTCTGTTTTTATACAACTTTGTGTGTGCTGGCCTTCATATAAAAGACAGACAAGGAAAAAAAAAGACTGAAACACTTCACTCCTCCATTCTTTCTCTAATTCCTGAAGATGAAATGTAACAGGGTTTCTGCTGAGCTAGAAGAGAGCCCAGCGAAGCTACTAAGTGCAAAGGCCTTCTCTCCTGGATCACCTGTAGCATAACTTTTCTGCTTTGAGATAATATGTTTTGTTGCCAGCATTGCTATTATGTTTCTTAACTGTTTGCCTTTTTCTGTTCAGAGACAGCCCAGTGGTGAAAGGAAACTCTATTTTTGCTTTAACTGGCCTTGCAGTTGCTGTAGCCAAATACGAAAGCAGCCTTTCCTCAGACGCTGAAGGGGTGCCTGAGGTGAGTGAATCTGGGAGAGTCCCTTCTCTTAGTGGAATAGAGAGAAGTAATATGACCAGGTGTTTGGGAGGCTGGTAAGTGGATGTGAAGTACTTTTACACTTTCACATTCGAATTTCACCACACTCAGTGAATGCCATCTGTCAGATGCTGTGATCTATACAGAAACAGGTAGAGTGTGTATGGGCCTTGTCACAAGAAGCATAATGACTAACTCATTTATTTGATGGTTTTGACAGTTGAGATAAGAGGTCACTCTATGGTCACTGAAAGCCAGCCAAACTCTTTTTTAATAATTTCTTCGTTTTTTGGCTCCACTGAACAAAAGTAATGTCTGGAGAGTCAGCATTGACAAGTAAATGATGCCACTTACAGTACATAGGAATGACGAAATAATCTCGTTCATGATGGATCACAGCTGGAACATTGGCAACTGAGCTTCTGTTAAGGTAGAACTCGATTTAAGAAAAAATAATGATGACTATTTGGGTTTGATTTTTGCAGACTGAACCTGATTTTATTCCTATGAAACACTGGGTTTCCATGGTCACGGAGACCCTCTTGAGTATTGTGAATAGCCGCTACCAACCTAAAGGTCAGGTCTTCCCATGGTTCTATCAGGTATGTGCTGTGGTATTAAAGGCAAGGCAATATATCTGTATTTCATACCTGAAGTTCTAATCGTGAAGTTTCCTGGTTCTGTTTGAGCTGTAGTAGTTGGAATAGGGGGAAAATCAAAACTTTTCTTGCTATTGTTCTTTTTATATTTGTGTTTGCTTTAAATTTTCATCTTTATTACCAAAATGGTAAAAGCCACAAGCAAGGAATGTCAGATTGCAATACATCTGTGCTGCTGTTTGCTCTATAGGTGTTCATTTTAAATTCCTGAAGTGCTGAATGTTACTGCCTGGAAAGGAGTAAGAGAAAAAGAAAAAAAAAAATACTCTCTTTTGTGTTTTTCTAGAAATCCTATTCAGGTGAAAATACTGCTAGTATTATAGCTCGATCGTGTGCAGCCACAGCTTTGTCTCTCCTGGTGCCAATTTTCATTGTGTCATGCAAGGAGAAGATTGAGGAGGTCCTGAGTATGCTTACTGACAGGTTACCTGGGAAACCAAATGCTGACGAGTCTCAAGCTGTTCAAATCCACATGGGTCTTGGTTTGGGGATGTTCATCTCACGTTTGTATGAAGAAAAAGTCAGGTAAGAACTACCATATTTAATGTAGCTGTGCAATTAACTTCATTTTTCTGCATGTGGCCTTAAGCTCTGAGGAATTAAAGTATTTACAAGTCATAGGCAAATGATTCTTGAGGGGCTTTGTAATGTTTCTTAAAAGGTGCCTCTTATTATCAGTCTTCCTCCACACTTTAGCCCCTCCAGAACTATCCTGGGTATTTTGTCATTCTTTCAGGATGAGTGACTAATTTTCGTAGTTTCCTAAGGTACAAAGTGCAAAGCAGTCAGCTGGAAGAGCCACACGTGGCCCTTCTAAACGGGACTAGTTACACTAGAAGACATAATTGTAAAATAATTCACAGTTGTCAGGAACATTGGTTCCTTTGTAAGTGGTGCTCTGGACACTGGATAGCGTTCACTTATGTCATGTGAGTTACACATGTGAGGATGGAGGTACAATGGAAGTAGTGCGATGGACTGTCTTTAAAGCATGCTGTTACAGCTATGTTGGCAGCACAGAGGTGTTCTGAAGTTGTTAGAAAATGCCTCCTTTTCAGAAAGGTTGGCCTCAGTTGCAAATTTCTGGTGATTCCAGAGAAATTTAAAAGTAGGTTTGGCTTTATACTCTTCCAGTTTCTTGACTGCTAGGGATTTTGTCTTCCTATATACCCATAATAAATCTTTAGTTAGTACACAAGCACAGGTACCAAACAGATTTGATTGGCAGTTGTTAATTTGCTTGATGAAGCTAATGTTTCCAATGCACCTGCTTTTGTTAAAACTGAAGCATTGCTGAGTTCTGACTTTCATGCTTTGGTGTCTGGATGCCTTGCTGCCACTGGCTCAGCCACGTAATTTGGGAACGGACTACCTCTGGATGTTTAGTCAGTGGGACAACTGAGCTCCACACAAGCATTAAAAGGCTGTTAAAGAGAATGAAGTTACATCAGCCCAATGTTTTAGAGTATGTGAATGTATATTTTGGAGGGTTGTGTTTTTTCATTTGTGTGGTGAGGCGTGTTAAGTGAATACATTTATGTAACCATTTCTTGCAGACTAGTTTTACTCTTTCACTGCCCTGCATAATTTGACAGCTTAATCTTACAGATTCTTCAAAGTATTGTCTTGCAACAAATCAAAACTTGTAGGGATGTAGCTATAGCTAATATCAGATCATAGAGTTAGTTTCCATTAAAGATGTCCTGTACATTATGAAAATGGTGTACATGTTTTATAAGAGGGGAGTCCCTATGACATCTTTGGGGTGAGATGTAAGTGCTTCTTTTTTTATCCGTAAGTTAGGGAATGAGGTGGAGAGAGATTTACAGAGCTAATAGTGTAAAATGTCATGAATTTTCAGCTTATAAATAGTTACAGGTCTAGCTGAGATCATGTTTTATCAGGGACCTTCTCCCACTGTCAGGCATTGGATTTTTTTTTGTTTCTGTTTTGGTTTGGTTTTGTAGTGATATACCTGGTCAACAGATGAACTTCGTTCTCATGAAGTCCGTGGATGTGTTGGAGGACTGCTGCTTTGACACCAGTCTGGAGTACAAGTGAGTTTCCTTTGTTACTGATGATACTTTATTTTGAACTCTACCTTTTAAATTCACATTTTCTTCCTTAATTCTACACAGAAAAGTATAAGAATAGGATAAGGAGACAACCTGTTCTGAGTACTTCTGTAGAATCACCAACTTGTAAAGGCTGGAAAGGCCCTTTGGAGGGCCACATCCTCCCTAAAACAGAGTCAGTCATGGACCTGGTCTACATTGCTTAAGTTTTTACAGTCAAGGTTTAAAACCTCTGTTGGAGACAATAAAACACGTGTCAATTGCCATGAGACAACTAACATAACGTGGCAGTATGTTTCTTCCACAGTAGTCATTTCTGTTTCAAGTCAGAGAAGGAACCCACAGTATCTTGAGTGGCTCAGTGTGAATGCATAAGGTTTTCTTTGATTTTGAGCGTGACTCTGCCCAGCTCTTCCCTGTTCAAAAGAAACAGCGATAATTCCCATTTGCCTTTGCCCTCCTTTCTCCAGTGCACTTTCTGAAAAGCTCTGCGGAGTCACAGCTGTGCACCATTGGGCTGTGAACCTGTACAGCTTAGTGAGGATTCCTGTTGCCTTTTGAGTGGCGCAGGATGAGACACACAGTACACAGGGGCTGTACCAGCTGCACCCCTTTGTCGTGCCTGTTGCTGCTGGTTTGCGCAGCCTGTTAGCTGGAGATCAAAGCCTCACAGGAGAGCCAAGTCAGACTTCTCTGGCGGTAAGAGGTTATATCAAGAAGAACATCAAACAATGGCAAGCAAGAGAGGGAAGGCTGAAGAGGCAGTAGTTTTTTGTGCTGGTTTTTAAAGGTTAAGAGGAAGTTGGTGTCTAATATGAGTTGTCTCTGTGAGCAAAGAAGTCATGTACAGCTGTAAATGTTGCAGAGTTGTGCAAATTTTGTATTTCTACACTTGCAAACTGCTATTCCAAGGGAAGGTCCTTTTCAGCCTTTTCATCCAGTGTGACACAGGCATGATCAGCAGTGAGATGTGAGCATTTTCACCAGTGTTTCACCTCTGGTGATTTTCCTTTTCACTGAAAATAGGGTGTCAGTGTTTTCAGTGTAGATCTGCTGAGCAGTGTAGGTGTGGGAGTCGGTGCTGTCCGGGCGCAGGCTACCCCCGGTGGAAGGCAGGGCTCCCTGTAACCTGATGCTCTGGCAATAGAACACTTAAAATGTGCTGGGAAATCTCAGATATCATGTAGATGACATATACCTGAATACTCATTTTATGTCGTTCACAAATAAGGTAGCCAAGTGAAATCAATTGTTAGTTGCAAAAAGGGGAGCAGAGAAGGTGAAGTTTTATTCCTGCTTTAGTCCCCAATTATGTTCTAAGTCACTATTAACAGCAAGTAACATAAAACGCTATATAGCTCTAAAGAGAAATTACATTTTCTTTCTCTGTAGTTTTGTCAACAAGAAGGAGTGTAAACTTGACTTTAGAACTCTTGTATATAAGCCATGTCCTTATTTTACTGACTGTTCATGAATTCAGATATACCAGTTACTTTAAAAGGTTTGTTTGATCTTTGTTGGGAAAAAATACCACTCCCGAGACACCCCTCCAAGTCTTCTAGCCATGCTCAATCATCCTTAATCCCCAGATACTGTAAAACATTAGCTTATAAATATGACTGAAGTTATTCTCAGATGTTTCTTTTTTACCTAGCTGAGTAAAAGCAGCAGCTCTTCCTGTTTTTAAGATGGATAGGAGAAGCTTAGGAGAATGCCTAGCCACGTTCATTTGACTGCTTGCTGCTTGCTACAAGCAGTGTCAGGGAGATGTGCGAGGGGGAAAAAAAATCGTCGCCAGATAAGAGCTGTTTCTTCGAGCTCTTGTGGATGTGTGCCAGTGAAAGATCACCTTCAGAGCAATAAGTGTCTCCTATGCTTTAGTATCTCATGATGGAAGCCAGAACTGTTTGGAAGTTTTCTGACAAAACTAATGACTTGGAACATGTTATGGGAGCACACATGCAGAATTTAGGAAGAGATCTTTGGTCCAGAATGGAATTTCTGATAAAATCTGAAAAAGAGGCAGAGACTGTGGAGATGTTTGTGCCAGCTGCCCTATTAAATTATGTCCTTTGAAACTATGTTCTGGTTGCAATTTTAAGTACCCTCAGCATCGAACAGTTAGTTGTGCTGGATATGTCTGCCGTGATGAAGCTGCTCCACTGTTGCATGTGTGAATTTTAGTACATATGGGTTAGAATGCACACCTGACCATTTCTGTTAAGAAATGCAGGTGAATGCCTTAGTCTCTGCAGCCATCCTAGCTGCTCTCTGGCTTAATCACTAATTTAATTACTTTTGCAAATGGAACAACCCTTGAAGGAGTCTGACAGCACCAGATCCTAATACGCCCAGTGAACCTGCAATTAGCGTGTTTAACTGGGATTTCCAAGTTCATACCATCAGGACAGATCACACGTAGAAGTTTGGATCCATGCTTCTTTCATCCTAGTTGATGGTGCTTGTTGTTGGGGCTATTGGTTCTTCAGAGGCAGAAGGAATAATGAGGCTGTATGTGTAGGACTTAGTATTTAAATACACATTTTATTCTTATGCTCTTCTTTTCTCCAGTGTTTCCTGAAAAGGATATGTGAAATAAAAACCATTCGTAAAATTGACTGTGGTCATAAATTATCTACAGGGCTAGTTATCAGGCAAGGCCAAGAGGTCTTCTTGCCCACAAACCTTGTTGGGGTTTAAAGGGAGTTCATAGCAGCCAAAGCATACTTAATCCTTTCTCTTTTATTTTCTCTTGAAGCACTGGATGTATTTTAGGAGTAGGACTTGTTCTTTCATTTATGAGTCACAGCAGCCAAACAGAATCACGAGTGCATGTTTCCGCTTCGTTGCGAAAACTCTGCAAATTCCTGGACAGCAGTGAGGACCAAAGCAGAGGAGTCCAGGAGGTATGACCTATTTTATCAGAAATTTTTAATCTTCCTTTTACTTTGTTGCCTCCCTTTAATAACTATAGTCTTTTTACCGAAGCTTTCTAAAGTCTGTAGTACAGGAAGGTTTGATTTCTATTTTTTCTTTCACAATATATGGGTTTATGTCTGCCAGGAAAAAAAAGTGACAGCAACAACAATAATAAGTATAGAATAATGTGCAATGCTGCACAGACATTAAGAAACTGCCTGAAGAGATAACAGATGTGATCCTTTAAAGGTCTTCTTTAATTCCTTAACCCCAAATTAAATTGCTGAAAGTTGGATCTTGAGTAACTATGGATATGGGTCTCTTACGTACAATTGTTTACTGCTCATCTGATCTACTAGAAAGCAGACAAGAAGTTACTCTGAGAGAGAACTTAAATGCTAATACTTCCTCCTTCAATATGCCTTCTGTATACTTCTTTGAAGGTTGGTGTCACTAGCTAATGTGAATTTTGTGTTTGTGCATGCTGCTGCGGCCCCATTTACTGTTCTTTTTATGTTTCGAACACTTAAACTGAGCTCTGCTAAGTCTGAGCAT
>VZTA01001978.1:0-17248 GCA_013398855.1 Mohoua ochrocephala
GTCCTGAGGAGTCCAGAAGTGGATACAGCACTTCAGATTCAGCCTCACTAAAGCTGAGTGGAGGGGCAGGATCACCTCCCTNCCTCCCTTGATCTCTGGGCAAATGCTCTTCCTAATGTACCCCAGGGTACCATTGGCCTTCTTGGCCACAAAGGTGCTACTGGCTCATGGACAGCTTGTTGTCCGCCAGGTCCCCCAGCTCCTTCTCCACAGAGCTTCTTTCCAGCAAGTCAGCCCCCGGCCTGCGCTGGTGCCCGGGGTTTTTCCTCCCCAGGTGAGGGACCCTGCATTTGCCCTTGTTGAATTTCAGATGGTTCTTCTCTGCCCATCTGTCCAACCTGTCCAAGTCCTTCTGAAGGGCTGCACAGCACTCTGGGGTATCAGCCACTCCTCCCAGCTTCGTGTCATCAACAAAGCTCCTGAGGAGACATCTGCCCCTTCATGCAAGTCACTGATGAATAAGTTAAACAATACTGGTCCAATATCGAACCTTGGGGGACACTACTTTTGACAGGCCTCCAAATAGACCCTGTGCCACTGATTAGGACCCTCTGGGATCTGCTGGTCAGCCAGGTCTCAACCCACCTCACTGTTCACTCATCCAGTCCACAGTTTCTGAGCTTGCCTCTGAGCATGTTGTGAGAGACAATGTTGAAAGCCTTGCTGAAGTCAAGGTAGGCAATAGCCACTGCTCTCCCCTCATCCAGCCAGGTGGCTGGTTCATCACAGAAGGAAAACAGGCTGGCTAATCACAGTTTGCCTTTAGTGAATCCATGCTGACTACTCCTGATCACCTTCTTGTCCTCCATGTGTATAGAAGTGGCATCCAGAATGAGGCACTCATCTTTCCAGGGATTGAGGTGAGACTGACGGGACTCACTTCACATTTAAACGACACATGTGTAGTGTCTTCTCTCAAGGTCTATTTCTTGCAAGTATGGTCCATTTTAATTTACAATGGAGAGGGAAAAAAGAAATTTTATAGTGCTTCCATGTTGCCTTTCCTAGAGAGCTGTTAAGGTGCACCGTTGCCAGAAACTGGAATAGGTAATCTCATTTTGAGACATCTTGAGAGCTTGGAATGTGTGGTAGGGGGTAGGTCAGACATTGCCCTGGTGAGGTAGTGCCATAACCCTCATCCCCACAATGTCTGTCAATCATGGCACACTGGTGGCAGCCCCTGAGTGGCCGAGGGACTGGAAATCCCACCTGGGAGGAAGGCCCAGCGTAGGCCAAGGCTTTAAGGAGCCTGACCACACGACAAGCACATTGTCCTTTAACCCTACCTTCATTTTGGAGCTTAACATCACTGGAAACCAGGAATTGGTATCTATGTCTGTTTTTCTGTATCTTTCCTGTCTTTCTGTTTTTCTCCCTTTCTTCTTCTTCTTCTAACTCTCTTCTCAGAGAACGTAACATCAAATGGGTTTAAAGGCTTTCCATGTTCAGTGGGCTAACTATATGCTATGATAAATGATGTTATGTTGTATTTACTCTTTTGCCCATGTTCCTTAATTTTCTATAGTTTGCCAGTAAACTTCTGTGTATTTTTACCTCTTGCGAATGTTTGGTTGGAATTTGGTCCGTTGTGTCTACCCAAAGCAAAAGAACCTTGGTTTAGCCCTACGTTTGAGTGACCGAGGTGTAACAACTGTTGCTAACATACAACGAAAAAAGCTGTTCTAAGTGGTTTCTAAATGCATGCTGAGCTCTTGACCATGGAATAATTTAAAACTACTTGCATATCATTCTGATATTCTTGTATTACCACAAGTATTTTGTTGACTTTCTCCATGTTTTTTTACTCAAAGAAGAATGCCTCTGAAGTGTACTCAGAAAAGATTTCTTAAATCTCGTGTCAGCGATAAGCTGCAAAATTCTTTCTGACACCTGTTTTGGTGGTTTTAGCTGCTCAGAAGAGATGGCAACAGCCTTTCTATCACATATATAGATTATGATAACAAATGAAAGACAAATCATTTCAACAGAAAACACAGAACAACAAGGAAAGAAAAGGCTGCCATCTGAAAACACCGTTGGATCTTTGAAGCCTAAATCCTTTTTAATTTCATTATAAATATGACTGTTGTTTTTGGGGGAAGAAACTCACATGAGATTTGACCAAAATTACTGTTATCTGAAGGCACTTGGCTGTCTAGAGTTGTTTGATCATTCTGACGTGCTTAATTCTAGTGTTCTTCAACTTTCTCATTTAAATATCTCTTCCCATCAATCATTAGTGCTTTCCTTCCTGGGTCATTGAGAGCATAATACTTCATTGTGTCAGCTGAAGGTGTGCTGACCTACTTTTCCTGGTTAATTTCAAGGGTAGGATCAGATGTTCCATTGCTTTAGTAATTGATCTAACGATAGATCTTTACTAGTGCACCCATGACATGGTCTGAGGGGCATTCCAGGCATCACTGACTTCAAGGTCATAACTGAAGTGAAAAATTCTCCAATCAATTAGGTAACTTGGCTGCATAGTTTGTTCTTGAATATAATACTCCTACGAGCATATTGCTTTTCTTTGGTAAAAATTGGGGTTTAATGCAGAGGATCATGTGAAAGTTGCTGCTACCTTTGTTGTGTAGTACTGTTTTAATGCTAGTGGCCCCTTAGCCACATTAATTCTACATTAACTACCTTGTGCAAGTGGAAAGACACAGTGATAGGTGACAAGGTGTAAAGCCAAAAGGGTGTAAATGTGCTAAAACAAAAGAATTATCTGTGACAGCAAAACCAATAGTTCACTGTAGAAGGTGCGAAGAAACATTTCCAAACAAAGTAACCTCTCAGGAGCAGACTCCTAAACTGCTAAGGAGGAGCTACACTATTCAGTTCATTCGCTCTTTCTTCCTCTGCAACACCACAAAATTTGATTTTTCAGGTTGCACTCTGCAGCGTGGTTTCATAAAGTGTTACTTCAATGTGCACACTCCCACAGGTAGAGGATACACACATCTACCAGGCAACCTTCAGATCTGCCTGGATTTTGACAATGGTCTCATATTATTACCAGAAGGGGGAAATATCTGTCCAGTACATGACTATAACATCCGCAATAAGATTCTCCTAAATACATAGATAATGTACAAGTAAAATGCAAAGTGAAGTGTATTTTGATAGCTTCTGAACTGTACAGATATTTAGCTCTTGATTTTCACCTATTTTCTATTGTTCCAGACATTGCACATAACACAGTCATGGAAAAGACTGAATTCATGCAGTGTCTAAATGAAAAATAAATAGCATAATTCACACAGATAAGCACTTTTAGCAGTTCTTTTCTTATATTAGTTGGCCTATTTTAGAAAAATGATTTTTTTTTTACTACTAAAATTTGCTTTTTAGAATTAATATCTGTGTATGTTGGTGCCATGTTTCAGCTGTGAAAACCCTGTTGGCTGAACAATAATAATAATTAAACCCAATAACAATTATTTTATTTAAATCCTTATATAGACTATAAATACATATTTGTGTCTGTACAAATAAAAAAAATTCAAAATAATATTTACCAGAAATGTTACAATTTACTTTGATGCCATGATGATTTTTTGCCTTTTTATATACCCCTTTATATAGCCTTTTATATAGCTTTTATATATCCTTAGTGCTTTTAGCCCACACACTTATAACTCCCTAAATCTAATACCCCGTGTCCCGTTAAGCCAGGAGACCAAACACCCTGGAAGCCACTTCTAAGGGTCAGACAGCCCCAGACACCAAGGTCCTCTCCAGAACACATCCTGTAAATTAAGATAGGCCCATCCAGGGAGGAGACTCCTCAGAATGGGGGATTCATTCAAGTCTCTCATTGGGGAATCTTTGATAGATATGTTAATGTGCAAGGCCTATAAGTTGTATACACGATCTGTCGGGTGTGGGCATTCCAGTGGGCATTCCGGTGAGGGCATCCCGGGGTGTGCATTCCGGTGTGCATTTCAGCGCGCTCCACTTGGAAGGTGTGGTGCACCAAGGATCCTAAATAAATACCGAGGTAAAAACCCCTTTCCCTTTAACCGTGTCTGGCTCTCAATTTTAAGACCAGGAAAAGGCAACAACTTAATGAACAATTCCTACTAAGCCCATCATGAAAAAAATATTTTCAGAAGTCTATTGTAAAAATTCAAAATAAAAGTTAATATTTTCAGAAGTATATTCAAGATGTTTGCCTTTGAATATAGTATTAAAAATTATTATGAAGTGTTTTGGAAACCAAAATAATTTCAGGTTTCTACAAGTTTTGTTCATGCAGTCTGTTAATGGAAACAAAAGCTATGGCATATGCAACCAATCAAAATAACTTAAGTTTCCTATACTTACAATATGATAATCCCCACAATCAGTTCACAGACAATCCTGTGGCTGAAATATAGTCATATAAAATTTGGTTGAATAAAACAAACATGACATAACAAAAGAAAGCTAAATTTAGTACGGAGTGCTTCATCTAGTGCATTTGAAAAACAGTGCATTATAAACATGCAATCGTGAATAAGAAATATTTCTGGTTTACATACATTCATGTTTTGTGATGCCATTACAGGGTACTCACTCAGAGGTTTCTTACAGTAGACACTAATGAACAACTTCAATGAGACAATTACCTTCCACTGTGTTGAGAATTGAAAAAACCAATAGCAACCACCGCCCAGAAGACAGTCACCTGTCAGTAGTCTTAGAACATTTGCAATGATTTTCTGGGGACTGACAAAAAGGACATGAATTTCTGCAACATTTTGCTGTGCACAACTGTCTGAGAGGAACAGAAAATAAAACAGAGGGATTGCCAGGGACAGGAAAAGCTCTGGAAATGATAGCCCTGAGAAAGAATAATGGAGAATGATTGGTGGCAGTGGAAATAGGAAAAAAACAGTAATGGTTTTTAAAGAGATCGTTTCTATTTTTGTGATTCCTGTGGTATCTAAAGAAACAGTTTTTATATCTAAAGACCCAGATCCACAGAGTGAATGAGTTCTCCAAAGAAAGATCTGTCTTTACTGCATTATCCCCACTGGAATAACCACTAATACTGATAATTTTGCTAGGCGCCCAGGTTAAGTCATGTAATTTTGTAGATGAAACTTTCTCTGCAAAACTATTCATGTGTATAAAGTTAACTACTTGTATACTTCTTGACAAATTCCAGATGGACACCCAGATTGTTTTTAAAAAGTCTCCTAAAAAGAGCAAGCTGTCTTTCTTCATTAGCTGCAGGTGAAGCAATCATAGCTCATTTTATGTAGAACATAAAATAATTCCTATTTAGCTTACTTCCAAAAAGTATAGAGCAGATGATATGAGATCTTGACATGCACTCTCTTTAAATCAGTTACTTAATATCTGATAAATTTTAGCATGAATTATGTTTGGACCTCTGTAGCAACTGAGTAGAAAAATCAAAGAATCATGAAATGGTTGAGGTTAGAAGGGCCCCCTAGACCAATCCCCCTCCTCACACAGTCTCAGCTACAGCAGATTGCCCAGGACCCACTCCAGTCAGGAGGAGACTCAACGACATCTCTGGGCAGATGTTTCCCTGTTTCCCTGTTTGACCACCCTGTTGGTGACCACCCAACCAGACTTTGCCTTTGCATTAGTGATCAAGTACATCAACATGACAAAAGGAAAAAATAGCCCACCAAGACATAAAAATAATACATACACACCCTCCACCTGTAAACAATGCATATGTTTTTCAAATTCCTTAAATATGTTGAACAACATAACCAAAAATAAAGCATTTTTACTCCACTAATGAATGTCTAAATGTTTTCTTAGCAGTTAGCAAGGGGACCTTAATAGCTTTAAAACATTTACATTCTATGATTTTTTTTTTCATACTGTCAAATAGATCTTTCCTGAGAAGTTAAGATACCTTAAATACTCATCATTATTGATAGTATTGGTAGTACCATTAAAATAAATCTAGAAGATGTCAAATATTTGCTTCAGTTCTTGAAACTAAACTGTACTTTCATGCATCAACAATATGACCTAGTGAAGCAGCCAGAAAATGGGGATCCACGAGGAGTGGTGGTAGAATTGGGATTCTCAGCTTGTCTGAAGTCACAATGTCTACTTCTTCAGTACCTCTCCTTGGCTACCGCAAATGCAAGACAAATTTAATTTTCTTAACATAGTCACCAGATTTTATGTCAACAAATCACAGCAATACATCTCTCACATCAGTCATGGCTGTGACTGGACTCGGTATCAATTTCCACCTATTTGCCACTAAGGACATCTTTGAAGTCTGCATTTTTCCTATCCAGCCATTAGAAGTGTTACAAATTTTTGCCTCAGTCCATGCAGATGAGGATGCAGAAGACAATTTTTCACAAAATACCGCTTACTGAATACGGTAAGTATGTATAAAGACAATGCAAAGAAATAAGAACTTCCTTCCCATCTGAACATTTTGATGTCTTCAGCTGACAGGGAGGATGGCCTTCCAGAAATTTCCTTGAATCTCTGCCTAGAAGCATCACTTTCATCTTATGTTTATCATGAGCCAACTGCTTTCTCTCAGACTGTATATATCTTCCAGGCACTTCAATACAGTTATAGAACTGACACAAATCAGACTTTTAGAAATAAGAATACTTTAAAACATATTTTTGAATATTGAAGGAATGCATCAAACAGAAATGGGTGGAGGGAAAGGAAGAAGAAACATGTTCTGGTAAAGTTGGCAGGATAAAAATTTTAACCGTCATGATTTTTTTATTCCAGTAAGTATCCCTTGCTGGTTTATTGGTGGGTATATATTTTTAAAATTAGGCAGTGCCAAAGGCGCTGTGTTTGTGTTCTTTGAAGTTGATACAACCAGATATAGTAGACCTTATGTTAGAAATAAAATATTTTTGCAGGAGAAACTGCTGCTAGCCAAAGAGATTTCAGTCTTCACATCCTGATTCAAGCTTTCTGGTGTAACCATCAACTTGTACGATTCCCACTGTTTATTTCAGTATATACCTTCTGAGTTTTCTTTAAAAATATATGAAGACATTACTGAGGATCTGATTCAATAAAAAGTATGTCCAGACCTCCATGCCCTGGAAGCTCAAACAATGCTGCAAAAGCTGCAGAAATGGGACATATTTTCTATTGAATTGGGTACTGAGAATGCTCATAAGTTTTTTGTATTGATTTTTGTAACAGCCAGCAGTGAAAGACACAGACAATATTAGCTTCATCCACTACAGGTCTGTAGATTTCACTTTCTGCATGCAACAGGGCATGGAGTGAAAAACAGACAGCGACCAATTTAAAACGAGAGTGCAGGGTAATTTTTTTTCAGCATAGCATCAAAAGTTTAGCTTACTACAACAAAATAATTTTCAAAGTAGGTACCCTACTATGATTAGTAAATGATTAGGCAAGACTCAAGTGTGGTCATAACTGCACTTTTTAAATGCTTTTACCTCATATTATCACTATATACTGATATTGGCAGCTCGTATAAAGAGACTACAGCCCTGAATCACAAAAATAAGTAGGGCATTACAAAAAATTGGAAAAATCTTATTTGAACAAAAACCTAAATCACTCAAAAACTGAAATCTCATTTTTCTCAGCCCTTTAACAATTTTTATTCTACCTAAACTGTTTTGGGATGTCTTTATGCAAGATAGACAAGACTACAGTAGCCATTATTTTTCCTCAATTTCAGTGGCTTTCTGCTAACAGCAGCAACTAACCCCATCCATGTTTTCAACCTCCTAGAAGACACAAAGCTCGTGTTGCAGCAACCAGAAACCCAAGTAATCGGCTGAAAAACTACACCAAGCTTAGTTGTCTTTTAAGTTAACCTGGGAGCACCAGCTGCCCATTCCCAGCCTACTCCATGTTCCAGTTTCAAAACGACAACTGCATGTAAAAAATGACCAAAATGATGCCTTGCACAGAAATGAATTTGAGCATTTAAGTTTGCTCAGCATGGGTGGTAAGACCTGTGGAATATGGTTCCTGCCATTCTAAACTGGATCAGTAAGAGGGCTGATGTGCTCTGTTACCTCCTAATGAGCATTGTACAATGAAAAGAGACTGGAAGGACACTGTAAAAAGTGAACAGAGTTCTGAAAACTTAGAGAACTTCATTTCCAACCAAAATTCTTGATTTTCTGTATATACTGCTAAAAGGCACCGAGTCAAACACTGGGATTGTATAACAGATACAAATTTTTAAAAATTATGAAGTTGGTCTGAGATTCATACTATGGAATATCGGAAAAGAATAAAATGTCAACAAAAGCCTCCCTCCCTGCAAAACAGAATCAAAACTACCTTAGGCAGACTGAAATCCTATTTCCTTTTTCTAAAATAGACCCCAGTAAGATAAACAAGCATTTCCGTTTTCATCCGATACAAGGAATTTCTCCTTTGATATAATTGCATGAAATCCTTGCTGTATAAGAGAAAAACTGGAAAAAGCCTCTTAATTTCAATATTTACTTGCAAGGGGAACATCAAATGTGTATAAATAACCTTCATATTCAAAGTCTTTTAACACAATGAAGATATCAATACGATTTTAAATCTGAAATCCCCAAATCTCTTTATGACTTCCGAGCAGTTTTACAACAGAAACCTTTGAAGAATTGTTATAAATGTTTATTAAGAAAAAAAATACAGAAAATGAGTTGTAAAAAAAGACTCCCTCGGCATTCTCCCATAGTCTAGAAATGAGCACTGTATCAGCAAAAAAAAGATCGTGTTTGGCAGTTGCACTTCTTTAAAATTGTTATATTTTGTTAATAGGGACCAGTTGCATTTCTAAAATCCTTTAGATTTGAAACATGGTTTTACTCATAGTATACCTTGATTGCAGCAGAAGTAGAAGAAAGGATAAGATTACATACCTCTCTACATGTTGTAAGAGCTTTGGAATTTTTTTTTAATAAATGTGAAAGATTTTTTTTAGCTCTTTCTTCTCTTCAGGTTTATTTGTGCATGATGCTGAGAGCCATGGCCTAGATACTAATTTTTCCTCTAGCTCTGAGAAAATAAAAAAAAAAACAACAAAAAAAACTTTCATTCTGTGGAGTGAATATTTATAGAAAATAACTAATGCAAACAACTATTTTCTTGTTTTTAAGACCATAGATATTCGTCAAATATTTCTATAACGTTCAGCCACTTTTGCGACTATGTGTTTTTGGAAATATGAATCTACGTGCAGTTGTGATGTAACTCACATATGAAAAGATACTTTCAATTTTTAAACGCAGGCTTGGTCTGTAATTGCATCTGGATCTCAAAATCAGTAATATAAATCCACTTCTTCAAATTTAATTGAATACTTGCTTGAATAAAACTCATCTTATGTGTCAAAAGAATTTTTTTGCCCATCTACTTGAAAACAGCAAGAGAACAAATTCAGTCATATAATGTTTTATAAAATACATAACCTTTATAAAAAGGTAATTCAAGATCTGTAAAAAGTTTGATTACAAGAAGGTTTTATATTACCAAATAAACAGAAATCTCACCATAATTGGGGACAGTTTAAATCCAAATTAGGGCTTGAATTCTTTGATTAACATTTTATATGTCATATGATTATTACTTACGTACAGACTTTCTCATTGATGTTCATGTGGATTATGTATTTATGGTCACTGCTTTTTACTGCTCTAACATCAACAATGTCCAGGCCTGTTACCCTTTATTACATACAGTCAGCTGATGTACTATATAGCCAGTGGCCCATGACAAAAATGGACTGTACAATCAGAACAGTAAGAAAATCAAGTTGATACAACTAACAATTTTTGACATCTGATTTTGATGGAAATGGGACTATACATTTAAAACATCTGTATTCAAATACCTAAAGAGGAAAATTTATTCACAGTCTGCAACCTTTTTAAAATTGTATATTAAGAGTTAGATCAAGTTCCAGTGTCCTGTGAGGAAATTTTCAATATATATATATATAATCCAGCAATCTGCTACTTTGTCCTTTTGGACTTCACATTTTGTTTTTGACCAATGGAGACCTGCATGCAATCCTTCAAGGAGGATTGATGGCTGTGGGAAGAGGAGAGGTATCTATCGTTAACCAGAACAAGTCCCAGGAGGCAACTACTACAACTTCTAACACTATATTATTGGTTAATTTGGGGACTTCTTTCACTCAGATGACATAGCTAGAAGGATGTCACTGCACAAATCAATATCTACTGCCTTGCCATTGATGTGCCTGCTGCCTTAAACAACAACAGCTCTGTCTATGATCACCTCCGAGTTGATCAGGATACTAATTGTAGTCAGCACACTACTCTTTCTAACAAATGGTCTGGGAAGGTGTTAGCCCCCTGATGCATATTTGAAGAATCGCTGCATACTGTCCAGTATCATTTGGCATTAAATTTTCTGTCTTTACTGTTTCCAGAAATGGTTTCACTCCCATTTCCATTAAAACTCATCCTTACCTTTGGCTTCATGTTGAAAAAAATACGATTTTAATTTAATAATCGAAGTAAATGCTTGCAGTTCTTACAACATATTGGGATTAAGAAGCAATGTGTTTTATACAGATTTATTATTTTTTCTGTACTTTTTAATCTAATCCAGCACTTTTTCAAGCACTATATGGGAATGAGTTCAATGTATATTTTAATTCTGCTAAGTGTGTTGTTAGAGACAGTCAATGACTAGTCCAAAAAGAAATGGGGATCTCTTGACATTCAGCATAAATTTCTCATTCCCTGTAAAAATAAGAGATATGTGAGGACAAACTTGCACGTGCATTTAGGTCCCACAAGATACAGAAAATTGCTCAGCTTTGCCTGAAAGGGCATCACCCTTCTGAACTATGCTCAAGCACAACTTTCAGCTTCACCTGCATTCAGCATCAGAGATGTGCTGCTCTGCTCTTATTTCTTAAAAGAAAGCATGACATCTCCTATCAGAGAGGAGACTGCCTTTAAACATGATCACTGTTTTGCAAATAAGGTATCTATGTCTTAAAGGGAGCACTAGTGCTTTACTGAAAGGTGGTGAATGAGGGAGTGTGGCAGGAGTGAAAATTGGTTGCTACGGGATATTTTCATGGATTTTTCTTGTGTGTTCACTAGGAGTGTTCACTGAATTTAACAATACAGGACATTCTAATTCTCATTACACCTCTCCAGCCAGCTTGTGTCCTCTGCCATTCCCTCTACTCAGTGCTTGGCCTCCACAAATCCCTTTCCTCTGCACTGCCCCAGGAGCAACCACTTTCAACTGTCCCAAATCCCTCAGGGAGAGCTGTGTTTGACTGGTCATGCAGATGCTGAGTCCTTCAAATGTTAACATACTCTACCTCAGTTTTCTATTCTCACTACTGTACATAGCATAGTCATTATAAAATTTCTTTTTAAAAAAATTTCTGCTAGTGAGTAATTAAGGGAGCAGTCACCCAGTGGAGAGCATGGACTAGGTCTGTAGGAACAGCCCTTGTACACTAATACTCCATATTAGAAACTCACATGCCAACCGAAATGTCTCAGATTCCTTAAGTAAACCTTTGAAGATCAGTAAGCAGGCTGTGGAAGAGACAGATCCATGTTAAAAAAAGTATTTGGTATTCAAAAAACATTTTAGTGTGACCCTCAACAAAAGGTCCAAAACAGCCAAATCTGCCACAGGATGAGTAAGTCCGTCTTTGCATGTATAAATATTTTTAAAGAAAGGTCACTTTCATGGTAAATGTAGGTTAAAGGATTCCCATAGGTTTTTGTGCAGAGGATATATAGATAGCCCAATATATTGATAAATTATCTGGGAAAAGAGTTGAATAGGTTGAGTGGATGAAGTTTGATTAAGATATTATTTTAGGAAATGAAGAAGCAATAGCTTCAGAATGAAGAATCCTTCCAGTACCAAAGTGCAGTTAAATGGGTGAAGCATGTGGAAAAACCCCGTAACTTTCCACATAATGAGGAGGTCTGATCTGATTACTGCTGCTCAGTAAAAAAAACCTCAAGGCTCTTAACCAGATATTTCTATAAAACATATTTCACATATCAGACACAGTATTGAAAAAAATAAAACCACTGTGATGTTAAGAAAGTATTATGAACACAACAGAATCAAAACAGAAAAGCATTGCTTCTGCAGTGCTTGTGCATTCTCAACAATGTGTGTATACATATTTAGAGGACATTAACGTTACAATATTCTCTAGCAAGTCTAACACTTCCTCTCAGTACAGAAAAAGAGGAAACATAGCCTGGTTCAGAGAAAGAAAACAGAAGATGATATGAAGTAATTTCTTTCCAGGTTGAGATAAATGGCTGATTGAAAACAATGTCAAAAGTAGAGAAGCCCTTGATTTTCAATCTAGCACCACTAGAAAATGTCATAATTAAGATCTGCTTCCAAGTTCATTAGAACCTTGGCTACCCCACAGAGATAAGAGGCATTTTCCTTCCCTTCATAGATTTTACCTACTCCAAAATACAAAATTAGAGATTCTCAGGAATTCCAACTCAGGCTGAATCAGAGTCTCTCTGTACAGTACTGATTCATGAATGAACTAAAAAATCAATTAAAAAAATAGTTTTGCACATCCAGTGAAAAGTAAAAAGGAAGAATCAGGCTACTGTGGACTACAGCAACTTTAGTAAAGTAGCTGCACCTGAACTGGTTTAGAGAACATGAACTGGCAGATGAAATCCTGATGCCAATGAAGCCAAAATTTTGCCACTGACTCCACTGCAGCTAGATTTATCCAAAGCAATGAAACCCCAGTGGAAATAGACAAATCAGGAAAAGATGTCTGTAATATGAATTACAGCCAAATATGAACTAAAGGCTTTTGAGGAAAGGTTGAAGAAGCCTTTCAAAAAAGAATTGTAGCATAAGAGAAAACTGTAGTAGTAGATCCTTGCGTCCTCCCTGCCCTTTTCAGCAGCTAAATAAAGACAGGCTTTCAGGGCTGGACTTGCAGAATGCCACAACATTCATCCAACCCTCCTCCCTTTGGAAAAAATCCATTGTCTTTTAAGCCAAAAGGTTCTTAAAAAAATTCCAAAACTAGTACTGCATCTTTTAAACATATATTTGGTGTAGCTTAAATCAGAAAATAAGAGGGAAACATGTGAACTAAATTAAATGTATATGAGAACTAATAGCAGCATATCTAACATTCTTTAAAAAATAAATAATTCATCAGAATGTTGGAAGAGTAACTTTTAAGAATTCGTCAATTTCAAAATTGAAACAATGATTCTCTGCTTGGCAGGGATTTATTTGAGAAAAAGGAAGTACTACAACTTATGAAAGTACAGTGCAAATGGTGTCACGTGTAACTTACATATTAATGACAGAGCACTGATACAAGGAAGAACTGAGGGTTCAGAAAGGAGGGTCCCTTTTTAAAATTCCTGTAGAGCTAAAGATTATTATGCAGGCATTCACATTCACAAATTTTTATAGTAGGGGACTTAGGGAGAGACATTTAGCAGCTCTACAGTGACTGCAATATTCAGAAGGTAGAGACTGCTCTTGCCTGGTAGGTAGCTGGCTTTTATTTTCATTTCCTGTTCAGGAGTGAGATTACTGTTTGGGGAGAGTTAAATCTATTTCAGGCATAAGAATCATTTATCCCTGGAGGTGCTGAGCTTCGATTAATAGCTCTTGGATTCTTCTTATTCATCTTAACTCCAATTTGTGCTGCTTGGCACTAAGGGTCCAGTTTGTTCCTTTCCTCATTTTCAGTTCTCCCTTCCCCCACCCAGCGCAATGCATCAAAGAAAGCTTCCACTGTCACCTTAGTTTAGGTATATGTTGTCATGTAAAGTTAATGTTCAACACTTGATTTCTCAGTATTTCTCTGAGGTGGAGAGCCCACTGATACGACGTAACTTGTACTCCTTTGTGATGTTAATGAAAGTCTGAAACAATGTTAAATCAGATATAGATCCGCTCAACATGTTATTTTTTAAAGCTAGCTATAAATCAGATATGACATCTGTTTCAGTATTTGATGTCTCTCTATTTTAATTTTTGTGCAATAAATTTTGGCCCATGTTAGAGATTAACCACCCGTAAAATTATAATTTTGTATACTGAAGCCATTTGCAGCTGTAATACAAGTTAAAATTTAATCCAGAACTCCTAAACCTCATTTATTTTGTACAATTCAGAAGCACTCAAATCAATTTGCTGAAAATCTAATAAATACTTAGGGCTAAAATCTGCTCTGAGTCTGCATCTCACACAAGAGAGAGATTTTGGATCGTCTTTCATTTGACAGAAGCCTAAACAAGAAATCCTTAACATGACCCCTGCATCACCTGCTTCTCCAATTATTCGAGATACTCACTGCCCACCTCTACTTTTCCTTAACCAGCAGAAAATTAAGTCATCAGCCTCAGAAGGAGTGGAGGGGGAGCAAAGACCTGGCTACAACAACTACTTTAAACTAGTTTGAAACATTTATGAATTTAATTTACTCATGCGCAACTTACTTTCCGTAAGTCTAGGAGGGGTTTTTTGTTACTAGAGAACACAAACCTGAAAAATCCCAGCTATGTTCAGCCTTGTCAAATTATCATCACCTTGCCAGGATGGTATGTGTATGTATGTACACATATATGCATGCATAGGGGTATGCACATGCACAAACATGCGTAACAAAGCCCTATCCCGAAAGCGAACATCGCATAGAAACTGAAATACCATTTAAATGTGTACAGCACCTAAAATTTTCTGCCTAGCCCTCTAGCATCTTTACTTTTGATTCTTACTTACAGAGCTTGATTCACAGCATCTATAACTCCTAGGCATCATAAACACTTCTTTATAAGATCTATGGCCGCTGATCTCCATGGCCGCCACTGCCATTTTATTGTCAGTCAAGAGAAAGACCCTTCAACAGGAACAAACCTGTCGGCTAACTTTAGAAAATATACTGCAGGCAGGGATGGGCAGCAGGGTTGCCTTAATGTGATATCTCAGGCTTAATGGAACCCTCGACTGGCGCAGAAAATGTAAAACTGCTTCCTTATTATACGGAAGGAGTAATTTGTTTATCTTTAACAATGCAGTTGTTGTTACAAAAAATTAAGACTGTTCCTGTTCCCAGCGAGACTTCCATCGTTTTTATGCATACTTTAAAAAAGGTAATTGCAAGAAATTTTGAGATTATCATTTAACTAGAGGGATGAAAACCTATTCATGAAAGAATCAAAAATGCCGGAGCTGCATTCAAAACTAGAAAGACAAATAAAACTGGACCTAGTTAAAAAATTCAAAATGTTTAAGATTAGTCATTTTAGAGAAATGTAGCATGTCGAATGAAAAATTAACAGGATGAAAACATTAAAGAAAAAATATTGACAGCTGAAGGAAAAAAAAAAAAGAAAAATGTGAAGAGGTAAATGAATGCATACCCAAAGGTTGCATGTGCAATCTTGCAATACATATACAAGGAGTGAAAAGTCAATGAGGATGAGCTGGAAAGTCCAAAATGTAATCAAAAGTAAGGAAAAAAGAAATACAAGGCATAAAACATCAGCTACACAGCAGTACTGAGAAGATTAGAGAATGAAGTTAAGAGAGAGTGCAAAAAATGATAAGAAAATTAAGGGTAGAAAATGAAAAGCAGATTGCATGAGGGTTTGAGATAAATCAGAATTTTTTTAAGTACATGGAGAAGAAGAGGTCAGCGAGGAGGAAAAGAGTAGGACCTCTCAGAAATGGGAAGTGTAATTTATTCACAGAAGAGGTAGTTACTGCTATCAGTTTAAACAAATCTTCGTATCAATTTTCAGAAAGGAGGATATGGAATGAATACTAGAAAACAGTCATACATTTTGCATTTCTTGGGTTATAAAGAGAAAATAATGAAAGAAATTTTATCTTTCAATGGAAACTGATGAAGCAATTGTACAGTGTGTTCAACTGGACTGCCTGGATCTGATTTAGAGTAAGGGTTTTTGGAACCGAGTCCACGGTTTTTACAGCACTAAGCACAATAACAGCCTACTATAAATAAGTCATCAAGTTTGATCAAACTCTGAAAATAAATGAGATGCTGAGAAGTCTCAAAGTAGATAGGGAAAAGCTTTTGCTAGTATTACAAAAAGCTTTTTGGAAGTAACATTTTTACATCTGAAAACAGGAAGAGGCAAATAAATCCAAAATTTAGATATTCCAATATATAATTATAAACTAACATGGTGAATTTAAGTAACAGTGTATATGTTGGAAATGAATGCAAATGTTACACATTTGTAGGGATGCGTTTAAAAATACCATTTTACAAATATATATACATAAAAGCTTATTAATTACATCTTTGTGGCATAGAGCCCAGAATACACTATCAAGGTCAATGACAAAAATGTATTTCAAAATATAAATAAGTGGTCTACTTTTAAGTACTTTCATTATTGTTAACGTCCTTAATATTAAAGACTTATCAAAATTTTGATGAATGTCTTTATTTGCTATGAATTTTCTATAATATATTAGAAATTTGTGGCTGAATGACAAAAGAACCCCATTGCCCTTAAGGAGACTGCACTGACAAGGGCAGTGAATGAAGAAGTCTACTCACCAACAGTGATTAAGACTAAACAACAAACAGCTGCTTCATTCAGCTGAGGAATTCAACTTTCCTTTTCCATATGTTTTCTGAAACAGCATGGAAAAACGATTTTGCATGACCAGAGAACAAGAAATAGCAATAATCTTGTCTGGGTACCTTTGCCAAAGCAATAAATTCCTTTAGAAGGGATTTAACACCAGAAAGTAGTCACAAGTAATTGGTGGGATGCTAAAACACAAGTACCTGTGAATATTTCTGGTATTTTGTTTGATATGCATACTGCCTTTTTTTCTCAAAGCAGCCATAGAATTTGAAAACACCTAAAAATAAATTATTTGTTTCCAGTTTGTGATACCTAAAAACCAGGAACAAAGACTTAAACAAATCATCCTGAAAATATGAACTGACACAGACTCATCACAGGGACTGATAATTTTTTTGCTTCTATGTATCTAGTGTTACCTGAAACCGAAAGAACCCTTATGCAATTTACGAAGGCTACCACCAATCACTTCTTAATTTCTAATTACTTTGTATTCTACTGACTACACACTTCCTAACTGTTCCTGAATTCTTAATTCCATTTCTTCTGAACCAGCAAGGAAATAGCCACCAAAGGAAGTAAATAGAAGATAAAATTCTGAAAAACTAAATTTATAGAATTGACTAGGCCTTGGATTTTTTTTTTTTTTTTTT
>VZTA01001978.1:17274-63637 GCA_013398855.1 Mohoua ochrocephala
TTAGAAACCCTGAGCAATCTTAATTTTGTTCCAGTGAGCCGAATCTGGCAGATTTAGCCATGTACATCAAGAAATTATGACATCCTTGTGCCTTTTCTACACCAGTGATTTTGAACTTTTGTAATTCTTCCTCTTTCAACTCTCTATTCCCCTCCACCGATCCTTTACACCTTAAGGGCCATTCTGACCTCTCCTTACCACTGGGTCTTATTTGCTTGTCCTTAGTATTTGTAATAGTGGTGCATCTCACCAAAAAGAAATGAAGCAGTGCTTCAGAACAGAGTGGTTTGAATATTGTGCGTATTTTTTTTTCCAGCTGATCTAACCAAAAATAGTTCATCCTGGAAAAATAATTTCACTTTTTCAGAAAAAGTTTAAATTGCTGTGTTACCAATTTTAAACACCCTTAAATACCAAACGTAATTACTGCATTATAAGATGAAAATAGCATGAAAGAAACAAGCTGCCTGAATATCTGTAGTTTATTGTTACAGCTGATCTATTTATGTATTGAATGAATATATATTGGGAGAAGTATATATGTATATATAGGAAAAGTATATATGTATATATAGGAGAAGTCTCTCCACAGAAAAATATTTAGGTGATATATATGCTCAGCGTTGTGGTAGTGTTGTATATGCAGGTTGGACAGCTGGATGAATGCAGAAGTGGAAAAACTATCAACATCTACTGTTTCTGATCTTTGCCCCACTTTCTTCAATTTCCCAGTTCTTTCACCTGCTAGCAATTTGGTCACATAGTAATAGCAAGCTGTGCTTTACATGTTACGGACTCCGGTACTTTTGTTTCCTCACATGCTTTTTATTCTCCTTCTTTCAATAATGTGAAGAAACCTTCCCCTGTTAATGAAAAAAAGTCAGTCAAGACAGTAAAGCTTTCCCTCACTGGAGTTCAGAATTAGTTTAAAATATATTTTAACATATCTCACTCAAACATGTTACGAATATATTTTTTCGAGTTACCCTTCACATGAGGTAGGCTTCAATTCCACATTAACTTTGGTGATGTAATTAATTTTACCTTAACAGAGCTGTTTAGTACTTAGGGTATTCCTGATGGCTTTTAGCTGCAACTCGAAAAACCTCAAATCTCCCACAGAAGAAATTAAATATCTGTCAACTCTGTGTAGGTGTCCTACTGCAGAGCAGTGTCATGGCACGAGGCACACCAGCATAGGATTCAGCTGGAGTTCAGCGCACTCCTACTCCAGGCTTTACCAGTTGTCCTGAGTCCACTGCCTCCTTCGACTGTAATGCATGCTGAGGCATGGGCATGAGGGGGCTTACCCAGCTGCAGTCCATTTAGATTTGTCATTTGGGAAGGGACAGGAATGCTTGCTCTCCTACATGAGAAAGTTTCCTAAAAGGAGAAGTTGTTCACAGAAGATAATGCTCACTGTTCCTGGCATTAATCCAGAAATGAATATGGTCAGTGTGTTGGAGTCTAAAGAGCACCATTTTCAGTAGACTCAGAAATCAAAACCATTCTTTCTTTACCAGGACATATTGCTCCATACCTACAAAAATCAAGGTTATGTTATACTTTTATCATTATTAATACATGGACAGGTGGCTCATGATGTATAAAGCAGACACTTATTTTAATTTTTTGAACAGTAGGAATGACTCGCAGGGCATAACAGTAAAGCCTCCATCCCAGAAGAAACTTTGTTTAGCAAGATGCAGACAGATGATCTGCAACAATACATCTGAGATAGTAAAAAACTTCAAGTGCTTATTTTAACACCACTGTGTTATCTGAGTTTGTATAATGATTCAAAGACCTTTTGCAACCCAAGACACGTGTAGATTTCTTTATCTAGTGTTTCAAGAAGACATGAAATCCTTTCGAAGCAGTGAGGCAGGTCCTCACTTTCCATGCTTATTTCCGTGCTTATTCTTCTCATATACTTCTCCTTTTTGCTCAATTGCCTTGGTTCTCTGACTTTTCATCTATTAGATTATTATTTCTAACATGTTACTATTTGTTATACGTATATATAGTCACTGCATTTCATGTATCATGACAGATAGTTTCATTTACATGCACAGAAATATTTATTAAAATTAATGGTAGAAAATATATTTATATGTATGAATGTTTACACATACTGCAAAGATACTGAAGGATAGCCAAATATTTTGGATAAGATAGATTGGGAAAGTTGTGGAAAAAGAATTCCTAGCCATGTGATTTTCTTTTTTCTTCTGTTTGTGTTCAGTAAGAGTAAAAAACTATGAGAAAAGGAAAAAGTGACTGGTCAGCAATAATGAATAGGTTTTGGAAGTCAGAAATTATAGACAAAAGGTGAGATCCACCAAAGGATGAGTTAAAATTTTCAAAGGAAATTAAAACAGAAAGTAAAAAATTTTGCAGCCATATTAACAACAAAGAGAATGAGAGAAAACAAATGGGATTTCTCTGTCAGGAGAAGGGAATAGACATTAATGCTAATGGGGGTAGAGTCCTGAATGAACACTTTACTCTGTTTCCAATCTGGGTGATAATGCAGAACAGGTGGACATAAGGAATAAGAAAAGATGCAGATAATGAATATGTCCTTCTATCTGAGTAGGAAAGTCTTGACACACACATGTTTATGGAACTGGATAACCTCCGTTGAAGAATACTGAAAGACTTAGCACATGAAATTGCAACTTAAGAAGCGAGGAAGTTTAATAAATCTATCACATTCAGTACCTGTGACCAGAAATAGGAAATGGGATGCTTATAGGGAAGAGGAAGGAAAGGCATCTTGAAGCTATAAAATCCTTGGAATAGAACTTATACTGTATGCACAGCCAGGGAGCACGTGGAAGAATAGAATTAGAAACATACAGATGAAAGGTAAATGCGAATGAATGCAACAATCGTGCACCCAAAGTAAATCATGTCACATTAGCTGGATTGTTTTCTTTGATAGACTAATTCTGGAAAGTGTGATAGATGCAATCTGCCATATAATCACTGAATAGTTTGAATTGGTGAGGACCTTAAAGATAATTTTGTTCCAGCCCCTCTGCCATAGAGAGGGGCACATTCAGTGGAAGACCTGGTCGCTCAGAGTCCCATCCAACCTGACCTTGAACATTTCCAGGGATGAAGCAGCCACAATTTCTCTAGGCAACCTGTTCCAGTGCCTCATCACCCTCATACTAAACAATTTCATGCTAACATCTCATCTAAACCTATCCTCTCTCAGTTTAAAAATCTCACCCCTTGTTCTATCACTATATGCCCTTGTCAAAAGTCCATCTCCAGCTTTCCATAAGGCCCCCATTAGACACTGGAAGGCTACAATTAGGTCACCCTGAAACCTTCTCTTCTCCAGGCTGAGCAATCCCATCTCTCTGTTGTCATAGGAGACAGAGGTGTGTCAGCCCTCTGATCATCTTTGTGGCCTCCTCTGGACTTGCTCCAGCAGGTCAGTGTCCTTCTAGACTTCAGCAAAATAGTTTAAATGGTGCAGAATGAGAAACTGCAAGTTAGACTACAGAAGATAGGTTTTAGAAGAATTCTTCTGTCAGTAAGAAATTGTTTAAACCAGGTATAACAGTTTGAAAGGATAGTTTGGACATTATTAAGTGTTCTTTTCCAGATTCTGTGTTGGGAAAGATATTTGGTCATATTTTGCTAGAAATTTTATGCAAAACTGGAGGCATACTAACAACAAAAGGCAGAATGGCCTCATTGAAAGCAAACAGGAGACCAGTGAGGAAGAATGGGATGGGCATGAGGATTCCACCTGGGTTTGTTTGGTACCAGAGAACCCAGGCTGATGTGTTTACTTACCTTAAGGAGAAATCTGCTGAAGACAAGTGAAAGAACACATTACATTTCATTAGCTAATGACAGATCAGAATGGATACATGCAAGCACACTCCAGAGGGCAATGCTTTAGGTAGCATTTAGTTTATTTTAAATGGGCAAGGCCTGGTACCACTGGTGCAACTTTCTCCTCAGACTCTCCTGTCCTAATATGGGCATCATGTCAGTCCTCACTCAAATATATTCAGAGAAAGCAAATTCCCAAAACGTGAATGGCAGCAGAGAAGAATAGTTAGAATTACTCTCAGACTAAAAAAGCCTGGCTTTTTCAGTCAAACAAATTTATTGTGACAGTCAAATATAAATCTATAGGTATAACAGTAGGGTAGATATTAAAGAAAGAAAATAGAATATTAGGTCAACAGCAAATCTGATGCATTTATGCAAACAGTTTAATACATGATCCATAGCATAAAAAAAATAGATTAAATAACAGAGGAAGTTTTGGCACTATGTAAAACTATTTTTTAAAACATTTTATTCCTTAATTTTTACAACTCCAAAGACATCCCAAATAAAACAACTCATGCTAAAAACAAATTCATTTATAACAAATATTTATCAAAAATCAGTCTTCTGACTAAGCATTCCTGTTAAAATTTTTAAAACATATAATTAATTAATGATAAAATATCTGCAAAAAGTGTTGCCTTGTAGTTTCTGGGTTTGGATTTGGGGAAAAAAAAGAAAATAAAAGAAAATGAAAAGGGAAAAAAACCTAAGAGTTAATCAAGAGGCAGGCTTTATTCATCAAACTAGTGATCATATATCAGGTTACTGCATACATTTTCATTACACAAAATTACATCTTCTTAAATTAAAATTAATTAAATCTGATTAATTAAAGTAAAATAATACTTTAATAATAAATGAGGCATCTATTGTTAATGTGACATTGCTTTTCTTCAGCATTATGGCCAAGGCATTATCAGACCAAGTATTTTTTTTCTTTAATCTTTAACTATTATATATTTTCCAATTTAGATGCAGTCACTTCTTCGGTGATAGAAAACAAAAGAGAAGACTGTAAAATCTCTGGCAGAAAACCATATTTGTATCATAACTGATACAGCAGGGTTTTGCATGTGTATACCTAAGAAAGGAAAGATGTGAAATGTACAACTGAAAGAGGTGCTGATGTTCTGGGAAGCCAAGAGAACAGACTGATACAGTGCACTTGAAAAGTCACCTAATGGGAGTGGTTCTATGTATGGAACACTACAGGGATGTGTAACACTGCACTTGGCTGAAATATGTCATACCAAACTTGTCCCTGGAAGAGGCTATCAACTGTTATGTTCTTCCAGTTCTTAGAGGCAGCTAAGTCCCATAATAACATTGCTGTTTGGTTATTTGGTGTCAGCCATTCCAACACAAAGCACCTCCAGGATCTGGTTCACAAATGGTCTTTACACTTAGAATGGAAATTTTTATCATGAAATCAAGTCACAGTCTGCTAACACATCTGCCTGTAAGATAGGGTAAGACTCAGAGCCTGGCTGGTAACATTGCTTAGGGTTGCTGTTGCCAGGATTTTAAGTCCCTGACTGCCCCAGGATCTGGCATACCAGTGGGAATGCAAGGTATCAAGCAAGCATAAAGGTTGCTCCTGAGGGCTCCTGTTTTATCCAAGTTGCACAGATGCAGTTGAAGAAGATCTCAAGGAGCAAACAAACTCCAGATGACAGATGAGAAACATACCAGCCTATCTCTGATAGAAGTTATATGAGAGAAATCTGCACAAGATGCCAAGCAAACCCCATATTTCATGACAATTTTACTTCTAAAATATGGAATAATATTTTATTCCTCATTTAAGTTCAAATTTGCACCTTCACCAGAATGAGGTTCTAATATTTTTTTACCCCAGATTAGTTCTCAGCTGAAAATCCACATCTGTAAACTTTGCCTTCACTGATCATCTGAGACATCCAGAATCGAAACGTGTCACTAAGACTTTCTAAGTGAGTCAGCCTTTGGATTGCATTTCTAGTTTGGTTACTCCCAGGGCAGAGGAGGGTCTACAATGATATATATTTGTTTAATTTTTAATAATTTTTAAAATATTCATATGTTTTAATTTATCAGAAATTACATACAGATTTTATTTTAGTAGAATTTTGGGAAAAACCCATTAATAGAATCAATTTCTACTTAAATATTCCTGTCTCGTACCAAAAAAAGGAAGGAGGAAACAAAACAAAATTCCCCTACATTCTCCTTGCTTTTTATTCATTCACAGCAGACCACAAGAGGAATATAATATTCAATATCATGAATATAAATTAATACTGAAATGAACAAAGTTTGTGCTCTTATAATTAAAGTAGGATAGAACAAAACTGTTAAAGGCATTCAGGGTATCGCAGCAACGTCACTACTGTGATTTGTCACTAGACAAAGCATAGAAACAAGTTACAGCTATAAGCACTTCAGATATCCATGTGCCACACACGACGTCCTCTGGGAAAAACTAAATCAGAGAAGTAAGAAAAGGCCCTATTAAAATATCCTGGTTGAGTTTTACTAACATTCTGGAAAAAATCTTAGATTTACTACGTTTATAATATTTTTGGATGAGATGTAGAGCAGTGAGCAAAGCAATTAGAAGAAGCAGTCAAGGGACAGAAAGAGAAATATCCACCAAAATTAAGAACAAATCCGCGTTCTCATTAATAGCACTGATAAAGCAGTTGAATACAAGCCAGATATTTGAAGGAACCCTTCAGTAAGAATAAATTCACTGTCACATTCAACTGAAATTGCTTCAATGAAAGTTCCCAAACAGAAAGAATGGAAAAAGAATTGTGATTATCAGTCCAAGCTCTGTTCTTTGATGAGATAATTATGACAGAGGTGGAATCTATACCACTCTATTTTTTGCAATAATATTTTAGAAAAACAAGTCCAAATGTTAGGCATACAGCTTGCCCAAAAATTATTATTCAGCTTAGTCTTTACAGCATAAAACCCCCGCTGACAAGAAGAGCAATAAGAACACCAAACACTTTACTTTCTCTTACGTATTTGGAATATTGAGCTCTTGATCAAACATATCTAATTATTAAAGCAAGAGCACACAGTCAGAGAGATCAACACTGTTTACATTTAAATAAACCAAAAAAATACCCCAAATAAATCTCCATTTAAATATAAGAAAATGTTCTTCCTAGATGTTGGATTATAAACAGTATGAGTTCAGAGCATTCATCCTATAAAGAGGTGGTTTAATGGCATTAACACTTTTATAAAGCCAAGCAGCAATTTCATAATGGCTGAAATATTACATGCTGTTTTTCAACTAGAGTGAATCATTCCCTATGTATTTTAAGTTACAATAGACTCAACTTGATGAAGTATGTAATTTGAAATTCTTAAGTTTGTAATTTGAATGATTACTTTGTCTCACTGTAAGCTGCTTAGGCTTTTTCATTTATAAAGCTGAAACATTTGGCTACACAAACATGGCATCAACATAACTTGTCATACAATCCTTTGCTTTTTAATCATCTTCTACTGATAATCTAAATGATGATTAGTCTTGTCTCAGTGATTTCTTTGCTCTTCTAATACACATTTGTATTAATCCCTACTACGTATTTTGATTTATTCTTAATTTTTTTTAGAACTAGACCATATTAAAATCCTTTTTAAAAACAAAATGATTGGAGAGTAACATTTTAAATGTACATGAAATTGTGAAAAAGATTTTGGGAATGCCAGATGTTACACTTAGTGCAGAAATGCACATTTAAAAATGAAGTGTGGCTTAATGCCATTAGTTGGAAGGACTGAAATTAAAATCTTTGAAGGCTGTAGAAGATTAATATAGAGAGAGAGTAAAGATTACTTTCTTACTGTACTGCAGTACATATACTATATATATATATTATCCTCTTGTCTCAGCATGTACAGAAATTTGTCAATATTTTCTCACCATTCTGCTATCATAAAGTTCTAGGACTTTCTGGAAATTATTCAGGGATTTTTCTATTGTTTGACTTTATGACGAGGGCCTGGTGAGGTTTTTCAGTGGCACTGATCAATTGGCAGTAATAAATATCAGAAAATCTAACAAAGTGAAAGGTCCTGGGTCTCAAACAAATTTGAATATACAAGCTTACTACTGGTGAGAAGAGAATCAAATCGTGTCAAAGCTTGATGAGGAGCAGTCAGTGCGCAGCAGATACTAGCACAGAATATTGTATATCACCCTAAAAACACATTGAATATCCAGTACTTTAAATTAGGTCATTATGCATGTGCTGGATATAAAACTTGCCACAAAGTAGAGTTAAGCGAGTCTTGTCTAATTTGGCTAGCAAAACTTTGCTGCAACAGCCATCATGTGAATCATATGAAGAAATACTGACTAGACAGACAGCTGTAGACCAGCTGACCCAAGGCACTCAGTCTCTCTATGGATCTCTTTAGGGGCCATCTATCTGTAAAAATGGCTTTAAACACTTAAGTTACACTCAGCACACTCAAGTTACAGTGGTAATGACAATATTTAAGAGAATTCAAAGGATGTGCAGGAGGACAGATGTGTATGCAGAAAGCAGAGGTACGTGGCAAGAGCAAATGCAATACCTACAGTTCAGCAGTAGCCTCCTAGAAAATTAGCCTCTTTGGAATCTGAATTCAGCCAGGAATCAGCAGGTCAGCTGATCTCTAAGCTTTCAAATAACCTGGTCCAGATATATACATGGGCACCTCCATGAAGTAATATTAGCAATCATCAGCAAAAGACGAAAAACCCAGCAAACTAACCAAAAACCAAATTGGTCTAAAATTGGTATAGTTGCAAAAGCAGAGAGAAAAATTATTTTGCTTTCTCATAAGACCAAGATAAGATGGAGCTTGAACTGTGGGCAAGAGAATGCAGAAAGTGAGCAATTTTACACTAGAACTCCACAGAATGATGCAAAGCCCGCAAGCTTTAAATGTGCTTTCAAAGAGCAGGACTGAAGGCAGCTCGTCTGTGACAGAAACAGATTTATGCAGTCAATGACAGAAAAGATAAGATTACCAGCAAAGGTGGTGAGGAGACCATTGTGGTCATTAGATATTAGAAAGAGAAGGTCAGAGGATTTATTTCAAATAGGAGGGTTCCAGAATAGAAAACAAAACACAAAAGTAAGAAGTACAGATATATTTCCAACTGAATGACTAGGAAATGAAGGATCAGAAGCAATAGTTAAAAAGTGAAAGCAAGAAGGAGTATTTAATTTCTGAATGGCTTCCAGAAAAGCAGAGGCTTATTTGGGAAAGAAGACTGCAAGCAAATCAGTGGGAAAACATGCAAAGAGGTCAAATAAGGGATTTTAAAGGCCCTTCTTAAAAGTTGCTTTTTCCTAAAAATTGACCAGCCTTGACAGTACTTTCATTTTCAAGTCTTTTTTAGTCTTCTAATCCTTCCCATTTTTCCCCACAGAAGTAATTGGATTGAAATTTAATTCTTATGCATACAAGCACAGGCTCATGCAGATATGGAGGTTCTTGGTAGTGGCTCCACCAGTGGACTGTGTTCTCAGATGAGTTTAAAATAAACATGCATTCCCATATTTTCTCTACAAAATAAACAGTTGATTGGTGCGAAATTTCAAAAAGAGAACAGCCTTCATGTCTTTAACTTTCCATACATATACTTTTTCTGTATTTCCTCAACTTTTTGTTTTTCTTTAAATAAATAACCCATTTTTGAATGTATGTTCAGGACTGTATCTTCTAGTGATATATATCAGGTATAGCTTTCTTTAAGACAGGTGTCTCCTACACAAATAAAGAATCTTGAGAAAAAGTATAATGGGGAGTTTTGTTCCTTTTTTTTATTATTAGAAATTTAGAACAATTTTCCAGGAATTATTAAAATTTTAACTATAAATGCAGACATATTATTCACAAATTGCCTTTGATGTCACCGAGAGAGAGGCGAATATGCCCTTGTAGCTGGTACACAACCAAACTCACTGAGTGATGTGGTGAGGAG
The DNA here is from genome assembly GCA_013398855.1 of Mohoua ochrocephala. Classification (NCBI taxonomy): domain Eukaryota; kingdom Metazoa; phylum Chordata; class Aves; order Passeriformes; family Acanthizidae; genus Mohoua; species Mohoua ochrocephala. The sequence goes on from VZTA01001978.1 coordinate 27,119, forward strand.
CAGGAAGGGAATGAACGAACGGTGGTCTGTTACGAGTATGCAACCTTGGCAGAGTCAGTGGCAGAAGAGCCAAAAAGCATCCACAGACTTTACTCAAAGGGACAGAGATCTCGTAGAAGGCTCCTGTCAGGAGCTCTGTTCTTCTGGAACATTATATCCTGCGCCAGATGCATGTTTACATGTATGTAACAAGAGGTGCAATGGTGTTCATGGCACTTTTTACCCATACAAATCCACCTTCAAGTCTGTCTTCGGATTCAGTGTAAGAAAACTGCGAGAACAAAAAACACAGGGGAGGAAGGAGGCAACTTGCTAAAAAGCATATAACATGCCTTAAATTTTAACAGAGAAAGGGGAAATTCCTCTGTTTCACCTCCTCACCTGTCCTTCAAACAAGTCCATTTCTTAGATATTTTTCTGGTGGCCTTCTCCTCAAGCATGCTGTCCTGGTTCTGGCCAGGAGGACAGGGTTAATTTTTGCAGAGGCCAGGAGGGGCATGGCTAGGACCTGGAGGCTAATCTGTAACACCTCGTGTCACTGCCAGGAGGGCAAGGGGGTGAAAGGATCCCTTCGGGCTTGGGTAGAGTGGCGGAGGGAGCAGTCAGCAGGTATTGACAGGGGTGAGCACTCTTGTGCAAACCGTTCATTTCCTGCACCCTCTGTCATTAGTATTGTTGCTGTTACTGGTAATTTTCTTATCTCAGTGCTCTTTCCAGTAAATTGCTCTTATCTCAACCTGTGAACTTCACTTTTTGTGTCTCCAATTCCCCTTTCCATCCCTCCACAGGCAGAAGGGCTGAAGGAGAGGGGTGACTGAGAGAGAAGAAAGTGATTTGGAGTGTTTCAGTGGGAGCACTAAATTGGGGAATACCATTCCCAAACCATGACACATGCTTCCATAGAGCATCCAAGATTTTCAGCCAGTTCCTTCTGCAAACCATGGCAGAACAATGCCTGATTCAAAGATCTTGTTTTAGCTAGCGAACAACAACTTCTGTATTACGTCCTCTGAAGTATACTGGTCTAGAGAGCCTTTGGAATTTATGAGACAAACCTGGAAATCCTGAGACATGAAATAATATCCCAATAAATATTATTAGTAGGGCGGTTACAGTCACTTAAGAAAAGGAAGAAAATAAATCAATCTATGCAGTTTCCTGCTATTTTTTTTCACCACACTCTTAGCACTTACATTACAGCCAACTAGCATAAAAGCCTAAATTCAAAATAGACTAGTAGCACAGACACTGCTTTCATAAAACATAGAAACTAGCACAACACCCCCCTCTGCCCAAACCCAAAAACAAAACAAAAAAACCCCATAAACAGAAATCAAATGGAAAGTCAGAAGAAAAGGATCCAAGGAGCTAACATAAATATGCATAACATGTTTGAAGAATGCTATGGCCTCAAACTTTTACTGGTGATCAAATAATCATGTAGAATCTGGCGCTCACCCTTATTAATGCACTGGCAATGCAGACAGTTCTTAAAGCAAGAATCAATAATAGTTGCACATCTCTTACATACTAAGGAAGTCCAAAACTGGCCCTAGTGTAAATTAGGATCTGTTCTAGGACCTATGAGCCCAGATACTTGTATTCGAGGGTTTTGGGCAGATGAATCTACTATTCCACAGACACAGGACCAGGAGTAGCTTCGTATGGCTGCCAATTCAAGTGTTCTTCCCCTATGGAATCCTCCCAGGGCAATGACCCTGATATAACAAAACATGTAAGTAGAGACTTAATTGTAATGTCAACAGAGCTACTCGTGTGCTTAAAGTTAACCATATGCTTAAGGGTTCTGCTGACCAAGCATTGTATCAGCTTACCACTATTACTCTTTAAAAGCAGTGGTCAGAATCTCTGGTTAAACCTAGCCATGTACTGAGATTTTCTGGCTCCTGATCATTCAAACGAAAGCACAGGAAAGCCTATGTGACTAACCAAATGCAGGTGATCTCCTGCGGTATAATCATTTTAATCATTCCATTCCATTAAGTTCTTCGTAAAACCCACTCCTTCCAGTTCAGTCACTGACACTTCGCATGTATAGGTAACACCTGGGGTCCTCTGAGAAGGCAAGAAAACTCAGCTGAATGAAACCTAAGTGGACACAAATTAATAGGTCATACTATTCTGTGGAAATTAAAATCATAAAGACAAAAGTGCATTTACAAAATTTGTGTATCTCTTCTGCTATATTTCTTTGGGGTTTTTTTTTATTATTGCAAAAAGGCTGTTTCTAAAGTAGAAACTTGTCCTCCAGATTTAGATGCTTTAGCAGAAATCAAAACTTTTTAGCAGACATGGCTGAAAAAAAATAAAGATTTCTGTGATATGTTGCAGTGGACCAATCAATACAAATGCAAGTAACTGGAGTCATAAGAAAGACCATTGTATAAGACTACTAAGAAAGACTGCAACTTGAAATATCACAGGAAGACAAAAAATGAAACAAGAAAAAGAGAAAGATATATGCTGTCATAGAAACCGATCCTTTCACCTACCAGAAGTCCATTTCATCTTTTGGACTATGTGACTTCATTGTCTATAGAAGACAAAGAAGTAATCTTACAAACCTAAAGAATTTATAGAAACTAATCCAAGTGTGACATTTAAACATATCCCTTCACAAGACTTAGTGCCATTATCAATTACAAGAAGAAATTGAAGTGCTTTCAAAACTTCTGCAAAGAGGAACATGCATTTGCCATGTTTTAGGAATATTACCAAGAAAATATTTACACAGTGAATACCAATAACACACCAGTTTGCAATATGTCTATCTAGTGCAACAGCATATAGAAGAAAAAAAAAAAGAGAGAAAGTATAAGTAGTAATTCCGGGATACATAAATGGTCTTCCTAACACAGGCACTAATGTCTTTGATGGAAGATTTTAAGGATTTAATTCTGCATAGTAACAGATAAAGCACAACACAGTCGGATTCTGGAAAGTCTATGCCAGTCTTATTCTGACTACTGTAACTGGAAGAAGAGAAAAAAATCTTAACACAGAGAAAAGCACAATATTGAAGTGTGGAGATATTAATATACTGTTTATAACTGTTGCTAAATGCATTTGTTCAACATGTTTTATTTGGTTTCTGCTTAAATTATATTGATTGTAATAAGTATCATATTGTGCAATTCTTTTCCCTGTATCAGCACTAAATAATGTAAGAGCTGCCATGAAATAGTCTAATCTTACATTATCTATTTTTTATTTTCTACCTAAAAAATAAGAGCAGACATAATTTCCTTACAATATGCATATTTTATGCATTCATAGCAGGTATAATGGGGATTTTTTAAACAAATATTATTTCTTAAGGTGCAGCAGGCAAGATGCTACAATTCAACTACATAAAAATACACTGCAGCACAAGAAGAACGTTCACTTACTCTTGGTATAAACTTTAGTAAAAGAAAACAATTTTCCATAGACAATATACCATCTGTCTCTAAACCATGTGAAAAGAAAAGCTTTTAAAATCCAGCCGCTGCTAATGTGACATGTTGAAACATTAATCACCCCCTAAGGCCAGTATAATTGTAGCTCCATGTTAATTACCTAACAATTAACAGCAGTAATTTCCAAGGGGCAATCAATGAATTAGCTTGTGATTTTCCCACAGACTTCAGTCCCATACTGCCAGCCTGAATGCATTTCAAACTCTGAACCATGGTTCATCAATGACACTTCTGGTGTATGAAATAAAAATTCATTTGCACCCTCACTAATTAGGCTCGATTATATCCCTATGTGTATTACAAACTCTATTCACTTGCACAAAATCTCTGCCACAGGCATTTTTCTCCATTTAAAAATTCGTTTTCTATTAAATTAGAAGGTCACCTAGCAGGAAAATGTACTAATCAAGATTTTATCACTAACGAATTAAAAGGTTTTAATAAGCAAGTTTAATTAAGTTATCCTAACAAGTGATAATGGCTATCTCTAACCTATCTGAATGTTTATACAGCTATAGGTGTAGTATGTGCGAGGTATGTATGTATTCATGAACTTTGAAAAACATGCCACGCATACGTACAAAAATAATTACAAACGAATATAGTGTCTTAAAATGTCCCCATGATTCTTTTACTCTATTTTTTTATTACATTTCTGCACAAAACTTTATCTAAGCTAGGATTTCTGTCTGCTCAGTCCTTTAACAATCATTTGACTTGGTGACATAATCCTGTGGTATCTTGGTTGAATAGGATGTTATCACCTCCTACTGTCCATGCATAAACCTGCTCTTGGTATGCATCAGTGTTAATCTGCTGATTATTAGCCATTAATATAAATAGACCAAGATGTCATCTTCTTAATTTGCTATTGATGTATTAACTTTTATTCTTTAAAGATTGAAATATTAAGCACTGGATTTACATCAAGTAGTATTATGATCTCCTTTTAACTATGTTTATGTTTTGTTAGCATGAAGAAGGGCAAATTTTGTAGCTAATCTGTTCAAGAAGCCAGATTGGAAGGTATGAATACATTACACTTTCCCTCATTAGACTTAATCAGAATTCCAGTAGTATCACCTTTGTTTGTGCAGAGAACAAAAATGCGAATCCAATGTGCTAAATTTGCATCTTTGGTTTCAGGAAAGATATTGCAAATGTGACCTATATTCCACAGGAGACAATGTGCTCCGGTAAAAAGTACTACCCCATTTTCTCTCCCAATTATCTTGCCTTTCACAGCCCTTCAGGAGAAGATGGTTTGCTAAGCCAAAGGGAAGACACTCATCCTCATGCTCCTTAAGTGGTTCGTTAAAGGGTTGCAGTTCCGAACCAGTAGAAATTCAACATCTGGTCTATAACAAACATGAAATGGGTAGATAACACTTTCCATCCCAGCAGGCATATTTTAGGTTGTGGGTAGTCATTTCTGGATTATCACCTTTTTTGGTAGATGCAGTATGAGGCACCTTCAAGTCAGTGGAGATGCATGTGATGAGCAGCTCCGTGTTCCAGGTTGTCAGTCTGATGGTTCTCCAGCTGCTTTCTCTTTCTCTCTTTTCCCTAGACACCATCTTTGTTAAGCTATTCCCAAGGTGGTGAGGGAAGCCCTCCTCCTGCTACGTCTGGTCCGCAGGTTTACTTAAATTAGAGTTTGGTTGAAAGTGACATTCCTCTAAATTCAAAGCAACTGAAACAAAAATTGAGGATGCCTGTCAAAAGTCTTTGTAAAATTTTTAAAATTTTGCCTTGTCTTAGTTTCATCATCATCCATTTAGCATGTGAAAAAGCAGTTAAGGTATCGTACCTCGTGTTCCTAGATGTAAGTACAAGCTTTTCTCCAGACATGCTGAGGCTGCAACTCTTAACCAGTTTCTGGTCATCCTGTCAAGGAAATCAAAGGAAGCACGATACAAAAATGTCTTAATCTCTTCCCTGTGTGGTGTTGAGCCTAAGATACACTTTTCCACTGAATTATCTAACACATTTAGGTGACTCCTAAAACAAGGCAGCCAAGAAAACTTAATTGAATTAAACTAAACAGGTGAAAAAAATGGAAACATGTATTATAGCTGCAAATTCTTTGAAGAGATAGAAGGAATATCACTTCTCCATCAAATTCCAGGGGAGTGTTACCAAACAGTTTTTTTCCACATAACACATTTTAAGTTTTGAGCTTTCTGAAAAAACCCATCCGAAATTAAGAAGGAATTATAAAACTAATTCCATTCCCCTTATCACAATATAACATTTCCATTTATACAGTTTACCCCCCAGCTCCACATTTCACCACCACAAAAAGCGACACTTGAAAGGTAAGGAGAGTGTCAGAGCCAGCACACAGAATGTTCTAATACCTTTCCTTCCTGTTTACAGGAATTACGTGATGGTTCTCAGTTCAGTGGGAAACACAAGAACGTAGCAGAGACAGGTGAAGCCACATTCAGCTTTCACACTCAGTATGGAAAAAGTAGGGGCTCTGGGGAAAGACAATCCTCCTCTTTTGAGAGGCACTTACTGGAAAAAACAGACCTGGAGTGAAGGACCAATGGAGGAACCAAAAGTGATGCTAGCAGGCACTCAGATCAGAGGAGTGGTAGCTTACGAGGGAAATCCTCTTAATTAACAGAAGGTGGAAAACTGTTTATGCCTGCTGAGCATACACACCCAGTTGCCTTGTGATCAACAGAATCAATATTTCCCAGTCTGGGAAGAAAGAGAGGCAAGGAGAGAGGCAGGAAAGAGAGGCGTGGGCAGAGAAAGAGCCCCAAGAACACTGAACATAACTCTGCTTGTGGCATATGAAAGTGTAGTTGGGAAGAAAAGAGATTCAAATGGTGCTGTATAGAAGAGCAACAGGCAACAGTATTGAAAAACACCCCTCCTGCCTTTTTTCCTGCATAACTGTTAATTGATCTGTATTAATAGCAAAGGAAAGTAGATTAAGAAAGTACCCTATCCCAGTTAAAAAACAAACAAACAGACAAACAAACAAAAAAAAAAACAAAACAGAAAAATAAAAATATAAAACATTTCAAGGATGAACAAACAACAATGGTAAATGTCTAAGAAGCTAGAAAGGGAATAATTTCCGTAAGTTCGGAAAAATATCCAAATGTTCTGAGATTTAACCAAAACCGATATTCAATCCCAATTCCCTTCTACATAGAGAATAGATAAAAATTGAACAGTAGTAAGGAACTGACAGAGGTCTTGAGTTTCATTTAATTATTTCTAGAAAATATTTGATATTTTCTTGACTATTTCTAAGTTTTATTCAAGACAATAATTTACCATTTCTGTCTTTAACTGCATCTTTATGAGTCACAACCATGAGACAAAATCATTCCTTTCATGTATTTGTCCCAGCAGAAACATTGATTAAACAATAAGGAAAACTTGGAGGGAACAAAGAAAATAAAAACAAAATTCCTTTATGAATTTCACACACCACTGAATTCCATAAACTGAAAACATATTTTCTCTCTTCTCACTCATCTCTCACCTCCCTCCTTGTTTGAAAGCAGTGAAAGAAAAAAAGATATTGTCTTTAAACTTCAAAAGATTTGTCCTTTCTGTTATCCTTAGAAACATTTTTCAGGTCATCAAAGAGTATTTAGCACTCAATGATTTCTCAATGAAAAAGTCAATTCTTCGTAAAGGAACACTTGTTTCCTATCAGTTTGCTTACCTGGGTGAAAGAATAAACCATGGAAAATCAGAACTTATGCAATAAAACCCCTGTGCAGACTCCAACAGGCATGCACCTCCTGTATTTGTTATATGTGTATAGTGTACTCTGTATTCAGAAGAAAAAAAATTGTGAGAAAATGTTTTTTCTCTTTTCTTATTTTCCTCATCACAATTTTTAATTACTTTCTATTTCAATTTCTGTAAAAATATCACTATTTCTAGTGCAAAATCTATTACTGATATTAAGTTTAGTGTAGATCTGTGTTCATCTGCTTTGGTAACATCATCCAAGAATTCTGATTTAATCAGTTCAGCAATTTGTTTCAGATGGTATAAATTCTTTATTTCTCTCTTTATTTTACAGTTCTAGGAATTTATTTTGCTTCTGCTATTTTTACACTATTTCTGTGAAATTCAGAGAGACATCTCATTGAGGCCTAAGTCCAAAATGACACAATTTATTAAAAGCATATCCAATGTTTCCTGTAATTTCACTTAGCATTGTCCTGTTATCAGCAAGTCTTATTAACTTGAACTTTATTGACTTCCTTAACCCCCAAATTTATTTTCACTGTATGTCGACTCAAAACCAGCCCTTGAAGGCTTCATGTTAATATCTCAACATCAGTAGATATGTTTTCCAACTAATTCACATTTCCAGCAATCGTACATAACCTTATCTTGACTATGCAAATGAATGTAGCTCTTTTCATGTACAACACACTGAGAAATGGAGACATTGGTGTCCGCAATTGCCTTCCACTAAATCAACATGTTCTGCCAAAGACTTTGTTGCTTGTTGATACAATTTCAAGTGGCCTTTGGACAGTTCTGTTTCTGTGCTTCTGGACAGGCTTCAAGGCAAAAATTAAATTTTAAAAAAGAGCAGTGTTTTCCAGTGTGCTCATGTGCATTCTTGAGAGCACGTTTACGTGTGTCAAAAACCTTTCAATTACTCCCAGTGTGAAGGTGTGCAGGACCTGATTCTCCTGCACTGCAACATTTTGGCTTATTTAATATTTTTCACTCATTTTGTCTTGGGTCATAAGCCAGATTGTCTAAGTGTTTCATATGAAAAGCAAGTTCTGCAGCATAGCATAAAACAGCTTTTAATGAAGGCACTGCCCAGGACTGTGGAAGACCTACACACAACTCTACTTTATGGTTTTTGTGAAATATTACATCAACTGTTCTGCATTACTTGGCCACTGGTTCTTCTTGTTTAAGTCTCCATCCATCTCTTGTCTTGCAGAAAAAAAATTTAGGCATTATTTCAATCTAAATTTTAGGTCTTCTCCCTGGATATAGAAGAATGACGTTCTAATCTTCACTTTAAATCAAGTAAAGGAAGGACTTGAACACTTTAGGTTGCACCTTCTGCCGCACAGTCATTCTTTGTTCTTTCACCTTCCTGAAACCAATAAGTGGGAGATTTTGATTCATGTTTGTATCTATATACATAAGTATACATATGAATAAGTAAAACACTCCATGCATATATTCCAGTTCAAAACTGGAACATTCCATTAAAAACTAAGTGCAGTTAAGTTAACTGACTTAGTTAACTTAGAATCTAAAAATATCTGAAAACCCTGCAATAAAATTTAGGTGGAAACACCACTAATCACAACTCTCTCAAAATTATAACTCTACAAGAGAGTGAAAGGTAGTGAGTACCTGTCCATATCTGCTATGGACAACTGGAAAAACAACCTTTAGTAGCAAGAAAGGCTGTTCAAAGAAAAAAAATCGGAAGGGTCAAACTCACAATAGGTTTAATAAAATCTCAGCTTTGTCAAGTGGCCAGAAGGAGCTCCAGCAAGGTAAGTTAAAGCTTCGTCTTGGGTTATTGAAGCCATCCTGTACCAAATAAAAAATCATCTCTCAAGCAGTTACTGATTTTTATCCCTTTAGACTCCTCCTTAAAATCCTACATTTTTCCTCTATCCCTACAAATCACCCCCTTCTGGGAGTGGTTATTCTGGTGGCCACCTGTAAATATATAGGCCACAGTGAATAACCTATGTGTGCACCTGCAGTTACTGTTGTTGGATCTTTCTCCTCTTCATAGTCTTTGCTCCAGGTTCAGAGAAGTCCCAGATTATGAGGTGTGTGGGAGGTGGATGTCTCTGTAATTTTCTGCCTTGGCAGTAGAATAAAGCACCAACGCTTTTGTGGAGTTATAGGTGTTATCTGAATATACTTGTAATATGCAATGTGCAATATCCAATTTGGCAGGCATCAATACCTCGGCATATCTGCTGTGAAAACAAAGGGAAAATATATTGGTGTGTACAATCAGGCATGCATGTGTAGTCCTGGGAGACGGAAGAGATATGCAGGAAAGAGTCACCATTACTACCCCAGCTTCTGCTGGGCTTGGAGAGGTGGTTAGAGCACTCCAGCATTTCCCATGTGCATTTCCCCTTCGGCAGAAAAAACCGATTTTGTTCATTTGTTTGAAGCTCTGCACTCCTCTTAAGTTTTCCCTCCTACTTATTTCAGATCTCTCTGACTACTAAATCCACTTTACCTATTTCCACTATTCTCACCTTTATTTTTAGATACATATTTTCACACCTGATATTCATTTTCATACACTATTTTGTGGCTTCCCTGCAAACGTAAGCTGCTGAATTCTCATTCACATGTTTAGGTGCAAACACCTGCTACAAGTTCCTGAAGCCCATTTTGATGGAGACTTTTAGCTCACAGTCTCTCAGCAGCATTCCCCCACACTTTTTAAGAGCGCCTTTGTTGTTACAAATCCAATCTCTTTTTAAGTTTACATTGCCACGGCCTCCTCTATCACTGTGCATTTCTGTTACAGGCACATCACAAACTGCTGGCTACTACAGTAAATGCAGATGATGGCTTGCCTGTAAATTAGATTTGTATGTGTAAAACCGATGCTTGTTTACAGACTGGAATGATGCCAAATACCAGCTCAGATGAAACAAAATATTTATGAATTGGATAAACTGGAAACTTACATCTTTATAAGGTGTTCAGAGTGGATTCAGGTATAATTTCCCTTGCTCTGCTCCATTCTTCCTAAGGACTACCAGAAATACTGCATTTTTAAAAGACACAGCTCTTTAATTTATACTTAGTAGTATTAAAGCAAAACTTTAAAACAATCCCTCATGAAACAAGTGATCTTAACTATTGTAATTCACATGAATTTAATTACACCGATTTTTAAAAGCAATTTAAATATTGCTTTAAGAGAAGTTGGTTTTTTGCTACCATAATAAAATAACTTGTTTTATACAAGATACAGAGGAATATAATTTGATCATTTCTTCTGTTAGCCTTTGTTACATAGATTTTTACATAATCATTACTCATAATGTTCTGACAGATAATGCTATTACTAGCGTTACAATCTTTGCTATTATTATAAAAAATCTTCTGGCTTTGTGAAAATTTTAATTTATTAAAATGTAATGAAAGCACATCTAACATGAACCATAATTTATGAAAATTTTAGATGTGCTGCTTGACATTCATGTCATCAAGCTTCAAAAGTTTCACATCTGAAATGTGAAATTACACAGATTTATAAAGATCCCTTTTCAGCATGTTAGCTGGCACTATCTTCTGTAAAATGTATATGTTTGGCTTTAAAGAGACAGGCGCATGTAATTTTAATGTCAGCACCAGCATCACCAAAAAGTGCCCTGGCAATCAGTGGAAAGGTTTAATAGGTTTCCTGTCTTGTTCTTAATTTGCTGAAATTACAAAATCAATACTTTCAGTTGTAGCTGCAGCTACCCGTTTTACTGCTTTAAGATAAAGTCTACAATAAAGTAACCTTCACTTTCAATTTGTAGCGCAGAACATCAGGGTGTTCTTGGCCACTAACTAGTCTTTCTTTTCTCAGCCGGTATGAGACATTCTAGGTGTGTGATGTTGCCCTTCAAAGGGGAAAGATGCATTTTGTATAAATTGTAGCTCTCATCAGTGACTTGGTTTGTTTATTTTTAACGTCTCGGTCTACTCTCTCCTAAAGTCACCTCTGCACAAGTTGTCCATTATTTCCCTGTTTCCCTGTCTTGATATTCTATGCTACATAAATAAGTGATCGGTCTTGCAATGGCCTAATCTTTGTTTTACTCCACAGTCTCCCTTTATCACAAAGGAGCATATTTTTCTGCTGCAGTTAAAAAAGGAAATTCTCCACAGTTAGTCACATTTTTAATAGTGAGCATGGTGGCTGCATATGCAAAAGGCCTCTGAAAGGACTGAAATGAGGGCAACCAGACCGGCACCACTGGAAAGATCAAGCTCTAGCACAGAGCAAGAAGGAAAAAACAGTAAATACCTTTCCATGGGCTGCTCTGCTATGCCTCCCAGCTCTTTAATGATAGAAGTGGAAAAACATATCTTTACACAATCGTTTAGTCTTTCAACTCAAGTCCAACCTGTCCAACAGGTATTCTGCACTCAAAAATTAAAGTCGTAAGATGAAGTTTTGACCCTCTTATCCCTGTTTCACAAGCAATTAAAACATTTTTAAATTTGAGGGGGTTTTTTTGTTTCTGTTTTTCTCTGATAACTCGCTTCCTGAAATACTTTCAGCATATAAACTCTCTTCATCACTTAGCTGAGCAATATTCTGGAGCTATTAGCACTGGAGAAGGGCCTTGGCTTGGTCCTCTTGTAGTGAAGCAATAAAAAGAATGTTAAGCTGCTGCTCACAAAAGATTGCAGCATAAGATGTCTCAGTGCTTTCCACTGATGCAAAATGTATTCACACCAAGGAGAAAGAGCTCTCAACACCTGCTACCCCAAATGTTAATGAATACACACACACATGCACCCACACACACACACGTGCACATTATGCTTCTTTCTTCTCAGCCACAGCAATTTCAAGTTGGAAATTTTACTCATAAACAGCACATGATGGAGTAAGGATACTGTAAAACAGAAAGCACAGTTGATCACAGATGGAATACAGCAGCTCATCACATGAGGAAAACAGAGCCTCCAAATGCCACAGCTCCTTTGCTTCACGCTCTACATTTTTAACTAGCTGCTCAAGGTAAAAGCAGGCTATTTATCTTGTGATGAACTCTCTGTAAATGAAAATTCAGAGTAGATCTAGAAACAATATTGCACCAAAGCAAACAAAAGCATTTGTCGCTAAACAAGTCAAGAGAAATGCCAAATGATTCAATGAAGATCACTTGTGTCATTTATGTTTGTTTTGATTGGTCCTCCAGTGTTTACAGCACTCAACACAGCAGGCTCAGAACCCCAAATCTATATTTAATTTAAAGCATTGCACCATCACTCAAATCTTTCAGCAGCCTCACTACAGTCGAAAGAACAAGGGCAGTGTTCACATGGAGCACTTTTACATGCTCCAAGGGATTGCAGAACAGTTTTAAACAAATTATATCAAGATATAAAGGAAATGAAGATTTTTTTGTGAAACAAAATATTTTCCAGTACCTGTAGGATTTTTGCCTACATTAAATTCTGTAAATTTTCAGGTGTTCTCAGCAAGAGATCATATTGCAAGACAAGATAAAATATTCCGGAAGCAGATTTAAACTGCAAAATAAGATGACTCTCAGAAAACTTAATTTTTATCAGAACTAATATGATGATCAGAAAACATAATGTAATAAAGACAGCCATTGCTATGACACTGAAAGCTTTGTAAAAATTCACAGCAGTTTGGAGAGTTAAATAGAATAAAATAAATGATCAACATATATTTGAGGGCCCAGTCCTTTCAGATGCAGAAACCAAAGTTTTACAAAGATAAGCAGCTGGAGGGAAAAAAACTGAGTCCCCATTTAAGCACACACAGGTAGCCTTATAATATGTCTGGCTTGTCGAAGAGAGTGAGCCCTCAATTTCTATTAACAGCAGCCTGGGTAGAATCCACTTGCTGTTTTGCAAAACCAGCCCTGATGCAGATGGAGAGTCACTGATGGTGTATGCACGGTGGCAAAGAGCAGCAAACCTTCTCGCTGTAACCATGGTGGTAGCATGCATCGGCGCAGCGTTACTGCAGTGGTTTTCAATCCTTGTCAGGCTGCTGGTGTAAAAGTCTCTAACTAAATTTAGGGGTCTCTCCAGGGAAAGGAAGCAGAGATAGAAGAGTTTAGAAAACTAGACATGGTTTATCCGTGTTTACTATCCAAATTTCCCCAACAGGCCATGAAGTTTACTGGGGAACCTGTTACCTTGTTTGAAAATCTGAGGGCTTTTGTGCATTCACCCCACCTTATCATCTCCCTTTGCGGTGGCTGCCAGTCTAGAACTGCTGCCCCTGTCCCTAGCTGGGCCGTTCCAGGGATGAAGTTTGATCAAAGCCTGTCAGAGCTGTTGTCTGCGGATGCTACTCACTGTGAAGCATGTTTCCTCCTCAGTGGCTCAGTCATTTGTAGGACCCTGGGCATGAGGACGTGCTGCTTCACGGGCACACGCAGTTAATGAGCCCGTCCAGCTCTTCTCCAGCTAGGATCAGAGTGAGGCCAAATTTGCAGCATCAAGACCCAGTTCCCTCAGACAGGAGGGGAAGGCAGTGATTTGAGAGAGGGTATCCAGAGGTTTCAGCACTAGGCAGTCTCCAGCCCTCAGGAAAATGCAGAGATGGAAGGAGAGCAGACCGAAATTAGCTTCAACCCTGGAAAAAGGAGACAGGCTTGTAATAGTTTTCTTCCTCTTACCAGAAACATTTGTCCGGCATCTGTGTTTCTTTCAACCCTGTTGTGCTTCTCAGCAGACAGGGTAATTTGACCCAGAGGATTTTGGCTATCTAAGCTATGCTTAATCATTTGGCCCCATTACATCACTACAAAACAGTTCAAAATAGAGGGCTCCTTATAATAGATTTCTTGCTTCAGTTAACAAAAAATATTCAAACTTCAGTTTTAGCTGAGCTTATTAAAGCAGGACTGTGTTTAAGTTATAGTAATTGTCAATAAAGTGTTTTATAGCAGATTTAACCCAGCATATTTTAGACCTTGCCAATTTGAGACGGTTTCCATAAAAAAGGAGAACAGCAATGTTACAGAGTGATAACTCAAAAATGGAAAAAAGGAATTATTTAGCATAAAAGGAATTATTTAGCATAGTAAAAGGAGGTATAACTAGGAGTAATGGGAGGAAATTAATAAAGGGAATATATCAGTAGGGGAAAAAGAAAAACCTGACAGTGAGTTAACCAATAGAAAAATCTCCCCAGAGAGCAAAGAGTAGCCCACTGCTAGCCAATTTTAAAATAACTGGCCAAAACACTACCAAATAAATAAACAGGCTGGAAATAATTTTGCAACCATACAGACAGAAGACTACGTACCATTCTGTCCCCCACTTCTAAATTTTATGAAAGTGAGCAAGTAAATTGAGCTTTCTGATTGACAAATCTAGTGAAATTCAGCATTCTGGCTGCTCAGATGTAATTGCACAGCTTTTATCGTTGCCAGCATCAGAAGTCGAGGGGGAAAAAAAAAAAGAAAGGAAAAGTGTTTGGTTTGTGTTTTGTGGTTTGGTTTTTTTCTTTTTAATTGACATTCATTTTTTTGGTCTGAGTTATTTGATTTATCTAGTAAAAAATTGCTCCTTGACTGACACTAAGACAACAAAAATTATACTAAAAAAATGCTTCATAAGCAAGAATTTAAATTATAATTTTTTTTAATCAATAATTTGTAACAGTAAAACAAAGCAGAAAAGCCAAAATGCTCTTATATAGATACCTCAAAATTATATCAAAATATGATAATTTCTGAAAATTCAGAATCAAAATTAACATCCTTCTGAACTCCTTGTTTTGCATGACATTATATAAAACATTGTGTTTATTCAAGATGATTGAGGCAACAGAAATGTGTTTGTGGGGTTTAATGTTTTTTACAATTTTTTTAAATCTACTGAAAAATGGACAGTAAAGACTAATAGCAAGTTTGCAGGCATGAAACTAGCTATCCCATACCGATTAGACAGCAATACCTGTTCAATAAAAAGGATTAGACTGTTCCCTTGGTGCTGGGCTTTTTTGGATAGGATAAAAGTCTTGGGTTATTCAATGTCTGCAGTAAAATTTAGAAAAGGTGTTAATTGAATGTGTGATTGAAATTAGAAAATGTAAATCTTCTGAATAGTTTCTGTATATTCATGACTATCACATGTTTTGACACAAAGAAATAAAATAATCAACAGATTTGGTTTGAGCATCATTACATGTGAAAACATCAGAACAATTTTTAAAAAATATTGTTATAATGTATGAACAGTTTAAACTTCATTCAGATTTAAAATTTTTTTTTTTGTTTAAATAAGAAGTCCTACCTTTACTCACAAATTTACAGCGACATGCCATAAGCCCTGGCATCTAATTGGTTTTTAATCACATCTTCTGACACAGATGATTTCAGTTAGACCTACACTGAAAACAGAAATCACAGCAGAAACTCTGACAGACTTGGACCAAACCAGTGTTAATCTGCACAGCTGTGATTTTGTAGGATTCTGCATGTTTCAGTTTACTTTTGCTGTTTTTCAGACTTGCCATGAGCACATTATGAATTTGGAGGGGTTGGAATATATTTTTTCTTATTCTTATATTATAAGTTTAAGTGCTTATACTAAAACTTGTGCTCATCATGTGTTTGTCCTTTATTTTTTAAGAACCAAAAGATGTATTTCTATTTAAGGCAGAGAACTTTAAAAACAAATGACTACAGAACTCCTCTATAAACTAGAAATATTTACAGTACATTACACAAACATTGATGTTATTATTTATCAGTTTTAAATAGAATATTTTAGCATGTAAAATTGTGTTTCAGAGTGTGATTAATAATGCTAAAAGATTAAGACATTGGTATAGGTGAGGTTAAGTTTATGATGTTTTTTTATTAAAATCAAAGTATGGTGCACATCAGTTCTGTTTGAACATGTAAAATAAAGAAAGGGATTTTTAGGTCTTCCTGGGCATTATTTCATTCAGTATAGAACTTTGAAGTACTCTAAGCTTAACATGTAAATACACAGCTAAAATAAACAAATTACAAAGGAAAGAAATCAATCCAACTTTAAGTAAGGTCATGTAGTTTGAGATCAGTAGTTTTTTTGTTAGGCATAAAATAGCATGATTTCCTAACCTAGCAGTGTTGCCAATTTTCAAGTTATATATGAGAAACTGGAGTAACAAATAGTCGTGTTGCAACTAAAAGCTTGTGAGCGTATCATAAAAACATTTAAATCATTGCCATTTTTACATTTAAAATCTCTATTCAAATATGTTTGAGCATTTCAGGGCAAAAATAGTTTAAAAAACCATAAATATCGAGGTTTAAATTTAAGCACTCCTCAGAAATGATTCAGAGCAGTGTTGTGTTTGCATCATGCTGTGACTCACCATTTACTCTGAGCAATTCACGTGCGTGAAACGTGTGGAGGGTGAGGTGGAAGCTGGAGGGGCACTGGGGGCAGAGCTCCTCTCCTGTCTCCAGCTGCCATGGTATCCTCACAAGGGCAGTGTGTCTGAGCACATCCAAACAAACTTCAATGACCACTCACCCCTTCTGCTCATAGGCAACCAGTATGTCTGGAGATAGGGTATGTTTTCATATGGATGTACGCATACACAGGCATCACAATGCCAAATGCGGCAAGGTGTACAAACACTCAAGGGAAGAATTTATTCCTCGAACAACCTGCTTCCTTAAAAATAAGTAGTATCAGTGCATGCACTCTCTTAAGACATGTTTTAAATTCACTACTTTATCACTTCACTCATATCCACCTGATAAACAGTGGGACAAGACTCTGGAAGTTGATTTTTTTAAAGTATTTGATTGTTTTTTCTAGTATTTAAAATCACATAACTTCAGAACGGAGTTAGCTTACAGCAAGAACGTCATAAAATTAGGCAAGGAAATTTTAGATAATATTATATACATTTAGTTTTAAATATCTATCAGGAGAGAGAGAAAATTGTATCTTAAAAATGCCCCATGTTTTTAACAATACACTTTAACAGAATAATTGCAGGAAAAAAGTATTCTATAAGTTATCTTCCCTTCAGAATTTAAGGGAAAGCCAGTACTGTAATACTTCTCCATATCTCTCCCTTTCACTTTGTTTTCTTAATTTGGTTCTGCTCACTTCCCTCTGCTTCTTGTTTTCCTTCATTCTCTCTATTTTAACACATGCAGATAACAAGAAAATAATATTTAGAGCCATATTTTCTAATTTTTTTCATTTCTAGAAATTAGATACTTGGGAAAAAATCATATTATTGCAAGTAACATCCTTCTGTAAAGTGACAAAACCCAAAAGCTGTTTCAGTAAGGTACTGTTTCAGCACCTTACCCTTGCCCAAGAAGGTAGATAAGGGGATCTTTTACAAGACAGTTTAGTCACTCCCTGCCATGTCAACTACTGGGGACAGAGAAACAGTGAGGTTAGAAAGCGAAGCCTTAGGACTTTATCTCTTTTCTCCTTCTTAAGATCTGCTACTTATTAGCAGTTTTTGATAGTACAGACTAAGTTTTACCCCCCAAAAAACCAAAAAGGAGTCACAAATGTTTGCCTCAGCTACAATCGCCCTGTGCTGTGCAAAACGAGAATACACTCCAAATCTTATTTACCTCTGGCCATTTAGTATCTTATTTGTTGTAAGAAAATATGATCTTCCCATTTGATTACACTTTGGTTTAATCACATGTAAGTAAAGTCTTTATTGCTGATGCAGAATTTTGCAACTGAGCTTTTCCCTTTCTGCAGGGCTATAAGATCAGAAGGCAAACCACACACTCGGTCTAACAAAGCAGTATAATAGGGATGGAGGGGAGAAGCAATTTGGAGTCTATAGGAAGGTTACCATAAAATTTACATTTTCCATAAAATATAAGTAGCCACCATTTTGCTGTAATCCCAGAGCAGCAACGAAATGGTGGTACAGAAGAAAACTACCCTATCAGACACATTTCATCATTGCTTCTATCCATCACTATCTTCTTTCGCTAGCATGATTATCATTTACCTTTCTCCTCCTTACAAGCAACAGCCTACTTTTAGACTAAAAATTGATAGACGTAGCATAGTAAATAGATAAGGTGCAATTATCAAACTAAGACTACATAACTGTACAAGTCCTCTCCCCCTCACCCCACTTCAAACTGCAAAAAAGTACTGCATAGTGTTTCTATCACACACTGATGAACACATCCCTTGGAACTGCTACTGTATGAAAGCTGTGTCCTAGAGGTAGAACACATGGTATGGAATATGGCTGCTGCATTGGTCAGTATGTATTTTAATTATTATATGATGAGATATACATGAGTAACACTCAGAAGACCAAAATGGCTTAAACGAATTGGTTTTGATTGTAATGTACAACGTTGCATTTTGTGAAGCATTTTATTTTTAAGTGAATATATGTATATTGGCATACTCAGTTTAGAAATGTATATTAAGGCAACAATTTTGATAAACAATGCCTTTTTTTTTTTTTTTTGTTATTGCATGCTTTTCAGAAGGTGTGGAAAGGAGTGCCTATTTGCACATAAAGAGGGAAACAGCATTTGTAGATTGGTGCAGGTCTGTTCTGTGATACTGTGCTGTACATACTAAAAGAATTCATAAAGTTTATCCTGTAATCTCTACAGAAGCACTATGTGCTATAAGCTTTATTAACTAGGTCCTAAATTTATAAATTTGTAATAAACCAGAAAAGTATATTCTGTAATATATTTTCTAAAAGTGTGCTTGGTGTTTATTACTATAAATATGTAATGAAGTTAAGATGGATCACATTTTCAAATACAGCACATCGTAGGAAAATGTTCTTGTTTTTCAGACACAAGTTGAATATTTTAGATTCCAATATCATGTTATAACTAATACATCAGAAAACACAAAAATGTGGGTCATTTAGGTGATAGTGCACCCTGGATTTAAATTTTTTTAGGAGAACTTTTCGAAAACATCCTTAATGATGTGAAATTTGTTTGTACAAATCTGCAATTATGTACAAGTAAAACAAATGTCCTGCTCCTTCTTAAGTACTCCCATTCTTTCCCAATACAAAGCAAAGAGTATTTAGGTAACACTGCCACCTATTGCTTAAAGGTCATAGCGACTAAAATCTGGTCCAGTTTTTTCATCACTCATCATTGCTCGTTTTGACTACTATGCTTTCATTATTTCTAACAACCGAAGGAGACTTCCATGTTCTTTCATATAACAAATAATAAACATCTGCCTTCATTACTATGACAATAATTTATCTGGAATCAATGAAAACTTAAGGGACTTTCAATATTGATAAAATTAAGTTTCAAAAAAATACTAAAAAAAAAAAGAATTTCAAATACAAAATCCAGCCACAAAAGGAACAAAAAGAAGACTCTTCAGGTTATAGCATGTCAAATATTGCAAAATCCAATTTATTTGTTAAATATAAGTT
This sequence comes from Mohoua ochrocephala, assembly GCA_013398855.1. Classification (NCBI taxonomy): domain Eukaryota; kingdom Metazoa; phylum Chordata; class Aves; order Passeriformes; family Acanthizidae; genus Mohoua; species Mohoua ochrocephala. The sequence continues at coordinate 46,739 of VZTA01001978.1, forward strand.
GTCTGATAGAATCCAAAATAGCATAATTCTTGTTAACATTTTGCAAGTGGATACGCAAATACTCCAATTGTAAACATACCTCTGCAGGTCTTTTAAGGACACAGCTTTGGAAGCATGAAAATAAGTCTCTATAAGATCAGACCTAATTCTTTTCAGTAAATAATTCTGTTTTCAGGACAACAATCAAAAGATCACTAATTGTACATCTGAACAAGAATCATGCCGTAAGAACAACCTTTGTCAGCTTTAAAAAAAAAAAAAAAAAGAGAGAGAAAGAAAATGATTTCCACTTATTTAAAAGAAAAAGTGAGAAAAATATATTTGATCATACTGAGGAAAGTCATATGAATCAATCAGGAAGACACCACCAGTTGTATGAACTGTATAATTTAAGTACTGTCTAGGTTAATTTACAGCAATATAGAAAGATTACTTAGTTTGGAAGAAAATTTATTGTTGAAAGGCTCTTTTTTATCCTCAGTGTATTACTCAGTCTACATGTATAAAATAAGTTGACTTTACTTCTTCACTACAGGGAAGTAACTGTATATTGTATAAAATCCCTTATATTCTCTTCTATTATTAGAAGAAAAAGTACAAATCCATTGTTCTTGTGCCCAGAAATGTTCAGAGTTACTATGCAGAATGCTGACATTTGTCCTACATTAAAATATCTCACTAAGACTTCAGTTCAATTTATAAGACTTGTGAAATTTTAAGACAGATGGATGCACTCAGGTAGAGCAAAAATAATTTTTTTTTTTTTTAAAGTGGTTTTGGTTTGGTTTTGCTTTGTTGTTGTTTGTTTGATTGATTGTTTGATTTGAGGCAGAGGGGTTCTGCCTGTTGTTTTTCTGGTTTGGTTGGCTGGTTTTTTTACCTATATGCAGTATTTTAAAGGGCAAATATTTTAAATACCCACGGTAGCAGAGAGAGTATTTATACAAGCAGAAGGAATCTATATGAAGGTTAAATTCCTTACAGACAATATTTTTTTCCTGTAATCATAACTACATCCTTTCAGAACTCAGAAACAACATAAAACAAGACTTGCTCTTGCAGTTAGGGACTCCTGATCTTTTCCTCACTCTCACGGTTTTACCCTATGACATTTTTAACCATTTCTCTCCTGCTAGAATGTTGCCTCTCAAAACAGTCACCTATCAAAGCCAACAGTGTCCAGAGCTAATGTCAGAAAGGGAAAGACTGAATACAAATAGATATCTATACACCTTTTTTTAATCTTTCCTGGTTTATTTCTTATCTCTCCACTTTCACCTCTAATAACAATGCATGATTCTCACACTGGTGAAAAAATCCTGAACTTTGTTTTCTCTTTTTTACTTCTTTAAATGAAATGAATATTCAAGACTTAGAAATGTTATGTATGAAAGGAAAAAGTTGTATATTTTTCAGATTTCATTAAATGTTTATGTACCTAAAACAATTTGATACCAGAGTATTCAACCTTAAATTCACTCAACTTAATACAGTAGAATGAATTATTAATGACCTAATTGCTAAACATTGATTTGTAATGTAATTACTTGTTTAATGCACGATTTTATGTAAATATCAGACCAAAACCTAAAAAGTGGTGCTTTTAATAAATTTTCTTTGATACCACTTATATGGATTCACATACAAAAATATGTCCTTGCTTATTCCTTTAACAAACTTTCTTTTGGAAACTGTAATATGTTTCCTAAACAAATGTTTTGTGACATCAAAAGTTTGCAGGTATATTTTTCTCCACCTCTTTTACTACCTTAATTCTGATATGACTAAACATAAATTTTGTATCAGAAAAAAATTAATGAACTTAAAAGAATATTCAAAATGTGTAAAGAGAAGAAACAAAAAAATGAATACATTAAATTAAGTGTATGAAACCTAGAACAGGTACGGAATAAAACGCAATGCCTAAAATCCAAAAGCTACAGAAGGCACTCATGAATTATTTGTTAATTTTATCTCCAAAATAAAATTCACGCTTGCATTAAATCAATTATTTTCATAGATAGTCTAAAAATCAGTATCATTTTTGTCTATCCTATATAGGAAGATTAACAGGCAGGCACATGCATGCTGAAGTGCTTGTGAAAATGCCAGTATGCTTTGCCTCTTAACATTTGTGTGCTAAAATATACTCAGTTCAGACAAAGATGCAACTTAATGCAAGGAATAAATAGAGGTTAGGTGAAAAAAAGTATCTTCCTTAGTTATCTGCTCTAATCAACTACACACCTCGTGTCAGAATGCAATGCAGAGATGCTTATACTTCCTCAGCTAATATTATCATTACTTTTATATTTTGGCTTTACTAGATCATTGCTTCAAATGAGCATCACAGAACCAATGGAGCTTTAGTCTCTATGTTACATTTTCTTCATAATCATTTTCAATTTATTTTTTTCTTACATGTCATCATTTTAATGTAAATCTTTCTTTTTCTTTTCAATAAAATGAAATGATTAAGTAATCCTGCTTTTTGCATGATTAAAGATGACGGATAAGCTTGGGTGGATAAAAATCAAGGCTCCTAACAGAATCTGTGCACCTCGCATGTCAGAATCCTTCCAGCTTGTTCAGTCCTAATGACAGAAAAAATTAGCGTGTCTGTGAGTTGCCTAAAAAGGATAACAAGCCACCTTTAAGGACCTAACCATATCTCTACACTAAATTTTAAACAGTTGTTTTCCATAATTTTCTGTAATAAGCCCTGATGAATTGTTTTGAAACAGATTAATAGAGAAATCTTTATTTAGAGCAATAATAAATGTTCATTAAATCTATCATTGACTACTGCTGGGCTGTTTAATCACCACCTTTGTATCACCAGATATAACACGTTTAGAAAATAAAATGCAAGGGATACAATATGCTGAATAGAGTATAAATCTGATAAAAAACAATGACACATTTTAATTAGCTGGTCAGACACGACTCAGTTTTAAAGAATAGGAAAAAAACTCCTAACTACTGATTTTTGCCAGTATCTCTTTCCTTTCAAGAGCCCTGTGCAATATGTGCTCAGCCTTTTCTGACTGAAACAAGAAAACCAGAAAGGGGATATTACAATACAGCACATACATACTGCCATCGCCTCTAGACATATGACCCAAAATGATGCTAAGAAGTCTTTCTCTGACCTCCTGCTAACCAGCCTCTTGTGATTAATTCAGCATGTCCTTGAAAGTATCTGCTAGAGATCCTTGTTTTTTTAATTTAAGAGTTTCTGAAGCCTGCCTATGGTTTCACTGATGGGTTTTTATTTATTTACTTTTTGTTTGTTTGTTTGTTTTATGGGAGGTAAAGCACTAATCTATGAACAGAGGTCTGCAGTAACAACAAAACACCACCTGCCTAAGCATTCGCCAAATAGGACCATAAATACCACAACATTTCCTGACCTAAGTTTCGTAGACATCTGTATCATGGTAACACTGCATTTCCCTTCTTTGACAGATGAAATTACTATTCTTTGATTTTTTTCCCCCCTCTCTCTCTTTTTTCTGATTATGTTCTGGATGGCAAAATTTGGGCCACAAAATGCTAATTTCTAACCTAACACCATGACAGCAATCACAGCCATCACAAGGATGGAATAAAGAGAGCAATCTAACATCCAGGGATATGAATTTCTGATCAGTGGCTGGCAGACTGCCGTGAAAGCTTACAGTAATCCCATTGGACAGCTAGGGTTGATGAAGCCTGGGAACAGGCAGCCACAATGTAGGTAGTTCACAATTGCAAGCATTTGTCCATAATTTAAAGCTATATGAGAAGTGGAGAGTATTCATCTGAACAACAAGCTGTAATTTAACTAGAGTAACATTTACACAGTTTTTAACCCATTAAGTCCACCTCTTCTTACACTGACATTCCCTCTGTTTAGTGCCCATTGTAAACAAAACTCCTGCACATTAAATGAACATATATTTTTAGCATTTGCAAAGCTCAGAATAATTTACTGAGATTAACTCTTATTGTACATTTGGCAGAAAATAAAGCATTTATTCTTAAATCCAAAGTCCAGACCATGTAAAACCTTACTGAAGCGAGTGGTTCCCCTGAAGCCAAGGGGGCCAGGCCCGCCACCCCAGCTCACACTGAGCAAAATCTAGTTTATAGACTGATCACACGATTAAGGTTCTTTTCAAAGTGATAATGCCTCAATCATCCAGTGATGTTCCCACCAGAAGAAAATTAGCCCCCGACGAAGTAGGGAGCCTCTGCAAATGGTAGATATTAATGCAGGCTTTGAGCTCTGCTGGACGAAGGGGTTTCTCTATCAGGCTTTAAAACTGTAGCCTGAAACATAAAGTGTTGTCTCGTGCTTGAAAGCCTCTAAATGCATCTTTCTACATGACCAAAGCGTGTTCCTCCTCCCTCTCCCGAATTCAGCCATCATTAATTGTCATTTCTCTATTTTGTCACAAAGCCTTTGCAGTGTGTGTAGCTCTGTTGCCAGGATTTACAAGGCCCAGACATGACGCCGAAGCTGCTCTCGGTGAAGACTTGTCTACACAGACACGGTAGCGTGGTGACAACTAATGACACATAAAAGTGGGCAGGTGAAGCTGCCGCCGCCATACGCTAAATGCAGCACAAGCACAAGCAAAGATTATCAGAGAAATGATAGAAATATGCGAGAGATGCACTTGCAAACATTTTCTGATTTCCTTCGGAACCTGCACAGGAAAAAAAGAAAGATATTCACAGCCCCAAGGCCCCCAGCAGACGGAGAAGGAGGAAAGCTGGGCCACCCTGTGGGCACAGAGTTGTGCCAGTGATCGAAATGGGGCAAGTTCCCAGAAACATTTCGCATTTGTACATTACCATTGGCACGTTCAGAAATAGTAAAGGCACGAACACGTTAAAAAATGCCAAGTGCAACCGAAAACATTAGCATGCTAGGAGCAACAAGCCCAGGATCTGGGAATAAGCTCAAAGAAAAACTTATGTTCATTGTTTGTTTGTAAAAGAGAGAGGCTGCTTCAAGTTTAGTGTAATATGAGGACAGGTCAGTTCCATGTGCCTCCCAGCACTGAGAAAGAGGAAAACATCATTACAGGGATGTGGATATTGTGGAGTGACTGCTGTGCTTTTAGACACAGAACTCACTTTTTTTCAGAGTTTCATCTGTTTTGGAGATTTTACTGATTTGTGAGCTGGTTCTGAAAGGAAAAAGGGGAGGAGAAGTGGGGAAATAACTACTGTAACCACCTGCAAATATTTATCGCCAAAATACAATAACTGCAGAGCAAGACAGGTTTTGTTCTTTGTTCTTTCTTTTGTTCTTCCCTCAGTCCTTTCTCCTGCTCACCCCCTCCTTCCTCCTTTCCTACTAGTTTCCTTTCCATAGCCCCTTCGGTGTATTTTCCTTCCAAATTAATTTTTCACTCACATTTGTAAATATTGAATCTACCTCCATCACTTCCCTTTCCTTGCAATCTTTAAAATATTAAATATATATTCCCACCTTTATTATTCCAATTTTTTTCTTTTCTTTTTTTTTTTTTTTAAGCTCTTCACAGTGTCCTTTGTGACCTTTTTCTTTCAACGTTCTCTCATGATCATCTCCATTTCATTTGTCTGGCAGACAGTTTTTCCAGTTTTGGTTATTTTTCAGCACAACTTAATAAAATATATTTACAGTGGCTTCCTGATCTGAAGTTGAGTCTTCTTGGGTTGTTAACAGGAGAACTTCACTGTAGTACAGGTATATTTGACACGATAGTGCAGAGTGGGAGGAAGCAGGAGATGGATGCCGGTAGCAGCTCATGCCAGAGAGCAGAGGGTTCACTTCACACCTTCCCCCGTTTAGGGGAAGGGAGAGATTACCTCTCTTAAAGGGTGCCATTTGGGTGTTCAGAGGGCTCTGAAATCTGTTGTGGTCCTTACTGAGCCCCTCAAGCTACATTCATAAAAATAATACATCAGTTTACATGAGAAACATTGGCATCTGTTTGCGCACATCCCTCACTATGCATGTAATCTACCACTACCTGGTCCTGAGCAATTTCACAACTTAAGAGATGCTTACCAGAAACCCCTTAGCCGGAGAAGGTACATGCAGGACTCTGAAGAGGGTGGCTAGACTCTACCTCTGTTCAGCTATTTTATCATTCTTGTACTGAACAGATCTCTGGGGACGAAGGAGAGGAAGTCTTGACCTGTAACAGTAAATTGTATTTATAACTGTTTTCTTATATTCCTCATTACTTCTAAAAATCACTTTTGCATGTGATTGTCCAATAGGCTAAACCATGCACTTTCAGGAATGTGCCTCAGAAAGTAAGAGCCATCAAAAGGAAATGTTTGAAGTTGTGCTGGTTAAATACCTCAATCAGAACAACAGCACCCATTTTGAATAGCCTAGCAATGACTGTGCATCGTCTCCTGCAGAACGTGATCGAAGATTTGAAAACTACCATCAACAGATTTGCACACAGCCTCACATTTGCTTCTTCCCTTCTATTGCACAACCTAGCAACAGAGTCAAGCTTTGGAGAAGCAATGAAGGCAGGAGGGAAAGGGGTCACTATCGATGCTAAGATTGGACTATGCGTGGACACAAAGTATGGTTCAGAGGTTTCTTTTTCTTTTATCCAGGCTGCTTAGCAATGTCTGAAAAGTATTTCCATTTCATGTTGTCTGGATAATATTTCAGATCTCCCCAGGTGCAGTTTACCTACTTTGGGGCGTGGCTTCGCAAGTCCTTTTCCAATCCCATCGTGAACAGAGGATGTATCTATGAGCTGTTTAAGGAGGAAAAAACCCAGGTTTTTCTTGAAGCAGCTTCCACTTCCACAGTGTAACCACAACTAGATCCTGAAGTAGCTTGGTTATCACCAAATAGTATATGCAATTTATCACAAAAAATGTCTGTATATGAATATTTGCTGACAGTGAATATTTAAGAATTTCAAGAATAACAAATATGCACATACAGACACACACATATGCCTAAAAATATGAAAGCCATCATACAAAAAAACCGTTATAATAAAAGCTAGGAATCCCAAAGCTGTTTCCAAGAAGCAACATATCATCCCTGGTAACAATCCAAAGGAGCCACTGGCACAGAAGACTCAGGCGTGTTTCTGTGTGGACGTAAGGAAAAAAAAACAGAAAAGCAGATAAAACCTCAGACACTTCAGCAACTTAAAAGTTTTCTTTGAAACTTTCTATAAGTCTTAAATTTTTTTTTCTTTGAAACTTTCTCTAAGTCTCTTTTTAAATGGGGAAGATAATGCCCCTCTCCATTCCTTACAACTAAGTTGTCAGCCAAGATTCATTCACACTTGTGTAATGTGGTGATGGAATAAACATAAATGTTTAGATAAATACATGCAGAAGAGACAACTAGACACATATGTAAAATGTCATCCCCCAAAACAATCTGCATGGCTAGCTTTGGGAATTAATGAGTGGGGACAAGTGGGGTTGAATGGCTGCTTGAACCCAACCCAAAGCACAGGGGTTGCCATTGGCAACCAAGGCAACATATGTCTGCTATTAACCTTCCAAATACCTACAAATCTGAAGAAAGTGTACACTTGGAAGTCCACACTTGTCCATCAATTACACAAAGTCCTAACATGAAAAGCAAGTTTTGATGCAATACTTCTCTATTTTTCACTGGAGATTTTATTTCTATTGTTTCCACCTCTACAGGATTCTGCAAAAGTGCATATGCAGTATCAGAAATTAGTAAAGCCATTTCAGAGACAACAGTTTTTTGCCGTCTTTTGGGTTCTCCTATCACTCCACTAAAGGCAAATTTTCTACATGTTAATGGCCAGCTGCTTCTTCAAAACATTCCTGTGAAAGAGAGAAGGTAAAAATCAAACAAAGGTAGCTTGCCTCAGATTACACAACCTTTCTGCTGGCTTGATGGCAGATCAATTAATTGGGAAAAGAAAAAAACGAAAGTAAAAAATCAATTTAATAGCATTCCTTTTAATCAGGGTTTCAGATTATCATGCAATGTCCAGGCACATAATGAAATGTTCATTTTGTCTATTTTATTGGAGGAACCACTGCCACAATCTTTTCTGTCTTTTACAACTTCCATTTTCAGTGCTGATTCTGTACTTTGCTTCCAATTATTTTAAGCCTGACAAGATTTCTAGCAAACCTTACTAAAAGGCAAAAATGCAGGAACTAAAGAATTGCAAGCCCTCTCGATGCAATTCCCGGGCAGTTTCAGTGGATGCATTTAAACTGAAATGAGCAGTATACACTAAGTCATGCCCACAGTGACTTCCAACATATATTTCTAAGTCCAAAATGATCAATTTCCCTAAATACACATTTTAGCCTCTTTCCCATATAGGAAGCTTAATTCTTTCACATGGTTGTTTGGTCTGCAATTCAAATGTCACAGCTGCAGATCTTTTTGTAATTCTTTAAAAAACACAGAATAAATACAAATTTCAATTATTAAATAATTGTATACAAAGATACATGACTGTATGTGTACTTATGATGTATGTATGCATAATATATATTAAAACATAAAGAAAAAAATGATCTCTATACCCACGTATCAACCCAATTTATATGACTTCCCCCACTGCTTTTATATGCTTCTTATTGTGTTAGGGCTCTTGAAAAGCAATAGACATATATATATTTTTAGAAGTTTGTTAAACCAATAGTATCCTTTGCAGTATTTGTATTTCTTTTAAAATGATACCTGTCTTATGAACCCACATAATCATTCAATACAAATTTAGCTACCCAAAAGTAACACCCTCACATGTTCAAAAAGCCCTACAAACCACGAATATCACTAGGAGAAAGAGAGACAGAAATCAGGAAGAGATTTAAACACATCTCAGGAACTGAACGTTTCACGGCACAGCACAGAATTTGCTGAAGCCCCTGCTACACCCGAAACGTTAAATCCTTGTGCAGCATGATTGTGTTTCAGTCCTTCAAACTGCGGTCAACAAATCTACATAGAAAATTCTGTTACGGACTGCACTAATATGCAACATCCAAGAATCTTACCACCTGTTTTCTCCTTCTGTGCCATTTCTCTGACATCTGGGAAAGCAACATAAGGCTAATAATATTAGCAGAATCAGTTGCATAATTATGCAGTTATCACCCATGTTAGGAAAACACATTTTGTTCCTATTCTAGGTCAAGTCATTATGAAAATTTGTACGCTTGACTAGCAGAATAATTTGTAGATTGTTGTTTGCCCTGACATTTTGCTATCATAGTACCTCTAAAAGCCTGTTAAACTTCACAATTATGTTTCAGCTCCTGGGTGCCATTGGACAGGTCATGAGAAGCAGACAAGCAAGTGGTGAGTCTGTATTTCAACCCTCACAAAGGAAGCGTTCCTGAAGCTGTTGTCTCCTTGGTAGGTGTTCAAATGACCTTTCAACAGTGGATTGGCACAAAGTAATGGCCAATAACAGTGGTTTGCTGTAGGGAAGCTTTCCACTCTGTCGCCATGGTTTCTGGAGCTGAGAGACCCTTAAAAGTAATTTTCAGGAAATGGGACAAAATCAGGAATTGGATGTAAATATCCTTTGTCCAGTATGTTAAATCTGCGTGGGAGGTTCCACAGCTCCACTTTACAGCTGAGACCAACATCGATACCCTGGTTTGTACTTTAAATAAACACCATGAAAATGCACGTGGCTTTACACTATTAAGTGGTATCTGGAATGTTATTGTACATTATTATAAACAAAATACAGGAATGTCACAGCTGACTAAATTCCTATCAATTATGAACTTAATTTTTACACACATTTAATACTTATCTCATTTCAGACTTTTCTATACTGAGAAATTTTCTTTTAAAGAAAAATGGTTTATACAGTTCACTTCCTGCCATAATCAAGGTCTTTCTAACCTGATATCTGAAGGTTATGCTTCAGTGAATAATTCAGTAGGTTAGTGAAACTGTGGCAGCAAAGAAAGTGCTAATCTTAGATGGAAGCTGTGCGGGATATTAAGAAACAATTGCAAAAAGTGACATATTTAATAGAGAAAGATTACTCTGTACTACATCTATTTAATTTGAATTGAATAAATTTTGCCAGTATTTTATGAGATGCAGTCTGCAAATTATGTGAAACTTCATAGTGTCACTGAAGTCTAGAGGAAAGAATAAAGGATTTTTTCTCCCTCAACCATTTTATGAGTATTGTGATTTTTGAGGACTTCTCACTCTTTCAAAAGAAATTTCAAAGGAACTGAAGAATCATTCACTGCAGGACTTTATTAATTTGAATTAAGGAAGAAGAAAGGGTAGTAAAAGGTGATAGTACTGAAAGATAAATAACAAGAGGCAATAGAAGGATATGGTGTAATGAGACTTCTTGAAATAACTGAATTCCTTCTGGACTGTGACTGAGTGAGGCTGTATATGTTCTCAATCTTTCAGGGAAAATTTAGTTGATCTAGCTGAGACAAGTCTGAAAGTATGAGTAAATGCAAGTGTGAAAAATGATAGGGGGCAGTTTTTTACCCTTAATCGCTAAACAGATCCTTAATGCAAAGGCAATGCTGACAAAAATAATTTAAGTCTATGTTCATATGATTCCTTGTAAGAGTAAGTGGAATAGGAATATGATGCTACCACGAAAAATATTAAACTCATCCTATGTCATTGTAGAGGTAAAGATAATTTAAAAAGGCCCTGTTCTTTTTCAGTCTTTCAAACAAACATGTATACCTTTTTCTTTTTTATTACTAGTTTTGTTCAGTAATTTACTCACTATTAGCAAGTTGTACAAGGTGTATCCCCTTGACATATTCTTTGAAAAGAATTTAAATAATTTGTAACATCTGGTGAAAAGTAACCAAAGCCTTAATTACATAGCAAACCTTTTGAAAAGCAGGGAATACATTTCTGCATACCAAGAAACAATTTGAGAGAGCAAAAAGATTTAAAGTGATGTAAACAAAAAAAAAAAAAAAGAAAAAAAAAAAGAAAAGAGATCTTGCCCAAAATTTTGGTCAGAAAGCTGCTTTCTGGGATTTTTTTTGAACTTTGTGCCTGTACCATCACCACCCCACCCCAGGTTATTCTGCTGCTCAATGCAAATTGCACAAAAGTTAGAAATTTATTATGTGTGGGGTTTTATCTGAGGACTGAAACTTTTTTTTCCCTCAAACTTGCACTGTTTTGTTTTTAAGTGGATAATAGACAAACATAAAATATCTGTTTGGAAAATACATTGGGAAAATTCCAGCTTCAGAAACTAACTATACATTTTGAAGTTAAGTTTTGCAAGTTATTGGCCTTAAATGTGGATTGTTTCATATTTTCTCTTACACTGTAAGGTCACATTATTAAAAACTGAGAGGAGACAACAACTCCTTCCCCTACATTCTTCTTCCCTCTAAGTGCAAGAATGGTAAAACCGTTGGATGTCCATACTGCGGGCAAAATTGTTCTCTCTGATCTGCACGGTGGATCCAATATTCCCAATGGGAATTCTGTGCTGTGTGAATAAAGACACAAATTTCTTAACTGCAATTTCTACTTTGCGCATCCATAATCCCCTTTGCTCCATACAGACTGAAAGCACGAAAACACAGATCTACTGTGCACTTCAGAGAAAAAAAAATTCTCTTGTATGCATGATTAACCTTATACTGAACAATTCATGTACGAGCAGGAGTGGAAATAGGATATGGAGCATTTCACCTGTGCTATAGGTTACCAGATCAAGTCTGGTTCGGGTCACTGGTAACCTTAAGGTATTACAGCCTAATGGACAGTTTGTGACCCACATGAAATGAGCTGGAATTACTTAAATTCATGGAAATACATTTCTGTATCACAAAAAACCCCACAAAACTCACTCAGGGCTAGCAGCCTTCCCGGTAATATTAGCAGCAAACAGTAACGGCAGAGCTCGGACGATGTTTTCACTTCAAATGGTGGTCATACGAGAAAGCTGCAGTGAGAAGGCGGTTGAAGTGTAGGAAAGACAGAGAAAGAGGCAGAGAGGGGATGCTGTGTTTGTCTATGTATCGTCTGATATGTGTACAAAGAGAAGACTTCAGTCTCAAGGCCTGTCAGTTCAGCACCTTTCACGAGTACAAAATGTCATGTACTACATACTGATGAAATAAAAGACAAAGGTGTCAAAGGAACCATTACACTATATTCTAGCAATGATCAGAGGATCAACAGCCTCTCTTCTAGATTGACACTATGTTAAACTATGCCAGCATATTTGGCCTGAACCTCTCCTTGCCTGCCCCAGTTTTATACCATGGGTGGAACTTAATTTACCCCAATAGCCTCACACTCTTTCAAGCCGAAGAGAAATTAAATACACACGTATTTCCCTTCCAGATAATCTTTCTGCTATTTTTCAATTGACAATATGACTGCATACATTCACATGCATTACTAAGCTTACTGTTACCAAAAATAAAGGGTGTATGTTTACTCACCATATGGATGCAGTGAGTAATCACAGTAGGCAGAATAACATCTTGCACCCAGAGGGTTGCTTATAGTTGGGAAAGCAATGTGTGAAAATACCACTGTTTCAACTTCACCTCACCCTGTATATTTGGCTGAAAATGTATTTCTTTCATCAAAATACCCTTCTGTAAGTATAGGTAATTATGGAAGAGCTCTGCATCTCAGCTAATGTGGATTGTGATGGCCTCATAATACCGGAATGCATTATCTTCTGCTCGATTCCACCCACACCAGATGATACATGTTGAGAATTCTCTGAGACGCCAAACATATGAAAGATGTTCCTATGAGTGCTTGTGACCTGAAATGTCAGAAGTGACTTGACGTGACTTTCCCAACTGATACGCCAATTAAAAACTTCTGGTTTGATTACTCAGCTTGGATAATCAGCATGAAAGAGAGGAACTCTCTGTTTTTGGCCTTTATAACCATAACTGCTGCAGCAGCAGCATCCATTTGTTGAGTTAGGTTACCAGATCCAGTCAAAATTAGATTAAATAGCTCTAAAATGTTTAGATACTTGCTTTCCTCACAAATGTTTTACTAGTTTGCAAGCCTTCAACAGCTTTGATTATGCGACGAATGCAGGCTAATTGCCTACAGGTCTCCCTGCATTATACCACTTACATAAATACAGGTACCAGTCTTCAAAGAGTAGCGGGTTAGCTTTTACAGGACCTAAAGTGAAATAATATGTAGCTTACTCTTTCCCAGACGCACCTTTTTCCTGGCAGGAGACTTCCCCGATCCTTTCCAGAAGCACAGCTATAATGCACAGCTATAATGATGGTCTACTGCTGTGTGGAGCCTCCTGCTGCTGAGCAGCACGTGTTCCTGGTGGAATGGCATCTTCCCACCATCACAAGGGGTTACTCCTTTGGCTTACGTCTTAAGAAAGGCAGTCTAAAAGATTGTTCCATTTTAATTACATTATATAATGCAAACCTTGTAACCACCACTATTTGGACAGATGCCATTCCTAGGGCTTTGTAGCTCAAACAGCAGCCTGAAAACAAGAAAAAGAAGGAAAGAAAGAAGGAAAAAGAGAAAGAAAGAAAGAAAGAAAGAAGGAAGGAAGGAAAGAAAGAAGGAAAGAAAGAAGGAAGGAAAGAAGGAAAGAGAGAAAGAAAGAGAGAAAGAAAGAAAGAGAGAAAGAAAGAAAGAGAGAAAGAGAGAAAGAAAGAAAGAAAGAAAGAAAGAAAGAAAGAAAGAAAGAAAGAAAGAGAAAGAAAAAGAAATTAAGTAATGTTGCAGCTAATCTCTTCCTACTTTGTTCATCACCATTGCACACCGTAGGACCATCTTGTGGTTCTTACTCCATTGCCTCACCATGAGGTACACCTCACGCATAATTTTCCATCCTTTTTTATCTTTGTGTAAAGAAACATACCTACTTCTTCATGTAAAATTAATATTCAAAATCAACATGGATTGTGAATAAGTGCACAGTACCAGGGACAGTCACACCTGAACTGCTCACATAGCCTACCTTAGTCTTGTTAGTAGTTTACTTACTCACACCACGAGAGTCTCGGTTTCTCAGATTTCTTCATGACTGGTCATTTTTGTTGGGGCTCAGAAAAATTTCCCGAAATTTTTCTCCCATTTTCTACAGTTCTTTCATCCATTATACTGCAGGCAAAAGCCTCTAAAACCCTCTTACCTTTTCCTAACCTTACAGGATAGTTTAAAGTAAAAGAAGAAAAGAAGAGAGACAGGCACTCTCCTGTTGATAGAATGTCATTTCAGAAGTCCTTCTGTGCTTCCTACTTTAGTCTGACTACAGCAGTTCAGCAACTTTGCCTGAAGTTTAAAAAAAAAATTCCAGAAAGAAGCATGGAGGTTGGAAAGGATCACTCTGCATTCTTTGAGCACAAAAATTGGTGTTAAATTCCAGCTCTTGTTTTGTCGTACAAGGAGACACACAGTCACAGTAAAAATTCAAAAGAGAAACACCCAAGCAGAAACATAACCCTGTGTTTCTAGGCTAAAGGTGCTCAGGTATGTTTATATGCTGACCTACGAATTAAAAAGTCACCGTTCAAGGTTTGCCGCTCAGAGGGTAAACAAAGAATCCTTTGCATGCTCGAGCAATGATGAGCAATGCAGGAGGGATGGCACATCCCTCAGATGGATATACTTTAGACAAGTATTTCTAAATAATCTCATAGGTTTTACCAATCACATATAGGCAGGAAGACATTTGATTAAGAAGTGTATTAATTTCGTCACAAAATCCACCTGTGTAAAGAGGCGACAGCCACTTCATCAGCCAAACATAATTTTTTCCCTGCGTCCCTCCCTACCTCTGCATTCGTAAGACATAGCAAAGTCTAAGGTAACCAAAACAACTTAGCAATGGAAGTCAGACTAACTGCCTCAAACTGAGACCATGCTGCACTGCAGTCTGGGGACACCCACCCGTACCCCCTCGCCATGCACGCACATTGCCATTGCTATCACATAAAAGGTGCTGCTGGCTTATCACCCCTTGGTCCTTCTGTTACACTGTAAAGAAGAGACAACCTCCTGTATAGAAGAACCTCTGATACCTGACCAGGATTCCTAAAACAGGTCACAAGATTTAAATACTTTCTCCAATGACATCTCAAAAATCACTCAGACTCATTTTGGGAATGTCAGATAATAGCGTCATGCTAGATCCAGCATCAAAAGAGGAATAAACAAATTTGCACAGGGTCTAAACTACAGAGGACTTCATTAGTCAGAAGTACATCTCACAACAAAAAGGAAGGCAGTGCAAATTCTGAAGAATGACTATCAACGCTGCTTCCACCAATCATGCACATTCTAAACTTCAACAAAGTTGTCCATGACCAGCAATATGCCCTTGTGGCAAAGAGGGGCAGGGATAACCTCAGGCACATTAGGAACAACATTGTCAGCAGGTCGAGTGAGGCGATCCTGTCCCTTTACTGAGACCTGGTGAGGCCACATCTGGAGTGCTGTGCCCAGTTCTGGGCTCCTCAGTACGAGGGAGACATGGAGCTTCCCGAGTGAGTCCAACAGAGGGTTACAAAGGTAAGAATTGTTCAGCCTTGAGAATAAACAACTGAGAGGGGACCTCATCAATGTATTTAATTACCTGAAAGGAGGGTGTCAAGAGCATGCAGAACAAGAGGCAATGGGCAGAAAGTGATGCACAGGAAGTTTCTCCTGAATGTGACACAGAACTTCTTTACTGTGTGGGTGACTGTGCAATGGAACAAGTTGCCCACAGAGGTTATGGAGTCTTCCTCACTGGAGTTATTCAAGAACTGTCTGGACACAACCCTATGCAATGCGCACTAGGATGATCCTGCTTGAGCAGGGACGTTGGACCAGATAACCTTCTGTTGTCCCTTCCAATCTTAAACACATTCTGTGATTCTGTGATTCTGTGAGTACTATTTTCTGAACCCTGAGATACCTACAGGTGCTCACTGCAGCCAAGCAAGTCAGAGGTACCAAATGCTTAGATAGTACCAGCAGCTCTTGCATCTGAACTAAAATTTTGCAAATCCTTTGTCTAAGAGGGAAGGAAATGACATGTTTGCCCAGTTTAAGTATCCTGCCCTCCAAAAATGGCCAAGATCTAAAAGGAGATGTACGGTCATGAACCTGAGTAACAAATTACAGGCAGTTCCATTCAAATAACAGTAGCCCTGAATCTGTTGTCAACCCTAAGCGCAAGCACGCTTGTACATCCACCACATCTGAATTTTCCTTATTTTTTTTCAGCCTTTCAGTGTTTAGAGGTATCCACCATAGGGGGTATGGACCCTTTAAAAAGAGGATGTGATAACTAGATGCTGAAGACTGGCATGAGGGTGTTGAGCTCTCACTTTAATAAACCTTCCAAGGGGAACACACAGAGAAAAAACAGGGTTTCTGAACACTAAGCACTGTCCTGTCTCAATTTTGGATACTGAGCACTAGACCCACTGATCTGTACATAGAAGACAGTCAAATCCTTAATCCCCACCTGGCTCTGAATAATGTATTTGCATTGTGTACAGACTAGGCATCGCTCTGTGCTTTGCCACTTCATTCATGAGAATGGCAACGGTGAAGACACAGATTTTTCTTCCTGCCTTTTATATACCCACCCTGCAAATGCAGACACACACACACACACACACACACACACACACACAAGCACGCACATGTATAAACAAATACACTCAGGTACACAGCCGCATAAAAATTCACAGTACGGCTCACAATCAAACAGAAAATTTGCAAACGCTCTCAGTGTAACACGCAGGCTAACTAGACACACAACAAAAGACTCCTGAACCTTTATCAAACACAAATTAACAGGAATACATTTGAATTGTTAAGCCGAACATCGCCTTTCAGCGCGGCTCGGAGCTGACGCCTCCTTAGCATACGGACGGGAAACCTATTGCTGCAGC
>VZTA01001979.1:0-20888 GCA_013398855.1 Mohoua ochrocephala
TGCCCATGATGGTATTTGCTGAGGGATCTCTCCTGGTCCTTACCACAACCCATGGACCCTTTGTTAAATTTTCTCTCCTCTGTCCAACTGCAGAGAGGAGTGAGTGAGCAGCTTTCACGGGTACCTGGCATCGGCCCAGCGTCAACCTATGACATAATCTTAAAAATATAGTCTGATCTTCTCTTTACTGTATAGCCTAATAAGCTTAGTCTAATCAGCACTTGAATTAAGGGGCTGGATCTTTAGTGTTGGATCTTAATAATGAAAGATTTTTAAGTAGATCTCTCAACCCCTTGAGTTCAAAGTTGACCACAAGAACAAGAAAGACTGCCCGGTCAGCTGTAGGGGCTCATGTTGCCCCTCATCTAGTAATTAGACTACAAAGATCTATTTAAGATTTTTACTTTTATTGGTACCTAGGCATTCCCATTTCAAATATAATAACAATTTTTTTAAAAAAATTTGAATAAATACTATTAGATACAAAAATTTGCAAGTACACCAGAGTAATAATATAAAAATGCAAAAGCATTAAAAATTAAGTTTCAAACTCAGAAGTATTGCAAATATGTGGAACAGATGTCTTAGTCAATGTCTATTTTAATATTAGCTGTGAAGACTCAGTCAATCCATTGCAAAATTAAATTTTACTATCTGACTCAAAAGCCTCTTCAGAGATGCTAAACCTCGAAAAAAAAAGATCTCTTTAAATTAATTTTTTTAAACTTTACCTCAAACAAAGCAAATTAATACTGTAGGTACTGTTATTGAATTTCTAATATTACAGAAACAAGTCAAAGCTGTTCTCAGCAAGGTTTACAATCCAAAAGACAATTGCTGCTTTGCAAACTGCACTTTGACAGCATCATCCAGCTCCCCCCAGAGTTACTTAAGTCCCTCTGAGCATGTGGAACTTTGCAAAACTGTGGGAAACACACAGTCTTAAACAGCTTTTCAACTGCAAACCTACAGGTATTATCATGGTAATTACGTTTATAATTACAGAATAAAACTGATACCAGTTACAAAACAAAAAAATCACACAGCCTATGCAAGGAGATCAACGCATCACAGAATCAAGGCTCGCCTTTTAAGGACAAGAGAAATCCCAAGAAGCTGTTTCCTTATTGAAATTTAGCAGCACCAGGCCCAAAAAAAAATCATTTTGTGAAGATACAAAAATATGTATCTTCATTTAAAAGTATTTTTAACCATCCATTTATGTATATCATTGCTAAAAAGTGCAAAAACATATCACGATATACATAAATAAACCCATTTGCTCTGTAAGCCACATTTTATTTGTTTTCTTCCAGGTTACTTTCATGTAAATTGGAAGCATTTTGTGTCTAGTATGTAATTTTTCAAATAGGAATTACAGTTTTAAATGAAGATTTTAAAAAGCGTTCAATTTTCAGCTTTAAAAAAATCATTAGCTTGATGTTAAAGTTCAGCTTGTTTATGCTAGCCATTATTTCAAATGTCTAACCAGGCAGCAGTTTGTTGAGTCTGATACAATAATTATATATAAAGCCAGGTAGCAGAGTGACAACCACTGACTTACAATTAATTTTAATGAAAACAGAGAAATATTTGTTCTGTATCAGATTAAATGAATGCAACATAGCACTGGTCCACAATCAACTGCAAAAAGTATTGTGTTGCATCATGTGTCCTACACAACCTTTTTGAATAGATGACCTTTAAGTTGCTGAAGGTTGCCTCAGAATTTGGCTCAGTTCAGGCAAAACATCTGTTCCCTTTGCAGGTATACTGTAAGGACTTTTTTCTCAGTTGGATTTAGAGCACAGCAAGTGAGCCCTTTTCTGACCGATCATATACACCCCAGCATTTGTAAATCAAGCTCTGGGCTGACAACAGCAGGTCCACAATCCGTCACCCTTTCTCAGCTAGCAAGGCCATTTGACTGCTGTGAGAACTGCTCTTATCATGTCATCAAATCAAAGCATGTTGAGAAGAGGGAATGCAAGAGGCATCTGCAGAATTCCCACAATGTAGTGACTTTGGAACATTGACAGATGCATCTGTCATTTTATACCTTCAACTAACCTGCTGTCCGCTGGCCTGACATAGCAAAGCTGTCCAAGAGTAACTCCAGCTCTCTCATGTTGTTTTCATACGTCTCTGTTAGAAAGACCTGGTGTTTCTTGGCCTTTATTTGACAAGAGGAACAGACAAGACAAGAGGGGGCGGGGAGAGAACATATTAAAATAAGTAAACAGAAGAAATACACATCACAATGATATACTTGTTCCTCTTTAAATTTAAATTTCTGCTACATTTCTTTTTATGTCTTTTCTTGAGCCAAGAGACCTAACACGACATAACAAATAAGTAATACAGAACTTTGTAACATACAACATAAAACTAAAGGATTTCAAAAGAAAAACAAAAGATGGTCATACAAAAACTTAGTCTTCGTCATCTTCTGCTTTAGCAGTATCTTAATGGACACTAAATTCTGTCTATCTATGCAAGCAGGGAAATCTATTGTTACGCCCTACAAGGGCATCCAGAAAGACACCAAACTACTGGCAGACAGGCTAGAAATCCACGATTTGGCACTCAGTCAAATCCCACACCTATTCTCATTGCAAACCTGACTACTTCAATTGTTAATACCTTCCACGCTAGATAGGGATTTCTTCAATACCAAAAAACTCATCCTTATGCATGGAACATAAAGCTTCAGAGTTCTTCAGCCCCTGTCAATGAATTTTCTTAAAGAAAGCTGTCCACTAAATGCAGTCCATTGTTCAAATCGAGACACCAAAGTTTTCGAGGCCAGAAAAGTACTAAAGCAGATTTTTTAAACCACTACGATAGAAAGACTATACCAAATCATTCCTTCAATTTATATCTGATATTGTAACTTGCAGTTTTCAAAGACATGCATCCAATAATTCCAGACAAGACCAAGGTCCTTTTGGGTATATGTAGTTTTGATGTCTCAAGGAAATGTACGATTTTAGCTGCTGACTGACAAAAAGTAACATACCTCAGCAATTCAGAAAACCCAAAAGCAGCAAAAATAAACAAAAACCAACCATCCCTACCCCTCACCCCAATTCAAGAGGAAACTAGACTTAAATAACTATGCAATTTTCTTATGAAAAAGGTTATGGTCAAACAGGTCTCATGACTTTTAATTGCTCAATTTACTTCCATTCTAAATTCTAACACCTATTTCCGTAATGTCCGTTTCTACCTGGTAGGGGAAAGTTAACCTTTTTTATTGAGCAAAATTCTACTGTTTTCTGTCATATCTAGAAACTGTTGCTTTAGTTATGCTTCACTGCATGTCAAAGAACTCAGGCAATTTCTCATGTGTGGGAAACATCCTCCCCAGGAAAACTGCTACATACTGGTAGCATATAACTGTCAGGATAAAAAAAAACAAGAAATGCATTTAATTCTCTGCAGTGTTCTTCACTATTCAGTTTAAATATTTTATAAATTTGCTTTACTCTTTCAATTTTAATTATATGTACTGTATATCAACTAATATATTATTCATATGTGTATTTCAGTGTTAGGTCCCCTGTAGCATTTACACGCCTTTCCTTGTGTGAGAGTTTGTACCACACTTCATAAAGAATTTCCAAATCACTTCTATATATTGAAAAATAGCCAAGGTTTAATTCCTATTCCATAAAATTATCTATATAAATAGAGCTTGTAAATGTTGAGAGCCAGTAAAAATATTTTATGGGATGCAAGCACATTAAACTAATTTACTCTCATGTACTGACATCATCTCCAAGACCTCACAAATTAAAAATAAGAAAATACAACAATATGAAAACATCACAATAAAATAAATACTCTTTTTACGTAACATACTCCAGCGCAGAGAAGGTCGGACTAACATTTTCCAATAGAAAAGTCAAATGTGATAATTTTTTTCAATCTTCTCATCCAATTTTTCCATTTTGTTTAGTTAATTTACCATAATTTAGTCAGTGTGTTCCAGTCTTCACCACTTCTCTGTGCTTTATTTGCTAATTGCATCTACACTTCCTAAGTCAATTTTAGTCTCTTTTTCAACAGCAATACAGATCAAAAGGAAATTACTTAGACTAGCCAGTCCCTCTACACTTGAACTGCAAAATATTTAGTATCTTTCCTTTCTAACTTCCATTTTCAATCACTGTCCCCATTATCAGAAACTGAAGAAAAAAACGCTGTAAATTACACCACTGAAAATCCAGGCACAGGTTAAGAGTCCAAAAGGATCTATTATTGATCTGATTTCTTATGTCTGACTGACAGGCATCTGATAAGAATGTATACAGTCATAAAATCATGAAACAATTTAAGCTGACAGGACCTGTGGAGGTCAGGTGGTCCTACTCCACACTCACAGGATGGTGTGCTCAAAGTCAGGTTAGGCTGCTCTAGACCTTGTTCAGTCAAGTTTTGAGTATCCTCAAAGATGGTGTTTCAGCAAACCCTCCAGGCAACCTGCTCCAATATCTCATAATCCTCATTGTGAAGTTCTTTGTCTTCCCCTCACAGGTAATTATAACTTTCCTGTTTTCTCTTATACTTCTAATGCACAATTATAAAGAGAGCATAGCTCCATCTTCTCCACAAGCACCCACTTGATAGTTTATAGAAGTAGCTATGATCTCCTCAGTTTTCTTCACTCTGAACAAATACAGGGAGTATGCGTAATGCTTTACTTTGAAAAGGAAAATGGAATGCACGAGTATAGAGTCAAACACAATCAATTGCAGCTGACAGATTCAACTATTCCAGGAGATGGGATTACAATCCTTCTCAACAACTCCATCCATCAACATGTCTGTGTTAAGGGATGCCATTCCCGTAGAACTACTGGAAAAGTACAGGTGTAAGTGTTTCCTAGGTTATTTCAAAAGGGAAATCAGGTGACAACATTGCTAAAGCCTTTACATAAAGAGAGTTTGCTTCACAGACCACATTAGCAGAAACAGGTGGAAAAATATTTGTAAAGCAAGTCTTCTGCTGACTTTGCTTGACTTCCTGTATACCAGAATGGATCATTCTTGACCTAGATAGTGATCCTTGAAAACAACCTTGACAATCAAAGGCAGGAGGCTTGTATGGATATGCAGAGAACTCCTGACCAAATTCAAGTATTAATAGGAAGCATAAAGAAGGTCGTTCAGACATAGTAATCTCGGAAAAATGCAGAGACATTGTTCAAGCCTAGAGAGATATGTTTAGGAATGCCAAAATACACCTAAAGTTGAATCTGGCATGGGATGTGAAGAGCAACAGAAAATGCTTTCTGAAGTACGTCACCTGCAAAAAGGGGACTAGGCAAAGTGTGGGCCCATTGCTAATGAGGCAGTGATCTGGTGACTAGGACAGATAAAAAGCCTTCTCATTGCTTTTTTTCACCTCAGTCTTCACTGGTAGAACCTGCTTTTGGGAATTACAGGTCCCTGAGATCAGTGAAATTTCCATGAACACTTGAGAACTTAAAATTCTCAAAATATACTAGAAGTGTTTCCTATACTCCCCGAAGACAATTCCCTTCTTCACAATATATTCCAAACTGAAGGCTAAAAACCTAATACCATGGGAGAAAAATCATCCTTTCCGAACCCCGAATATATGCTGAATTATAGTATATAAAATGCTTCCTTGAAACAAACTTCATATCCTTAAAAAAGGGTCCTATTACCATAAAACAACTCTTGAGGACAAAGCCCTTGTAGTAGAAAATGTGCTTGGCAACATATTTGTTTAATCTCCAATTTCAAAACACAATTGCCCTTTTAAAGAAATTAAAAAGAAGCCAAGCACTTTTCATTAAAAATACTGTAGACCCCAATGAGGAGAAAATCTTTTTTCCAAATACTTTGTATCCTTACCTGTAAGGATAACCTGAACTATTCGGAAAACCAACTGCTTATGAAATTATTCTACTCACTGTCAGACTTGTGCTAATCTTCCAGAAGGGTATTTTTATTTATCTGGACAATTCCCTACTACCTTGGTTGTAGACATATTTTCCTTAACTACCAGTATTTGATTTTCATTCCTGTTCTCATACAGAAATGATGTCCCATTGTTTTTCAGCATTTTCCAAAAGCCATGGTTGACTAAAATAAATGTAAAGTCTATGCAGAGTTCCAGGACAGCCCACAGAACCCGATGCTGCAAATGTGCACCTGTATCTCAAGTTCAACAACTCTTTAAAAATAAACACGTGGGCAGGGCTTTGAGGCCCTACCTCGACAAGCCACGGCAGCAGTATGCAGGGAGCTGGGGTCCAGCTGTACAATGAACTGCCATCATTCCTGAGGAACTTACTTTACTTTGTTTACAGTTACAAGGGGTTCCCGGGGGGCTCTCCTGCACATGGACTAATTCACCCACCCAGGCTGCAGTACAAATCCTAACTGGTGATGGCAGAGTAAGAGCTAAATCCAGAACTATCCACGCAGCCACCAAAGAGCAGCATGTTCACATACTCCTTGAAAAGTGCTCGTGTAAATTCTTTACCAAAGTATCAGAATGTTTACCGGGCATGACCTTGGGGGCAGCAAATCAAAGCATTTACAGAAATACAAAAGACTGCTCCACAGTTCACAAAACACGGGTTTTACTCAAGCGATGCTCTGTAAAGCAGGAAAGTGGCACAAATTTCTCAGCAACCAGGCATAAATTGTAGTGTAAAAAGCAAAACAAAACAAAACAAAACCCTCACTGACAAACTCTCTCCTTGGGCTACTACTTATTTTTGCTCTGGTTATCAGGTTACTTCTTTTATTTAATTAGCTGGAATATTCAAAAATCTATAGAAGGGTCTAGCCATATGTAAATTAAATACAATCTCTCAAGAAATTTAGTATCTCAGTCTTACAAATTAATCAAAATGCTCAAGTTTTATTGGAACTATTCTTGTCCCATAAAAAGAGATTTGTAACAACTTTTGGTGAGAGAGAATGTTACAAAGTATCTCTTTGGGTTTTGGAGTTTATTCTTTTTCCAAGTCAGAAAATTTTTTGAGAACTGCAGCTTTAAATTTTAGATGCCTGTCTTCCAACACCAGGACATCACAGCTTGAGTGACCTCTGCACTTCCCGAATAGATTACAAAATTGGTTTGTTTGCAGAAGCTCATTTATGCATATGCTTCAGACTGACTAGTCCTCTTAAATTAGGACACAAATAGGAGTAGCATCTGGGAAGAAACACTCCCCCCTATGTCAAGGCAAGAAAAAAAAGAATCAAGGTAAAACAACACTTAACAATCATGAGCAGAAAATTAAAGAGGAATGTGGATTAGGATTGGGATTTTTTTTTTAACTGAAAGAAATTGTCCACTTTAAATTGCATAGATGACATTTACATCTTTGCCATTGTGCGCCAGTTTCTACTCCACAGAATTTGTAGAACAGAATTATAATCCTCAGGGTGCTTCATTGTCTGTTCAGTCAATACCTAGGCCACTTCTACTAAAGAAAAATGGTTCATGTGTACATCTTGGAACTAGATTCTCCAACACTTCTGTTCTGACATTCAGCGGACTATAACCCACAAGGCTTTCATGGACAGCTGAGATGCAAACAGAGCATGACTGCAGGCATGGCTGTAAGAGAAAGATTTACATGCCACAGGGAAAAAGACAGGCTGTGTGTAATCTGTTACACAATTTATACACAAATTATGCTAGTTCTGGTAGAATCTATAAAGAGGGGTGGAAATGAATACACACGTCTTCCAGATTAAAGGAATTCATACTAAAATACAGTATTTTAATTATTTCACTCTCCTAACATGCTTTCTGGTGAACTGCCAACTTCCTCAAATTTCAATATGCATTTCTCACAGAATAAAGGCTTAACATCTCCAGCTTGTCCCGTACTAAGATCATCCACTACTAGGTACTAGAAATGTAAATATCCCGAGTAACTAAAAACTCCTGAAGACACCTCTTATTCTTTCCATGGTGCGGGAATACAGCTAGGGCTGTTTCAACTTACACCAAGTGTTAAATCACAATGGCTATTCTTCTAAATTCCTATTCTTGAAACTAAAACTTTCTAGAAACCCTAGCTAGAAATAATGACAAGCTTGAGACCAATTTATTCAAATAAACATAATGTAAATATTGAAAGCCTTCTCATGCTGAGCATTCAAAAGCAATTTTGTTTGATATTAACAGATCCTATCACATTTGAACCATGCAAGTTTCTGGCAAACTTCTGCCACGTGGTGATACTTAAAATTACAAGCAGAATAACTACTTAACTTGACATTCAACTGATCCATTAAGGAAAAAAAAAAAGCACTTTTTCATATAAAGTTTCAAAATAATGAACTTTGTGTATCCTACAAATATTTTACAAACAGAAATATTAACTTGTATGTTAACAGTACCATGAGAAACCAACTTAAGATTACCAGACTGAAGTGGAAAAGACATATTCGGGATGTCTAATAATAGTACAAAATACAAGAAAATAATAAACAGATCAAGAAAGCAGGAGGGGGAAATGAAAGGAAGAGAATGCACTGGCAATTTTCCACAATTTTAGTATAGGTAAAAGAAAGCCTGATAACAGTATACTGAATGTTACTTATACTTTGTTTCTGCTACAGTCTTCTGCTTTTTGATTTTGGGAAGAAAAATAACAAAAAAGCTGTCTATACTGACTAAACAAGACCACACACAGGCACTCCTGCTTCCCAAACAAATACAAAAGTCTTCAGGAAAAATACAAAGCTATCCAAGGTGATAAAAATCTAATCCCATAGGGGACCACTAATACAACTCTTCAGAAAATGAGTATTTTTATTACCTGCTCAAGATAGTCTTGTGGCTTGAAATCATTCCAGTAAAGTAAAACAATTAAAACAACCTGCTATCTGAATAAGTTCTTTCAAGTGGGGCAATCTATTTGCTTTTACATTTCAGTAACACAGTGCTCATTTTGAGTACACCATTTAATACTGTTACCATTACCAAAAAACATTAAGCATGAATAGAATTTTGTCCTGAATTCTCATCAAGTATAACATACATTTTACTACGGAATTCTTCTTTGTATTCTTTTTATGCCTGATAAAATGATTTTTTCAGGTTGATTAAGGCAGCCAATGTCTTTTAATACTTTAGTGCTTGCATTGAAGAAGCTGTGTCCTCCCAAAAGCAGAAGGCTTTTTAAATTTTTTTTCTTCAATTTATTAATAACCCATCTACCTGGGAAGTGGATAACAATGTGTAAATGTCAGACAATGTATGGAATAACTCCATCAGCTCAAGAGTAGACACCACCAACTCGGAAGACTCTCTGATGCAGATCTCTGCTCCCATATACTGAACAGCACAGTGCCTGTCAGTAGCAGGGAAGAGCTACTACCCTGGAGGTAGGTCATCTCCTACACTCGTAAGTCCAAGAGAAAGGAAGAAGAGAAATTTACAAGTTTAGAAAAAAAGATTGGCTAAGTACAGAAATACTGTAAATGCTACTACCCAACAAAGAGAGAGAAGGTTTTCTAGATCATAGAATCATAGAATAGATTGGTGTGGAAGGAACCTTAAAGTTCATCTAGTTCTAACGCCCCTGCCGCAAACAGGGACACCTAGTGCTAGACAAGGTTGCTCAGAGCCTCATCCAACCCAGCCTTGGACTCTTCCAAGAACAGGGCATCCACAACTTCTGTTATGAGAACAACCTGTTTAAGTGCTTCACCACTCTCACAATAAAGAATTTTTTCCTAATATCCGATGTAAACCTTCTCTCAGTTTGGAGCCATTCCCCTTGTCCTGTTACTACATGCCCTTCGGAAAAGTCTCTATTCATCTTTCTTGTAAGCTCCTTTCAGGTACTAGAAGGTCACAATTAGGCCAGCCCAAAGCCTTCTCTTCTCTAGGCTGAACAATCTCAAGTCTCTCAGCCATTCCTCACAGCAGAGCTGCTCCATCCCTGTGATAACTTGGTGGCCTTCTCTGGACTCACTCCAACAGGTCCATGTCCCCCCTGTGCTGGGGACCCCAGAGCTGGATGCACCACTGCAGGTGGGGTCTCACCAGAGCAGAGCAGAGGGGCAGAATCCTCTCCCTGGCCCTGCTGCCCATGCTGCTTTGGATGCAGCCTAGGACATATTTGGCTTTCTTTCTTTCAGCAGGGTCACATCCAGCCTCTCATCCCACAGCACCCTCAAGTCCTTCTTGGGAGGGCTGCCCTCCATCTGTTCATCCCCCAACGTGTGTTGACACCGGGGGTTGCCCTGACCCAGGTGCAGCACCTTGAACTTAGGCTTGGTAAACCTCATGAGATTTTCATGGGCCCACTTCTCAAGCTTGTCCAGGTCTTTCTGGATGGCATTCTATCCTTCAGATGTGTCAACCACACTACTCAGCTTGGTGCCATCTGCAAATTTACTGAGGGTGCGCTCCCATCCCTTCATCTATATCATTAATGAAGCTATCCTATGCTCTCTGCTGTGACCTTCCTGCTGTTGAAGAGGATAGCAAAATTATTACTCAAAGTTGTGGTGAGTAGAGCCAGTGGGAAGGCACCAACTGGTAATATCAAAGGAAAAATATTTCGGAAAATAATCCTGTAAAATACATTCAATATGACAAATGCACACCAAATGAAACAAAAAAACCCAATCAACTAAAAAGTTTGTCACCTTCAAAGAAGACATTTTCAAACAATTTTTGCAGTCAAATGCTTGCAATTTGACTAAAAACAAAACATTATGTGAAACAGAAATAAGCAAGCCTACAATGGTAACTAATCAAGCCTGCGAAAAAAAAGCTTGGGTAGGAAGATCTAACATTCTTCACACGAAATCGTAATTTGTATCTACAAATTGCCTTCTTCGTTAGGAATGCAAAGGCTGGTTACTCTTGACTCATAGCCATACTTTTGAAATAACTCTTTTCTGCAAATAACTCCTCAGTTAAATACTTAGTGTATCATTTAAAACGTATTTTTGAATGAGCTTCTCCAGCGTCTTTGCTATATTTACTCTTGTTTCACAAAACAAAGTAATATAAATAAAAATCAGAGTAATGCAAAGTCAGATTTATTCCACAGCTTAGCACAGCAAATGCAGTTTATGTTCACAGTATGTTTAAAAAAACCTAATGAACGAGTACCATTGGCTTTTTGTCTTACCATTGCAAGTTCCCTCTGTAATTCTCTGCAACTTTTTTCAGCATTTCCTAGTCTCGCAGACAGGTCTATAATCACCTTCTTCTTTTCTGCAATCACTTCTTTCATTTGATTGTTTGAGGAAAAACACTCTCTTTCTAATCTGGAAAGTTTCAACATTAGAACATTTTTATCAAAAATACTTACGTCAAGTATTCTACACATTTTTAAAAGATAATCTATGGGTATCACATCATGTTAACATGTCACATGACTTCTGAAGCTGCTTTCCTTATTTTTTTTTTAAGTGAAGAAACTTATATATTCCTTCTAAGAAAAACTTTTCAGTCACGGTAATGTTCTTTTTCCATTACCAAGGCTTGTGTTAGATTTCTGGTCATAAATTAATTTGATCATTTGGATATGGACTCCAGATTACATGTAATAAGCAGAAGTCATCATATTTTAATTAACACATTAGTTCTCTTCAGAAAGACATCACATCTTGCATCATCAATGCTGATTTCAAGTACAAAGCTTGCTCCTGAAGTTTCCACATAGCTGACTATATTCTCACCATGGTTCCGGCCAGAACAGGGTTCATTTTTGCAGTAGCAGGAGTGGGCATGGCTAGGACCTGGAGGTTACTCTATACCACCCCATGTCTTTTTCTGGGGACAGGGGAAGGGCTCCCTTGTGGTTAGGGTGGCAGAGGGACTGGGTATGGTTGGGGGTTTCCACAGTGAGCAATCACAGGTGAATCAATGGCTTTTTTTTTCTTGTACACTTTGTCATTAGTATTGTTGCTGTTACAGTTTGTTGTTTTATTTCATTGTTGTGTCCAGAAAACTGTCCTTATCTCAACCCATGATCTTTACTTTTTGTTACTCCAATTCTCCTCTCCAGCCCATCACAGAAGGAGGAAGAAGAGGAGGGGGGGAATGATTGAGCAGGACATGGTTTGGAGTGTTTCTGTAGGAACACCAAATTGGGGAATCACATTCTTAAATCATGACAATTCTACTCAGAACGACATGATTTCAACAGCACACAATTCAAAATTTCAAACGGTTCTTGTACTACATCAGTCTTCCTGGTATTCAAGAAAACAAGTATATAGAAAGCCTGGCATGGAAAAAAGGCGGGTCATAAGAAAAACTACAAGGCCAAACAACAGCATATAGAAGACACAGCCAGGGACAGGAATCCAAGGAAAAATTCTGAAGGATTGCCTAAGTATATAGGGATGGAAAGGAGGTGCCTCAGGAAAGGCACCTAGAATTAGCTTTTGCAAAAAATAACAAAGACAAGAAAGAGGGATTTTACCACAGTTATGGTAGGAAAGAAAACATGAACAGACTTCTACACAAAACAGCTATTTTATCAACAGCAGAGAGACAAGGTCACCAATACTCACTGCCTCAATCTTCCCTGACAAGGTCTACTCCCAAGCCTCTGTGGTCAGTAAAAGGACACAAAAAGGAGAACAATTGCTAGCAATAGGTGAGGATTGAGTCTGACATAACCTGTGAGAACTCAACCCATAAAAATTGAAGAGGCCAGCTCACCTACACTCAAAAGTTCTGACAAAGTGGCCAATGTCAAAGTGACATTGTTCATTATCATCATGAAAGGTCACAAAAATTGGGGGAGGTCCCTGGCAAATGAAGAAAGGCAAATGTCACACTTATATTTGGCAAAGGTCAAAAGGAGAAGCCAAAGAACTATAAACCAGCGAGCTTCATTTCAGCCCTGGAAGGTTACAAAGCAAATCCTTCTAGAACAGTTTTCTGGGCTCATGAAAGAGACAAAGGTGATCGGGAACACTCAGGGAGCATTTACCAAAGCTTAATCATGTCTGACCAACCCAGTTAAAGTCCATGATAAAATGATCAGGGCTGTGGACAAAAGGAGGGAAAGTAGATCAAATATAACTAGATTTTAGCAAGGATTTTAGCACTTTCTCACACAGTATTTTTATAGCTAAGTTACAAGTCTAGATATGTGAACTACAACATTGATAGAAGTGGTTTGATGGTAAAGCCCAGATGGTGGTAGCTGGAATGGGTGTTAATACTGCAAAGGTCTGTATTAGATCTGCTTAACAGCTTTATCCATCACCTGGAATAAGCCAAGAGCGCAATCTCACAAGACCTGCAGCTAACAGCGAACCGGGTATGGATAGACCATGGCACAATACAATTGATACGCTCAACAGAAGAGCTGCCATTCTCTAGTCACGGAGAAAGAACAGGCCAGAATGAACCTTCTGAGATTCAACAATGACACGTACAAAGACCTGAATTTAGGAAGCAAGACCACCCTAAACCACCTGTAACTGGCTAGATAGAAGCTATGCTCAAAAAGGACCCGGTAACCATGGTACACAGTTGAAAATCAGCAGCACGGCATATGAGTGGAGACAGCTAACACCATCTTGGGCTGTATCAACAGCAGCATGGCCAGATCAAGGGAAGTGATTAATCACCTTTTATTTGACAGTCATTACAACACATCTAGGATAATGACCACTTTTAACAACACGCATTTCCACGCATAAGAAAAAAGTTGGAGTGCGCTAAGGGAATGGTCACCACCATGGTCAGCAGCTGAAATACATATAAGAACTGAGGCAACTTGGTGTGTTCAAGCTGAAGAAGAGAGAACTCCACGGTGTATAACAAACCTCCCACTATCTAAAAGGAGGTTACCAAGGAAATGCAGTTGATCACTTCACAGCAGTGTTTGGCTACAGGACAAGAACCGAATCTAAAGAGGTTCAGACAAGGAGAAATGTTTTCCAGCTTTATGGAACAGGTTCCCAGAGAGGTTGTGCCATCTCCATTCGCCACGTTTTCAAGACCTAGCTGGATAAAACCCTGAAAAGCCTGATCTCATAGCTGATCCTGGTTTGAGTAGCAGGTTGGACTATACATCTCCTGCACTTCCTTTCAACTTGAACTGTTCTTTGATGCAGCTCTCAGCAGAAGAAACATCCAGGTGTTGCTCATCTCTTTGTGTCTCCTCCTATCGCTCCTGTCTCCCTAGAACTGAAAGTACTGCAAACAGCTCAAAGTTCTTCCAGCTTCTAAGCTTTTGAATCAATATTGTCACTTTCTGACTTTGATTTCTTTGTTATAGGTTAATGTATCTTTTTAGATGAAGGACTGCTTCATCAGTCCTCCAAATACCTATGTGCTTCTGCATCAGCCTGGCTGATTTTTTGCTGTAGCTGTAGATATTTACTTCTTATTCTTCAAAACCTGCCTGTTTCAGTCCCCCAAAGTAGCTTCTACTCTCACAGCTTTTGGAAACACAGCAAAAGCAGTTCCAAATTATTCTATGTCATGTTCTCACTCTTCAAGAAAAGTAAATTCACACAGAGACCCAAATCCCATGTTGCTTCCAATTTACATAGTGCTACTGGGTTCAGAGCTAATTAATAAATTATGCAACCCAGAAAAGCCTGTTAGCTTGGTTTTGGTTATTACAACTATATTTTTTCTAAGAAAATAAAAAATTATGCAACCCAGAAAAGCCTGTTTGCTTGGTTTCAGTTATTACAACTACCTTTTTTTCTCAGAAAATAAATTCTTACGGCATTATATAGCTTCCAGCTTTGGCGATATTTACCTACATCAAGTCCAGCTAAAGAGACATACAAGTGTTCTAGCACAACAAATGAAAGTCTGTAAGACTTTCATTTGGCTAAGGCTTAAAGACAAACTCATGCAACTCCTCCAGAAAAAGAGAAAATATGTTTGGCTGCCAAACTATGTCTTAAAAGAAAAAGCCAAGATCCTGACATTGTCTGAAGTCCAAGGACCAGACCCTTCAAAGGTAAGTAGATCAAAGGCTCTTGTATTCTCTCAGAAGGTGTCCGGTGAAAGCAATCACTGATATTCACCAATGTTACTGACACTTGTACGCTTCAAAGAATAAAAAGGGCACAGGAAACAGATGAGGCAGTACCTGCCCAGACCATGTAATTTCCCCGAGGGAACTGAGTAGATTGATGTCCACCTCAGAAAAAGCTTGACCTTCACTACCTATCTTTATAGAGGTCTCGAAATTTAGGTGTCTGGACTAACAAGATTGTGAGGATAGGCTGTTCATGTTTCTTCAAGATCTCTTAACAAAACTGCCAACTGTTTTAACTGTGTTTTAACTGTCTTAACTTTCATGGACAGGTTTGCATTCTCTGAAAT
This sequence comes from Mohoua ochrocephala, assembly GCA_013398855.1. Lineage (NCBI taxonomy): Eukaryota > Metazoa > Chordata > Aves > Passeriformes > Acanthizidae > Mohoua > Mohoua ochrocephala. The sequence continues at coordinate 15,337 of VZTA01001979.1, forward strand.
CACAGAAGACAATTTGCTTTCAAAAAACTCAGCTGGCAGAAGCTGCTAGCAGTAATTGCCTGAATCAACAAATGATTGCAAGCAGTGAAAAGTACTGTTTGGATATTAGACAATATTTATTCTCATATTCAATTAACACACCGAACAGATGCCTCAAGAAGGCAGAAATTCTGTTTTATGCCAAAAAAACCTGTAGGAGAGGGCAAGTTGCTTTCCTGAAAAAGAAACACTGAACGTAATTGTCCTGTTCAGAGCAAAAGGAGAAGGCTTTTTAAGGTTCCTCCTGCATTTTAGTAACACAAGTATTTACTTCTCTGTAAGCATTAATATTGAAAATCCTAAGGCAAATGGTACCATATCGGTAATAACTGTATTTCATAGTCTTAATTACAAAAAATATACTTATTCAGGTATTTCCTGCAGTAATTCCAAACAAAGAAAAATACTCTATAAAAAAACCCTCTTGTTTTTCTTTTTTGAGGGTAACATTTTCATTTGAGAGTTATTTCCATTTTTCAAAGACGTCACTTTTGTGGATCAAAAATATCCTAGACGCAAACCTCTTCAATTCTCAAAGAAATATCTTCATACATCTAGATAAAAGATTCTCACAAAGAACAAAACTATTGAATGCACAATACTATTCAATGTCGAACCTTTATCCTTATGTTGCTCCAAATAATCTAATACAGAAAAATATCTTTAAGAGTTTCTCAGAGACTTAACCGGAAAGCTACTACTTATAGATGTTCACATTTTTAACCAAATTTACTAATCTAAAATTTTATAAACAGATCTTGTGGTAAACCTTGTAAAATTCTAATGGTTTGGAAAATACCTAAACAGATGTTTAAGCTACCATTAAAAATGCTGCTCATTAGCTAATATTTTATCTCTATTATCATTTATTGACTCCCAGAACATATTCATACTAACAGCTCCCGAACTGATTACAGAAAGCCATGTTACGGCAGCCGTGTTGACAAGACAGGACAGTTTTTTCTAGACTGAAAACTACTATAGCTTAACAAGCATTAGTCAAAAAAACCCCTCACACTAAAAAAGCCCCATGTTTCACTGAGGATGATGAATTTTTCTGGTCTAACCTCAATACAAAGACAAACTTTGGAATACTAGGTCTTGGAACAAGTGAAGAAATGGTTCAAGAACAAACAATGGAAGAACACCAGTTCAAGACAACTTTTGTAACATGAATTTTTCCATATTTTCTGGACCACTTAAATATGGGAACCTACCCGAGGGCAAAGAAAAAACCCACTACATCAAATTAAAAACTAAGAAAACCAAACCAAGATGAAAAAAAAAGAACCATAGTCCATATGCTCTGTAAGGATAAAAAGTTACATACAAGAAAAACTCAGACAGTACAACGTAGCCTGTTACACAAAACTACTGATCAAACAGCCATTCCTCAAGAAAAGGCTGGTTTGAACACAAAGGAACTTTTTTAAAACAAAACAATAAAAATGGAATAAAATGTCAAATCAATGGTGCAGGCCTCCTCCAGTTCAAGGAAAGGCAAAGAACTTGGTATCAGTTTAGTGTCATGTACTTGCTGACAGAGAACCCATGCTCAAAGCAAAAACAACCAGACAGGATAAGATTACAGTTTAATTAACTGATGTTGTTTTAGAATTGTAGAGAATCTTACTTATATATTTACTCAGTTTCACAGCTGTGAAGACTGCAGTCTTCCTGAAGAACCACTTTAGATTACTATCATAATGTATTTCACAAATTTTTATCATAAAAGTTATATCTTTTTCTTTGAGAAAAAAAGTTTTCACTTTCTACTATGACTCCGGTTTACCTAAACGCACATTCAGATCTCTTTTGACCTTTTTTTAACAAAGAGCTCTAAGATGTTTATAGTACAGCACAAGTTTCAACTCTATTACTAAAAACATCTCTGTAAGCATGAATATAGGAACACTCAGGCCACAAAATTCCTTTTTTGTAGGGAAACCAGTTTCTTTTTTCCCTTCTACTGCTTGTATGAGCAAGTCACCACATTTATGCACAGACCTCCATAATCCTAGACTGAGAGATGCAAACTCTGTCTTTTCCAACCTATTCTACTACCTTGAGTCTCTCCCCACACCCCCACTGTGTGCCACCCACTTTATGTCTTCTCAAACCCCTTCTTTCCTTAAATTTCATGAACTACTATCCTTTATTTCACCTACTCCTCAGTTCTCTGTCTTCCAACACCATTCTTCTTCCTGACATTTTCTCACCCCAATATAAACGTCATTCAGCCAAGGAAGAAGACTCAATACAGTGTACCCTATATCTGCCCAGGGAATACATCAAAACCTTTCTTCCAAAAAACATCTGTTACCACGGACACAGCAGATTGTGCTGAGCAGGAAAGGAATCCCAGGTAATTTCACCTGCTCTCATACACTGCATCCTTTCTTCTATTTTCGTTAGCTAGTTAACACTTTCCACAATCATTCAAAAGCTGAAAATGGAGATTCACCACTATAAATGATACACAACTTCTCAACAGGAGTCTTAAAGATTGATCTAGCTCACTGAAGTGAAAAATAATATTTTCATAATCCTGTAAGTGTACACAGAACAAAAAAATCTGTTCTAACCCTGTCATGTGTGCTTTCCTACACTCCTCCCAAACACACAAGAGACAGGACCCTGTCATAACTATAATTTCCAACATTTTTGCTTTGGCAAATAATCAGTAACAGATCAGTTACTTTCTTTACCCACCCACATGGTTACTGATAGGGACCTGTTATTAATGGAACACCAGGTTCTGAACTTCAGGTTGGTTTGGGAAATTGTATCAGATTTAGTTGTTTCATACTAACTGAAAACTACATAAATGTAAACTATAAGCGATAATTGAGCTGTCTACTGCCATTTTACAATGAATTTAAAGGGAAACTTACACATTGAGCTTTTCCAAGTTCTTTTGGGCATTGTGTTTTTCTCTCTCATATGCATTTTCTAACCCTTGGAACTCTTTCTTGATCATTTCTAAATCTGAAAGAGCTTCTTCTCGTCTGTCCTTTTCCACATGCACAGCTTCTTCAAGTTCTTGAATTCTTAACTACACCAAGTGATAAAAAAGCAATTAAAGCAGGTTAGGAAACACTAACATGATCCTTAGTGCTGTTCTATGGTCTGTTCTGCTTCACAGTACAGTACATTCTACTAATTCGACATAGAAGCATGTATATACACATGTAAAAAACACTGAACACATGTAAAAATGAAGGAATACATGAAGTTCAAATAGACAAACAGACATGATGATGAAAATTACCTTCTGTTCTCATTTGGAGGTGCCTGGAGGTGCCTGAACATTTTCAGTTCTTATTAATACTGAAGCTTTCCAGGGAAATTCTAGTTATTCCATAGACTCATGAAATGTGGGACTAACAATAAAGGCTACACTTCCTCTCAGAACAAAGCACACTTCTAGCTTGTACATATATGTAAACAAGGTAAAAGACTTTATCAGTTATTCACCCATAAAACATAAGTCTCTAAGTTTAAGGAATGTTATCCTCTCAGTTCCTTTGTATGTTGCAGCAATACAGAGGAAATTAAGCAAACTAAATCTTTTCTACTAGTTTAATTATCAATTTTAAAATTTAAGTGCCTGCACTTACAGAAGATCAAGAAAATAAAAAATTAACTGACTGAAGAATGGCAACGCTTATTTTTGTTACTCAGAAAATAGGGAGTATTTTTTGCTTAGTTTTTCAAAAGTCCAGTAAGTTTGTTAACTAATAGGATATTACTAAGCAATCACCATTTAATTTTTTCAAACTTTTTTTTAAATAAACCATAATTATTTTACTGAGTTCAACACTCTAAGTCCAACACTATTATTCATATAATCAGCCTTTACCGGTAACTGCAAGTATCATAACTTTGAAGCTGAAATGTACACTGAGAAATTATGTTTGAAACTGCAGTTTCAGGATGCATTACACTCTCACTCCTAGAGAAGTTGGATGCATGCACTGTATCTCCAAATTCCTCTAAGTGGCCATTCAGAAGATACAGGGCAAGATATTTAAACAGTAGTATAGTGTTTAATATTGTGAAACATTTACCCTTTACCTTCACAATTTAAATGCTAGTGGGAATTCTCAAACTTCCAAATGTGACATCTTATTCTATTATTTATTCTAATAACTTTAAAGTTCCCTGAAAAGCAGATATTCTTCTATACTGTCCTTTTACATGTTAGTTTTTATGATTTTGACACTTATTGTAATAAATCTGTTCAGGGTTTTCACTGGAACAAGTGTTCTTCACATTTTTTGGAGCATTGTACCTTCGCAACTTCCTCAACTGTTTTACCGTAAACCTCTATGAAATATTTAACAAAAAGTTTACCTGGATGATCTCTGAATTGAAATTGGATGCTAAGTGTGCTGCTCTCTCTGCTTCAATGCTTTCTTCCAGTTTCTTTGTTCTCACTGCAGCTGCCTGAAAGTACATTTTGAGGATATTTAAGTTCAGAGAGAGGATATGACACCAAGTTTATGCAACTCATTAAGTACATTAGGACTCCATACACCAACTTGATATAGCTGAACTACTTTGGAACTGTGACAACTCATACCAAGAAACACATACAAAAATATGTTTTACATATCTAGATTATTAAATTAATATTTTCTATTTAGTTAAGTAAATTGATGTAGCATTATGTTATTGCTGCATTTTTTATAATCAGCTAGGGTCAGAAAGTAAAAAAACTAAGTTAAATATTCTACCTATTGCCCCACTATTCGCTCACCTGAGGCAACATAACCACGCTTTGCATGTTCTGAAATACATTGAGGTATCAATAGAGCATCTGCAATTTCATAAACGAGACATGATGCACGGAAAAGATTCTTCGAAAATTTATCTGCTTAACGTACTTAATTTTAAAAAATCACGAATACTGCCACTGTACTTTCTAAGATTACTCTCATAAATAAGAATGTCTTCAAAAAGGGTAAGAAGGACCCAGGGAACTACCAGCCAGTTAGGCCTCACCTCAACCCCTGGAAAGGTGATGGAGTGCCTCCTTCTGGACACCATCTCTATCAACATGGAGAACAAGAACGCGATCAGAGAAGTCAGAATGGATGCGGCAAAGGGAAATCATGCTTAGACAATTTGATTGCTTTCTACGATGGGACAACTACCTGGATGGATGAGGGAAGAGCAGTGGATATTGTTCTACCTGGACTTCAGCAAGGCTTTCGACACTGTCTTCCACAACGTCCTATAGACAAACTAGGAAGTGCGGCCTGGATGAGTGGCCGTGCAGCCCTTCAGAAGGGCCTCGGCAGGGTGGAGAGAGGGGCAGAGAAGAACTGTCTGAAATTCAGCAAAGGCAAATGCAGGGTCCTGCACTGGGGGAGGAATAACCCCAGGCACCAGCACAGGCTGGGGGCTGATCTGCTGGAAAGCAGCTCTGAGGAGAAGGACCTGGGGCTCCTGGTTGGACAGCAAGCCGTCCGTGAGCCAGCAGTGTGCCCTGGTGGCCAAGAAGGCCA
>VZTA01001979.1:26231-48972 GCA_013398855.1 Mohoua ochrocephala
TTTTGGTACTAGAAGGCTGCTATAACGTGTCGCCAGAGCCTTCTCTCCTCCAGGCTGAACAGTCCCAACTCTCTCAACCGGTCTTTATCGGACAGGTGCTCCAGTCCCCTGATCATCTTTGTAGCTCTCCCTCCTATGGACTCGCTCCAACGGTTCTTATGTTGGAGACCGCATTGCTGGATGCAGCACTGCAGGTGGGGTCTCACCAGGGCAGAGCACAGGGGCAGAATCCCCTCCCTGGCCCTGCTGGCCACGCTGCTTTGGATGCAGCCCAGGACACGCAGATGGGTCTCTGGGCTGCAAGTGCACATTGCTGGGTCCTGTCCAGCCTCTCATCCCCATCAGCACCCACCAAGTCTTTCCCACAGGGCTCTCACTCCATTCTCTGCCCAGCCTGTATTTATGCTTGGGATTTCCCTGAGCCAGGTGCAGGACCCTGTACTTGGCCGTGCTGAACTCCATGAGGTTTGAACACACCCACCTCTCAGGCCTGTCAAGGTCCCCCTGGATGGCATCCCTGCCCTCCAGCGTGTCAACTGCACCACACAGCTCAATGCTGTCAGCAAACTTGTGGAGGGTGCACATGATCCCACCCTCCATGTCACTGATAAAGAAGTTAAAAAGCACTAGTCCCAATACCAACCCCTGGATGACAAATGCTTTCCACTTGGACATCGAACCATCGACCAGAACCCTTTGAGGGCAACCATCCAGCCAATTCTTTATGTACCAAGTGTTCAGCCGTCAAATCCATGTCTCTCCATTTTAGAGACAAGGATGTTGTACAGGAGAGTGTCAAATGCTCTGCAGAAGTCATTATGTCAGTGAGCTTGTCACTGGAGAAATACAACTTTGGAACCACCACAGAGCTCCCATTACAAAACCTGCAGTGCTTAGAATCCTCTAAGTACATAGTACTATATATTTTTATCTAGAGAAAGTACACCTCTTTAGATATATATAGAGAGAGATATATATATAAAAGTATACTACATACCAAACATGTAGTAACTAATATGTGACAGTCACAGCAGCCAGAATTGCCAGATGACAGTTATGCTCTGTAGAGACACTAGAAAGCAGAAGATGAAGTAGGGATAAGCTGTCGAGAAGTGTGTAGTCACAGATGACAAACGGTTTAACAGTCGACTGACTGAGGAATGTGTCCTTTCTTGCACTGCTTGGAGTTTTTGCAAGTCTTTCGGATGAGAACCGCAACTTACTTAACAGTGCAGTTTACGAAGAGAAAAAAAACCCAAAATGTACGTTTGCAGATTTGGGAGGGGTTAGTTTTATTTTCAGTTGCGATCTAAATTTCACGTTTCTCTAACTTAGACAGAGTGAGAAATAAGCCCACAGCCTTCAAGTATTGCACATACATATACCTCATACAAATACAGATATTAACCATTCCCCAAGCCCTCTTTGCAGTCATCTCCCCGTCACAGCAGCATTACCAAGCAAATACAAGCACACATGTTTAGCACCACATGTCAATACACATACCAGAGGCAAGGGAAGCAGAAAAGGCAATGTGAAAGCTAAGGGAATGGTCTTTAAATGTTAAATAACAGTCTCAGAAATATGACAATACACTCAGTCTCAGAAATTAAACAGACCAAGTTATGGAACACTTTACAGGCCTCATAAGAAAGACTTGAAAAATTCGAGAGACCTTGAGCTTCAGCTTACTAAGAGTTGGCAGCCTTAAACACATTAAAAAAATAATAGAAAATCATTACATTTCTAGGATCAAGGCGAAAAGTTTGAAATTTATAAACTAGTAATTTTGTTTCTTGTGGTAAAATCCACATTCTCATTGCAAAACCGCTTTCCCACCCATCTTTTTGGCTGGATACATCACAAGAAACACCATTTTTATATTAAAAGTTTTCTATATTTCCCAAGAATCCTTATTAAAAATTGAGCTAAAGGCTAAAATAAAAGACATTGGTTCTGGAAAATTGATTATCATGAATAGTATTATCTTGATGAGTTCAATAGCAATAGATCAATAATTTATTTGACTACTGATTCTCAGGCTAAAGAGGCAGAATGATATCCAAAGTTCTCAACCTCAATTTTTCTGGCACAGTGTGTTTTCTACTTCAGAAGCACTCCAAGTCTATGCAACACATTGGTATCACTGGAAACTGGAAAGCTAGCAGGTTAGACCGTGCAGCAACAGCTATCTTTCAACCGAAAAGTCCACAGAAACTTACCATTATTCTTTCTCTTAATTTCTAACTCTGGAAACCAGAAATTTCCTCTTTTCGAGCGTGATCAGAGTAATCATTGAAGGATAAAGCAAGACTAATATTTGAAGAAAAAAAGAATTTAAAAAACCAAAATGGGGGGGCAAGCAGGATTTTTGCACACTCCCTTCTTTATAATAGTCTGTTGGATATAATTCTTCATACAAGCGTCATTGTACTACAAGAAAAAATTCTAACTTTAACATTTCCTTCCATTACCAAAACCCAAGTAATTTTCCCAAGGATTTCTCCCTTATGTCCAGCAGAGGGTAGCAAAAGAACAGATTTGTGAACTCCAGAGAATGTTCATCTCCATTGCTTTTCAAGAAGTAGGGCATAATAAAAGATTTTAAGATTGGGGTTGAAGTAGAATTACACTACTCCTCACGCAATCACCTTAAACAGTCTGTTCTCATCATCGAGAACTTAAGTACACATTTGCTAACCAAATGACTATTAACATGAGGTAGTCAGCATGGAAGTTGAAGATACGTATCCTATATCCATCAATTTCAATCTATAAGCTAAAAATTCTATGAAGAGATAAAAAAAAATACAGAGCTACTTAATGAAAAAATGTAGACCATTCTGTCTGGGGTGTACTACTTTAAGGCTTCTACATCTGAATGGAAATTCAGCTTGGATACTGATTTCATGACACACTTAGTGGATGAAGGAAGTTGTGGATGTTACATCTCCAGTCTTTAATAAAGGCTTTGACACCATTTTCCACAGCACCCTCCTGGAGAAACTTGCTGCTTATGGTGTGGACAGGTACACTCTTTGCTAGGTAAAGAACCGGCTGGATGGCCAGGCCCAGGGAGTGGTGAGACTGGAGGCACGTCCAGCTGGCACTTGGTCACCAGTGAGGTTCCTCAGGGCTCAGTCCAGTTTAATATCTTCATTGATGATCTGGATGAGGGGATCAAGTGTACCATTAGCAAATTTGCAAATGACACCAAGTTGGGTTGGAGTATTGATCTGCTGGAGGGTAGGAGGGCTCTGCAGAGGGAGCTGGAATGGCTGGAGAGATGGGCCAAGACCAGCGGCATGACATTCAACAAGGCCAAGTGGCGGGTCCTGCACTTTGGCCACAACAGCCCCAGGCAGTGCCACAGGCTGGGGGCTGAGTGGCTGGAAAGCTGCCCAGCACAGAAGGACCTGGGGGTGCTGGTCACAGGGGCCGAACATGAGCCAGCTGTGCCCAGGTGGCCAAGAAGGCCAGTGGCCCCCTGGCCTGTGTCAGCAGGAGTGCGGCCAGCAGGACCAGGTACAGGTCCCCCTGTACCCAGCACTGGTGAGGCCACACCTCGAATTCTGTGGTCAATTCTGGGCCTCTCAGTTCAGGAAGAACATCAGCGTGCCGGAGTATGTCCAGAGAAGGGCAATGGAGCTGGGGAAGGGTCTGGAGCACAAGTTCTGTGAGGAGTGGCTGAGGGAACTGGGAGGGTTTAGCCTGGAGAAGAGGAGGCTCAGGGGGGACCTTATCACCCTCTACAACTGCCTGAAAGGAGGCTGCAGCCAGGTGGGGGTCGGTCTCTTTCCTCAGGTAATAAGTAACAGAATGAGAGGAAATGGCCTCAGCCTGTACCAGTAGAAGTTTAGATTGGATATGAGGACAAAATTCCTCATGGAAGGAGTTGCAAAGCATTGGAAGAGGCTTCTCAGGGAAGTGGTAGAATCACCATTTACCAGGTTATTGTAGGCCCTTTCAGATAATTACACACATGCAATTTACTTTTAGGATGATAGAGTGAGATGCAAGTTGAAAGGATACAAAAGGATATGTATTGAAGTCTAATCTAGTTTGGGTTTTTTTTGATTCAAAGATTTGTGCTAATTTTCTTTAACTTTCAAATGCAAGAGGTTTCATCACATACTTTTCCTTAATCACTGCTTAAATAGCTATCCTTAACAACAAGTACCACAAGACTCATTTTTCTGTAGACTGAATATGTTTTCTTACATTATTAAGATATTCAGAAAGTTAAAATAGTTTAACAAAAATTAAGAAGCAAAAAAAAACTTTATCTGATTGTGGTTAATAGGTAGCATTCCCTGATAAGACCGTCATTAGGGTATAGCAATTGTGCATTTTCAAGGAACTGTATGCTTTCTTTTCAAATTTACAGATGGTGGGTATATTTAGTCAAAATATTTAGAAAGATAAATGATTTGCTGCCTTGCTCCTCCTCCTTTCAGCGCATGACTTCTCTGTTAGTACATGAAAAGCCATGAAGTCACAAGAAGAGTCCTTATTCCAGTACTTGGAAGCAAAACTCTGTTTTCTAAAAGGGCTATTGGAACTCCACAGTATGCACCACTTTCCAACTGAAGGCAATTCCACCTAGGCCAATAAGGGCAGCTCAAAATACATGACAATAGATTTCCTGTAGAATTCTTTGAGGGCACAAAGGTCTACCTTGTTGGTCAATAAGCCAGTGTTTTTAGTTGATGAGCTTTGATCTTCTCTGTAGGAATTTTCTTTTGTGCTTCATCTTTAATGCAGGACTCTACCTACCTAGAAATCAATGCTTAAAACATTTCTTTTGCCTTTAAGAGAAAAACAACAGAAAAAAAAAACCACAGCTGAAAACTATGCCACTTGTTCCTTTAAGGTCTCACAATATTTTAGAAGTGACAGTTCTTTTAAATTTGTTGCAGAAAATATTTAAAGATGCATTTGGTAGAAAACATACATCAGGATAAAGAATTGTCCACTCACTATGCTTTTCTGCAACGACAAATGTTTTACCAAGAAAGTCTTGGTCCAGACTGGACATACAGATAACATAACTACCACAAAGCCTACCAGTGGATAAATAAAATATTGAAACTTAGGAGGAAACTAGCTGTTTAGTGCAAAGCGCATACATACAAAGTCTCAACTCTCAAAGACTGGAGACTTCTCAACGATGGGTGTCACTCAACAGAGAGGAAAACTAAACCTGCAGGAACTAACTGCAGATAGGAAGAGGCTGCTGTAATACCACTGTGATCTTCCAATATTCTACTCCCTCACCTAGCACAACATCTGGCAATTTTTGCAGCTCTAGCAGATTCTCCACCAGAAATCCAATAAGCCAAAAATATAAGAAGATAGAAAAAATAAGACATTTAGATTTCCTAAAGTAAAGTTAGCTTTGTTTTCACACTTACATAATAAACCTTTTCCTATCTGCTGTTCAAACAAGAGTCTCAAGCCAGGCTCACAATATAAGTGGCAGTCACCTGCTCAGCCTTTTCTGCAAAACAGATGTTCAATATTTTGTTCATCAAGTACATAGAACTCCAGCCTAATGGGAAGGTTCCATCCCTCAAAAATGAAATCGCTCAGTGTCAGTGCTTGTTGAGACTAATAGCAAGAGTCAAAAAGCCTTACTTCAAGTTCCTTTTTAAGTCTCTTCTCTCGTTCAGTGCTGCATTTAAGTTCATTGGCCAGGCATTTCAGCATCTCATTACAGCCACTGTGTTCCACCTCCACATCTCTCAATTTCTTGCGTATATTTTGCAGTTCATTATTCAGCTCCTACAAAAAATATAAGGCATTAAGAGTTACGTTCTCTAAGACAAAGTATTATAATCGAGAGATCAAAAAAGGAAAGACTGCATCAGAACAGGCTATTAAAATCTAGTATGTCTAACCATTTACCCAACAACAGATATGCTCTTCATTCACCACCAGGTAACATGTGTTGGCTCAAAACTCACTACCAACATGACCCTCTGCAGTAATGCTAAAATCAGAGCCAATTCTCTACAGGAAACCTTTAAAGGACTTAAGGGCTGCTCCTCCAATCTGTCCTCTTCTCACAGCTCAATAGCAATGGTGAAGAGGGAAACAGTTAAGTGCATCGGATGAAATGATACATAGACAGAAATTTTACTTTGTTCTTATTTTAAGTTCAAATCAAATAGTCAGACATTTGTTGAAAGTTACTCTCATAGACTAAATAGTCTTAATTTCTACTATTCTAAGGACTCTTCTGTCTGGAAACTGAATTTAAAAATTAGCTACATGATCTATGAAGTTCTTGGAAAGATAAAGTAACGAAGCTGTTCCCCACCACAATTTCTGCTTTTGGAAGTTGAACCAAGCTACAGGTTGGTGTAATTACTAACACTATTGGACTCAGCTCTATGGAGTCACTACTACAAAACCCTCATTCACGCTACACCAGACACGGAGGAAAGTAGCCAAATAATGAGCCCCCAGTAGCCTAGTGCATATTTAAGCTGGAGATTCCAGAAGCCTCAAAAAAGAATAGCTTTGGTCTGGTGGACAGGAGTAAGCTTTTCCATAACTAGCATCAGAAACAAGCTACAAATCCAGTGACTTAGCCGGAGGACCTTTGGAGAGCCAATTACTTTCTGCGCAAAACACAGAAAGATTAACGTAAGTCCTCCTGTTCATTTATTCCTATCGTTTATCGTGGCAAGAGACATTTTGTGAAAATAAACCAGCTGGTCTATAAATTCTGCTATTACCCTTACATCACATAATCTTGTTCCTGAAAATTACTAATCATAGGGCATCTGCAGAGCAGGGAGGAGAAGGAAAAGAAAATGATTTATTCATAAAGAATGATTCTTCGGAAGATTGAAATTTGACAGAACCATGTTTATACATGAAGATCAAAGAAATACGAGTCATTTCCAAAGTTTGAAAAACAAACTTTAGAAGTTCTTCACGACTGAAGGTAGAAAGTTTTGGCCACTTAAACACAACAATAAGGGATTCATGACTCCCTTACTAACACCTAGTGCTACTCCATTATTACTGACGAGTAACTGAAAAAATTAATTTCTTTTCTCTTTCTTCATGCAGAGGCACTCTGGCACAATTTTTTGGCATTCTCTGAAAAGGTAACAAGGAGCATGCCTGTGAAATTAGTGAATTGAAAAATAGGAACCTCAGTAAATCAAAATATTGCAAAAACAGTGTACCTGGATATGGATTAAATTTAAGGTAATCCTCTAACTTTGCCTGTAATACCAAGACAATGAAGAGGTTCTTCCCATCAGCACGTTAAAAAAAATATTTTCACTCAAATTTACAACTACTCTCATCTTCTCCGTATTGGAAAGATACAAAAATATTTCTCTTCAGATTTATCTTCCACATAGCAACAAAAGTGAGCTGTGAAAACTGCATATGAAATAAGCAATACATAATTTCCTGGAAAAATACTACATCAAGACTTGAAAATATTTTATGCTGGAAATGCAGTTAACACTAGCAGACAAAAACTGACAGGAATAATACATCAAGCTTGTTAAACAAGTCAACATGACTTTCAGAACCTTCAAGTCTCCGAACTTTTTAGACATGGTATGACTGTGTCAGACTGTTTCAGCAGTTACCTGTACTTGGAAGGTTCAGAAAGAAACATACTTCACCATGCTGAAAAAAACCTTTATATAGACATGCGTATCTGCTTGTCTTATACACACTGACGATACAAATTTGCTTATAAAAAACACGGCTGGTTGGTAGGTTTAAAGTAGGTATAAACAACACAATTTCACAAATAGTATAAGGGAAAACTGAGTGCTTCTGTGAAGGAATATTATATTCTGACTCACCACAAGATGATGCTATTGCACTTATTATTGAACTCCAACATCTTTCACCGTGTACCAAACATGTTAAGCACACTCAATACAGCACAATACAAACCTTTCTCTGTTAGAAAGCAGAGAGGATTACTTTTCCTCCATATCATAGAGACAAATTTTAGTAGATTAAACTGACTTTATTTCTATGCCTACCTCAGCATTTTCACGGCCAAGTTCAGACTTGCAGTTCTTGAAGTGCAGGTTTTGAACTAGGATTGGCCATACATGCTTAGAATCTTCTATGTACATATTAAGATTACTTTATTTAGCTTTCATCTCATAGCTCAAAGTAACTATAAATTATTTAAAACCCAACTGTAAATACACAACACAAAAGACTGGAACACATTTGAAGTTTTAGTTAACAAACCCAGACCCAGCTGACATCTATTTGCCAAGTTAAATCAGCTAAGCTTTCAAACGACATCTAAGACAGTCAAGTCCAGATTTAACATTCATGCATGGTTTTTTTACTTCCCAGAATTTTGTAACTACATGTAACTATAACTAGGGTGATGGGCAAGGGAACACTACAAAAAGAAAGCGGGAAAATTGAACTATTTTCAACTGAACTAAATTCAAAAATTTTACTATTCCAAGCACAGTAGGAGCCGACATCTAGTAGCGAATCACATTTAGTTTAGGAGTGAACAATTACATAGTGCACTCTTCCAACCAAACCCCTGCTTCTACAAATCACCTTCCACTTCTGAATAAACATACATTGACAGAGAACACAATGATCCAAGCAATCCACTGTTCCTCTTGATCTGAGGATAAACATCACTTCTCAGAGTATAGAAAACTTCTTAAAACATCATTCTTTTCATACAGTATTAAACTCACTGAATGTGACTTCTAAACACTATATACAAGAGATGACAAGTCCATTCCAAACCCTTCTCAACTTAACTCAGTCTGTTAGCCAGAACACAGAGCCAAAGCTCCACTCTTAGCCTGCTTTGCCTGGCAACTTAAAAAGAAAACTGCGTCTAAGAATAAGTTTCCTCATAGCCTACACCTAACCCTAGTTTTTTAAGCATTGACTTTGAAGGAAAACTGACTCATGTTTCTGTTGGTTTGAGAAGGACCTCAGGGTATCACCTGTCATAGAACCCACCTATTTTTCTCTGAAATCTCCTCTTTCTTTCTCTTTTTTGTTCCTGAACTATTCCTTTACAGTCCTTCCAATTAGTCTCTCAAAGTACTGTTCAACATATCCACAAAATTACTGAGGGGAGGAGGGAATTTCCTTTTTACCCTTCATTCAGAGACAATTCGAATCAGTGGGATCCTTTTCCACCATCAGGTCTCCTGGTCATTAAGATAAACAACGCAGCGCAACTCCTTTTGCGGTCCGTGCACAGAAACACTATTTATCCACACACTACCTGATTTCTACCAGAGGTGTCATTACTGCGCCACTCCTTCCAGATCATGCCTTCAGACAGCTGAAGAGTCAGTACACAGTGCTTCTGAAATATATGCAATGAAGGGATTGCCTCTGCCCTGTTTCTTCTGAGAGCTGCTTCTAGAGGCACCATATAGAATCTGACCAACAGCACCGTAAATAGCACAACAGGTCGGTTTGCTGTCAGAATTCGGCTATCAAGCTGCCAGGTAAGAATTGATTAGTGTCATTTGGGAAGACGGTTTGGTACTGTCACAGGCTTGGAGCTGACCGGATGGGAAGAAAGCAATCAGAAAATTTTCTACCGCTTGACCAATGCCCATCCCAACTGAGACAAGTTTGTCATATCTTAAAAGGGACTACAAAGGAAGAAAATATATTAAAAAGTTAATCTTTTAGCAGTAATGTGTTCTCTGTGTACATCATGCAATGCAAATGTCTATCAGCCTTAACAGAACCTCTGCATACACTCCATTTCATGGAGAATAACTACAGCTGAATATATTCTGTTTTTTCCTCAAATGGTATTCTTACATAGCTAAGATACAACATATGTAACTTGTCATTTAAAAAGATTAAAGTCTAATTGAAGTACAGTGGTGTAATTGTGTCCCTGTGGAGCAAGCAAAAGTTAGGTATGTTCACTCAGCACTTCCACACCATAATGCTACAGGATTTCTTCAAAACATATTTCAGTTTTGAATAGCTTGACTGTCTAAAAAAGGTCTAAAAACAAGTTTATATTTTCATTACTTTTTACACATTTGACACCCGAAGGATATATAAATATCAGTATAAATCAGGAAATACAATGAAATTAATTACTAAAGAACAAAACCCCACACTCTAAAACAGGTTCTGAGACCATCTCTTAGTATTAGGCGATTTTTATCCAACCAAACGGCAGAATTTTCAACACTTATTTTTCATATGTGGTATGGAGCGAATAATGCACAATGCACAGCTGGAAATCCCATCATCACTGTTCAGGTTCCCTGAAAGTATGTGGTCTTCATATTAATACAAACTATTTTCATATTCACAGGCTATTGGATGTCAGACTCAGGGAAGTAACAGGGAAATTGAATCAGTGGGTGTGAGGTGTCCCTGATCTTACTCAGTATTGCATGACAGTGCAAATGGACTGTGCATTGGTAACTTAACTTAGGCTTTTACTACCAAAATCAGCCACAACACATTTCATCAAAGCAAGGAAGACTAAGACACATCAAGTGTAACTTTATAAGGCTATGTTCTTCAGAAATACTCTGGAGCATTTAGCCACTTGGAGGATTTTTTCCTAAATCAGAAAGACCTCAACCCACTACACACTTCACACTAAAAAAGTTCCAGCCATTATCCCATGCAACTTTCCAACTATTAATACACCATACCAGTAAAATTGTTTCTACTTCGTTTCTTTCCTTAAGAAGGAATACATATTCACTGTTATAAATTCTGCTGATATCATCCTTCGCCCTTGCAAGTCTTTGCTGTTCTTCTTCCCACTTCTGTTGAGCATTATGAAACGTTTTCTCAGTCTCTGTCACTTTCTGCTGAAGGTTTTCATTGAATACTATTGTTTACAGAAAAAAAGAGAAAGAAAAAAAAATACAAGTAGCACGGCAAAACATATCCAGAAAAAAAACCCCAAACACATAATAATCATCAGTTTTTCTGTGTATTTTGATACCCTGTGGAAGACTGCAACATTAACTCTCTAGCACTGGAGAGCACCATCTTCACTATGAAGAAACTAGCAAATTTTATGTTCCTATCGCATCTTTCCCACAAGAACATAGGAATGGTTGAGAGATTTTTAAAAATTAAAACACTTTCTTCTCTTGGAAAAGAATAGAAACTTGAGATAACTCTTTGTGGGTCCCTTCCAAATCAGCATATTCTATGACTCTGTGAAATGACATCTTTATAGAGTTGTGGACTTTTTTTCAGATTTCTACAGTTTGCCAGCTTATTTCCAAATGTCATTTTTGATATAGATATTAGTCTGTATCACTTAAATTTGAGCTCAGTTTAAATGACAGTAAAGATAGGCACCTGTTCCATGAAAGAGACTGTAGACAAACCTAAGGCAGGTTGGGCTACCAAGCAAAGATCTAGCTTTTCCAAGGAAACTTCACTGCTCCTCAAGAGATTTAAATCTTCAGCCCAAAATGACCTGAGATAGGGAACATTGTATACACTCTTCTGCGAAAGCTTAAATGCCACAGAAATCTTCATCATCTGTAAGCAGCTTTATAGAAGAAAATACTTTACAACGGCTTTTCATTTTACTGGATACAACTAGCTGCATTGGCACTTAAGTCATCACCACTTTCCAAGAGATTTTTATTTCAAATCCATCCCAGTTTTCTGACATTTCTTCCTAGTCAGAAAAGAATGAAATGAAGGGAACACATTAAGATGACATAGAGAATCAGTGGACACAATGATAGGAAAGGACTGTCAGATGGCAGAAAATCAACCCTGAATAAAAACAGCAGAAGAACAATCTGGAGAAAACAAATGAGGCACAAATGAAGCATTCTGTCTGAGGAGCTATGTTGGGGTCATATCAAAGCACCGCCAGAGGTGAGAAAGGCTCCAAGCGACAAAGGAAAAGAAGCAGAAAATTCTTAATTGCTAAAAAAATTAAGCAGCAAAATGATAATTTGGTTACTTTGGCACTTGTCACAGGCATAAAAAGTTTGAGAAATTTCAGCCAATGGAATTTATTGTCAGTTGACAGACTACTAATTACTGACTATAGTATTGAAAGAAACTAACACACACACACACACATTTCAGAAGACATCCCTTTCCTACTCCCTTTTTGTTCTCCAGTCCCCTCACCACATGGGCACCATATGCCCAGTCCACTCAGGAAAGTGACAGGCAACCCAGCAGACTGGGTTCACTGCGCTGCGGTTCCATCAGCATCTGTCCCGCCTGAGCCCTGCCTCTAGGTACCTGCACGGCATGACTCCTACACTGGCAAGGAAACTAGCACACATGGAAAGAAATATAACTTTGCTCTAGGTGAGAAACTAGCATTTCAAATCTTCCATTTGCAATCACAAAGAAATTTCCAAAGGGAAAAAAAAATGCCTTCTTCCAGATTGCAATCCTTAAGATTCATTATTTTTCATGTGTTTGCAACCCCCAAGATTTTTGATTATTCATGTGTTCAAGGAGCGTAAGTTCAGCTTTCCAAATATCTTAAAAACACTTGTTACTTCAAGTACTTGCAAGATCCAGACTCTGTTTCCATTTTTGGAAGGCTGAAATCTTCAAGGAGTACTCCAAACTCTTCACTGAATATCAATGGCTCATCACACTCAGATACATCTCATGTACTAGATTAAATAGATATACTACTTCAGGTAACTAAAAAATGCACCTCACTTCCTTGTAAGAATGAGAAATCTCTCTGTTTGAGTGGTATTAAGGAAATGAGAGTTTCTGAACCCAAAAGTAGTAGGAAATAAAAAGTCTAGGTAAAAACCTTCCTTTCCCTATACTACTGTCACAACACACATTACTATAAAAAAACAAGGATGATAAGAAAATAAACCAGTTATGAAAAATGAAAAGCTTGGAACGTTTGAAAAGATTAAAGAAAATTGCTGTACGAATAGTACTTCTGGAAAAAAGCTGCTGGAAACAGTGCAAACAAATGAGCAGGAATTAATGTTTTCTACTCTTTTTCCTTTTTTTCCCCACTGAAATGGAAAAGGAAGAACTACTAAACACAGAGATAACCTGGATGCGGAGATAGCCATCATGATTACAATTCGGTACATAGACAGCACTTCTGAAGGAAGAAATAACAGATGGCGATAGGCAAGAGGAAATAAAGGTTGGAAGGTTTAGCCAGTTAGTTTTAATTCACATGTGAGACAGCAAGAGTTTTGTGAACTCTTAGGAGTTTTCAAAAGCTAAAGATGGATAACAGATGGGAAACATAAAAGAGATTCAAAAAAACCAGCAGTTTAGAAAATTTAATTAAGTCCCCACTTCCCACTTACCCTACTGACATGAAACAGACTTAGCCTTTATTGCATCCTTACTTCTTTGAAACCTACCTTGCAGTTCCACAAGTTTGTTTTTTGCATCACTTAACTCTTCTTCTGCAGTACACATTTTCAGATGGGCACCTTTTCTGGCAACTGCCAATTCATACTCCAGACCTTGTCGAACGGCCTCTCCCCTCTCAAACTGCGACCGTAATTTGATTATCTGGTTTTCATAGTTGGACACCTAGAAAATAAATTTCACAGAACTGCCAACAACATTCCCTTGAAAAAGTGCAACAGGTTACAGAAATACACCTACAGAATATTTTTAAAAGATTATTGGAATCACATTCACAACTGCCATCTTATTCCATTTGAATTTGAAATACAACCTTGCAACTGCATGTTTATGCACATTTTGATAGTTCACTCGTCTGTGCAAACTGATCCTTTTCCTAGATGAATTTCATGTACCTTAAACATACCCCTCTATTTTTTCAAAAATACACTACTTTAAAAAAACTAACCATGTATTACTGTCATCTTCCTGCACCTCACAGGCCACAAGAGAAACATTACATTCCACAGACAATTTTCTGGTAACACTCAGAAAAAGAGTCATGTTGGGATACTAGACTGGATCAGACATCTTATAACTCACAAATATACATACAAGCATAAGATTCAGTCCACTAATGCTCAGTAGTCAAACAGATGCTATTAATGCTAACACACAACAAACTAAGAATAGAAAAAGCTTCCAAAGGGGATGTTATATAGGCTGAGAAACAATCTTTGCTGCCAAAAATTGGATTCAGAAAATCAAAATCAAGATATTTCTACACAGGAAGGTGGAAAGTAAAATACATATTCCTTCAGAACACCTACAAAGCAGCAATATTCTTGTTAATGAGAACTTCATGCGTGGGAAATCACTTGCCCACATTACAAAGGATTTCCTTGAGGCTGTTGTGGCAAACTAGTATTGAAATGAAGCAGCATTAAAAATACATTCAATTAATCTTTTCTTTAGTTTGAATATCAGTTTTCCCACTTACAAACACAGGAAAAGGTGAGCCCTGAGTTGTAATCACTTTCAGCATATTGCTGCTAGGCACACTTCCCACATTTGCTAATGCCAATCTGGCAGTTGATTATCTGGTTTAAACCATGCAGCTGAAGAAGTGTTATTACTACTACAGGTAGCAATTCCGCTCTAAGTAGTCTGCCTGGAGCAATTGATGTGGGTGCTTATTCATCTTTTTTTGTCTAAATACAGCCAATAAATCAAGTTTGTTGTTCCATATCCATTTATTATCTGGGTATGTACCCAAATCAAGAGATGCCTGCTTCTCCCACAATGACTTGCTCTTGCGCTTCAGTTAAATGGTTATTTTCCAATTGCCTTATCAACTGTGGTGCGATTGTAAAAAAAGGACCCCTGGGATTACCTGGAATAAAACAAACAAACAAACAAACAAACAATCTCTTACACTGAGCTGGGGATGCACAAGATTCTTCTGCCTTTTGCCGTTCTGAAGTGCTGAAGTTACCTACCACACATTTAACCACTACAATGACAAGAGGTGCTAACAGTACCTCTGAACAGGTCTGAGAGGTCTGTACAGTGACACCTTCCTTGATATTTTCCAGCTAGTGATTGTGATTTTGATCCACCGTATGAGAGCATTATTTCAACGAAAAAAGATTAATTTATTCCAAGAGTAAAACAAGGCAAATAAAAAAGAAGTCCTTACTTCTTGATTGTGTTGAATAGTTAAGTCCAAGTTTTCTTTTTTAGCTTGAAGAAGTTTCCATCTCAGATCTAAAACGGCATCCAATTCCGATTCATGGCTCTTCTGTAGGAACTCACATTCCACATTATGTAAGCTGCAAAATATTGTTGTTTTAAAAAAATACAAGCATTCCTTTTAAGTTTTAATTATCCCTTATTTCAATTATCAGATTGTGGATGCAAAGCTCTATACATTCACTTAAGTAAAATTACGAAATGCAGTTGTCATCCTACTGTTGTTTATCATGCAAACTATGAGAGATGTAGCAGCGGGAACTTAAATCAGATATGCACTTCAAAGTTCCCTAAGTCGATTTAAGCACTTAAGTTTTTAATTATGTTTCATTATTTTTATTATTGATCCAATAAACTTCCAGGATGCTAAAAAACGTCATTCCAATAACAGACATCAAAATAACTAGCAAGTTTCTGTTTGTCTCTGCAGTAAGGCTCATTTCTTAACATGAATTACCGTCTCAGAAATATCACCATCATAAAACAAACTCATACATGTGGAACAAACATCACTCTTTCTTTCACATTTTGTTTTCAAAGACATATACATCTAAGCTACAGACAAACAACTGATCACAAACGAAAGACAAACTAAAGGTTTAGTCCTCTAAAATACTCTGTTATCTTATTTCCACTACTTTTTCAGCCAAAAGAAAATCTACTTGGCAAGTAACAGGATTCACCTCTGAGCATCACAAGCAATATCAAAATTATCAAAACAAGCTTTAATGTAGAGAGTGAAAAACTAGCATAAAAATACATATTTAATTAACTAGCTTAATTATCTTACAATCAATTATTATAACTTCAAACTGGACAACTCTTAAATTATTTCAGGAGCTGAAAATCAGTGTTCACATTATTTGATACAAGCCATTTTTCAAATTATTAAAACTATGTAAGTATGCCTGTAATAATCAGTTGCTCCACACAAAAGTGAAGGTCGTCAGGGCCACTATATATTAATTAAACTGTAAAAAGAAACATAATTAAACAAAAAAATGGCATCATTTCATGCAGAGCTGAAAATACTAAAATAGCTCACCTTAGTCTACACGAAGTCTTAAGTATTAATTACAGAAAGAACAGTATAATTAAATTCCAGTATACTGGGTTTTTCTAAATAAAAAAAAATTATCCCTTTACTCCTAGATTTATGCACAGGCACCATTAACATTTTTCTCAACTAAAACCTTTACCTGATGAAATATAATCAAATATGCTGGCTAGCACAAATGTCATCAACAAGGGGAACAGTATTCTAGATTAAATGTAGCCTTTAAAGACATTAATAACAACAAATGATGAAATTTCAGGTTTTTAGCTGCAGCCTATAAATATTTTATAATTTAATAAATTCTGTCAAATCTTCATTTAAAAACAAGATGGACTTCATCTGTGTGATCAGAATAATTGTATGTCATCAGTAACTGTTCCATAGGGTGCCATGTACTTAACATATTTTATATATTTAATAAATGTAGGAGATAAAGGTCATTAAAACCCACATGTACTGCAAGAAAATCACTGGCACAGTACTAGCTTTCAGCATTTACTACAAGGCCCATACCCAGAGGAACCAACACATCTCAAAGGGCAAACAATCAGCAACCAGGTAAGTAAAATCACACACCATTATTTTACGCAACTCTTAGCTAATGCAGTAAGAAGACATAGTGGTAAATCAGGCAGGAAGCAAGAAGAATCTGAACAGTGAGAGTGATGCCTTTTCGCTGGTCCTAAAATCATGAGCCAGACATAGTTAGGAGATAAAAAGGGGTTATCTTTGTAAGGATCCTTAGGTGCACAATTCACCAGGTAGAAAATGCTGACGATGCACACAGATCATAACGCATATACAATTTTTAGATGTTCAGCAAATTAGGATATCGGGCAAAAATCCCCAGTTAAAGACGTAAGTGGTGAGGTAAATCTCCCCCAGTTCAATCCTCCTTGAATTCTCTCTCTTTTAGATAGGAGCTAAACTTTGTTTATGAAAATGTGTCTCGGAGAGATAGTTTCAACCTTGGCTTCCCCAAGAATCTAACCTTGGACCCCCAGCTTGGAGCCGCTGGGGAATTTATTTTGTCTTTCTGTCTAAAAGAGTAGGTCAAATGCTAGCTGCGAATACTGTGGTAGGCTACAGAGCTACACATATATGTGCTAAGAATACAGAAAATACATAAAAGAAAAAAAAAGGCAAAAATGAATTCGGCATCAAGAGCACCTGTAAACTGTACAAAAGGTTGTTTGTGGACATCCTATAATAGGTTTGGTAGGCCTTTGTTTTCCCATGGCTGAGGAAAACAGAGATGAAAGAAAGGCAAGTTGACTTATTCAAAGACGATACAAGAAGTATGTGTCTCAACTAAAGACAGCCAAAAACCTGGTGGCACCAAAGTTAACAAAGCACAAGTTAGGGGAAAAAACAGAACCTAAACTGAAAGGTCCTAGGGATGACTAATGCAAAGAGCAAGGATTAAGAAAAGGGTAACCATTTTGATAGTTTGTGGGCAGTGGGGAAGTCATTCTGCTTACTTAAGCCTGATGATATTCAATATTTCTTGTAAGGAGAGCACATGGAATGAAAGCAAGGGAACAACCACTTTTTGTAAAGTAATTAAAAAGAAACACCTTCAAATCTTTACGTAAACTACCTTGGTTTTTATGGCAACCAGCTTTAAAAAAAGCTGCTCCTTTCAACTCTTCTATTAATTACCCAGGGGGAAAAAAAAAAAAGAGTACACTGAAGATACCTGCACAATAAAACTTACTCAGAGAAAAATTTAACTATGTGCTTAACTGGACCAATAGGGGGGAAAAAACCACCACCACAAACAAGTTACATGACACCACAAGTAATAGCAAATTAGGGATCTTAATGAAATGAAAAATGTGCATAAGAGCATTAAGACAAACAGCATAACACGAAGTACTGGGGGGAAAAAAGCACTAAAAGTAACTTTTCATGCATAGCTTCTAAACTTATATTATTAGTAAAAACTTAAAAATACAAAGCAGAAAAGCCTATTTTTGTTCTTAGTACAGAACCAAATCAGCAACTTAAAAAAACACTGACAACAAAATTGACGGAATATTACTATGTTACCACTTCATTATTTTGTCTACTTAAACATTTTCAAATAAAATAGGGATTATCCTTAATTAGCCACCTTATTTCTGCGATATTTTCTTTAATCATCACAGTGACATCAGCACATGCAGTGCTTTATGAAACCTTCTACTGTAGAAGAGTCTTCTTTTCATACTCATTTACAAGTAGAAGTGCTACGAGCATAAAGTTCATGGAAGCTTAAGTCACAAAATCACACAGAATCCCTGGAAAGTTTCAAATCATGTACAATTTGCAGTCTAAGGAAATCAGAGACTGCTTTGCACTTCCATTTTCACATATAAATAGTTCATTGATCATTGGTTTTGAATTAAAATACATATTTTAGCAACTAGAGCTTTAATCTAAGACACCATTTTTGGTAGCACTTCAAGACTATTTAAGAAAGCATATGAGCAGATGAAATAGATTTTGAGTTCTACATCACCGAATGCTCACAAATTCACGTTCACTTCACAAGTCAGCTAACTACAGTCAAGAAAGAACATTGCAGAAAAACAGTTTTCACTAGCTTTTCTTCCGAATTTGGCTGAAAATGTAATTTTGTATCAGAGAAACTTTCTTTCACTCACTATGTAGCAGTGCAATTATGCCAAACTTCTGCAGCTGAAGTAGTCTGTAGCCTGACTTCCTAACCAAAGCACCCATTCATGGAATTTTGTTATTTCTACACAACCGGCAGTTTTTTACAATCAGATATTAAATAGTGACAAATAGTTCTCACAGTAAAAATAAACAGAATGAATTAAAGTTCACTTTAACTGTGCCAAAGATCAAACACGTACCAGGTTAACAAAAGTAAGAGTCATGTGCAAGACTAATAGCCAGCCCTCTACCTCCACAGTTATTGCAGAAAACCCTTCTGGAACTCCATCTCATTGCTCCTAAATGGAGACAGAAACTACCTCTGTCATGTCTCCTATGCCTGTGCGAGAATTCTTGCACATCAGATGGCCAGTATGCACACCTGCAATGATGGAGTGACTGCTATCAAAATTTGGTAACATAAAAAACTCCTTAACATCAATGTAGCATCAAGAAGCAGGCATTCTTTATTTGACCAGATGCACAAGGGGGTCGCTCCTCCTAAAATCACGCATGCTCAGTATACGAAAGTTTCTGTTTATATGCTGTATTTTACAAACACATTCACTGATTGTCCCAGACTACATATACATATGATAATCATTTCCCCACTATCATTAACATATTTTCCCTCTCCTTTATGCATGTGTTCTTCTGTCCTGGGGGTCTCTCTGGTAGTCCATAGTGGTCAGGGATCCCAATGTTACAGCTGACACAGTCAAGCTGGCAGGGCACTGGGGCTGGTGAACTTCCAGTTCTCCTTCTTACACAATGGGCATTGTGCAGTTCCACAGGCCAGTGATTTTAGGAGAACGAGCATTGTGTTAGCTCACCAGGTGTAGACAATTTATCATCTGGTAACATGTCAACAACATCAGTGGACAAAGGAAGGGCTACTGATGGCATTTACCTGGGCCTCTGAAAAGCCTTTGACACTGTCCCCCACAACTGAACAAGCTTGAGAAGTGGACCCATGGGAATCTCAGGAGGCTTAACCAGACCAAGTGCAAGGTGCTGCACCTGGGTCAGGGCAACCCCCGGTGTCAACACACGTTGGGGGATGAACAGATGGAGGGCAGCCCTGCCCAGAAGGACTTGGAGGTACTGGTGGAAGAGAGGCTGGACATGACCCAGCCATGGGCACTTGCAGCCCAGAAAGCCAAACGTGTCCTGGGCTGCATCCAAAGCAGCGTGGGCAGCAGGGCCTGGGAGGGGATTCTGCCCCTCTGCTCTGCTCTGGTGAGACCCCACCTGCAGTGCTGCATCCAGCTCTGGGGTTCCCAGCACAGGAAGAACATGGACCTGTTGGAGTGAGTCCAGAGGAGGGCCAAGAAGTCGATTAGAGGGATAGAGCACCTTTCCTACAAAGAAAGGCTGAGAGAATTGGGATTGCACAGCCTGGAGAAGAGAAGGCTTCAGGGTGACTTAACTGTGGCCTTCCACTACCTGAAGGGAGCCTACAAGAAAGCTGGAGAGAGACTTTTTACAAGAGCATGTAATGACAGGACAAGAGAGAATGGCTTTAAACAGAAGGAGAGTAGGTTTAGATCAGATATTAGAAAAATCCTTTACTGTGAGGGTGGTGAGGCACCGGAACAGGTCGCCCAGAGAACCTATGGATGCCCCATTCCTGGCAGTTGGCTCAAGGCCAATGTGAATGGGGCTCTGAGCAATCTAGTCTAGTGAAAGGTGTTCCTGTCCAGAGCAGGGGGTTGGAATTCAATGATCTTTGAAGCCTGTTCCAACCCTGGCCATTCCATAATTCTAGGATCTAATAACTGTATTGGCATGGCATCGCTTGCATATATCACACCATATCTATTTCTTCTTCAGTCTGACCTACGTCATTTCAGGGATCTAGAAAATAAACCACGAAATCAGGAACTGTATTACTAGACTTAAAAATACAGAAATGAAGCTCACCTTCTAGCTTCTGTGACAGAGTAGCTGACTGGAGAGGATGAACTCATGATGGCCAATAGGCAGTTTGTTAAGTCTACAAACTCTGGAGAAGGAATTGTTGACTGTCTATACATTTACATGACAAGCTTCCGAGATGATTAAAATCTGTAACAGAGACATGCTTTTAGTTTATTTGGCAACATACTGAAAGAACAATTCACTAATACTCACAAGCAATTAGGAAACAGTGTTACTACTATGTCATGTGAACAATTACCAACTATATTTTTACAGTTTCAGTCAACTATGAGAATTGTACTTCTAGTCTCCTAAGCTGAAATACTGTAGATTAATATATATACATAGTAACATAGCAGAGTATCCCCTGCCAAGGTTTTCTGAATATCAATAAAAATATTTTGTTTGCATACATTGATCCTCTATCTCATAAGAATATTACAAACTCCATTTCTCTTCCAAATAATTCTATTGGAGATAAATGCATATACCATGATTGCATGCACTGGGTTTGCTGTCTGATAACAGCCTTTAACACAAGCAAGTCTTTCAAGTGTTTCACAAACCTGGAATGTTCTATTTGAACATATTTTTATTGTATTAGGTAAATCAGTAATATTTAGGACTATACAGAAGGAATACTAAATTGAACTATAACTCCACTCACCTTTAGAAAAAACCATTAATTTAGTGTTACAATAAAAAAGAAATCAATATAGACAACATATTTATAACAAAGACCTTAAAAAAATCCATTATTTACTCCAAGTTGCACAACAAACTCATTACTGACCTCTTTTCATTAATTAAAGCAAGGTAACATGAAACATAAGCTGCATTCAACAGTCAATATTAATGACCCATAAAAGTTTGTTTTTGAACACGAAAGCAGATGGACATCCATATTTAAGTTCAAAACAGGAAACTAGCCTGGACTCCATCTTTACCATCCCTGGCTTGCAGTCTCACGCACACAGAATCATAGAAAATGCTGAGTTGGAAGGCAGCCATTAGAATCATAGAGCTCCTGGCCCTGCACAGGACACTCCAAGAATCACACCATGTGCCTGAGAGCATTGTCCAGATGCTTCTTGGACTCTGTGAGGCTTGGTGCTTTGACCACTCCCCTGGGGAGCCGTTCCAGTGCCCAGCCACTCTCTGGGGTAAGAATCTTTTCCTGATATCCAACCTAAACCCTCCCTGACTCAGTTTCATGCCATTGCCTCAAGTCCTGTCCCTGGTCACCAGAGATAAAGGATCAAGGCCTGCCCCTCCATTTCCCCCTGTGAGGAAGTTATTGACCACAATGAGGTCTCCTCTCAGTCTCCTCTTCTCCATGCTGAACAGATCAAGTGACCTCAGACATTCCTCATAAGACTTTCACCTCCAGACATTTCACCAACCTTGTGGCTCTCCTTTTGCTCTCTAATACTTTAATGTCTTTTTTATATTGTGGTGCCCAATGGCAGCACTCGGTGTAATATATTAATATAATGATGATTTTATTCATTCCAGTTGCTAATAACTTGCACTAAAAATACAAAGAAAAAAAGGCATTTCTGCTTCAATCTATAATTTTAACAGGAAATGCAGAAAAAATAAACTTACTTCTAAAAACTCTGAGTTTGTGGTTTCAGGTTTTTTGTTTGTTTTGTTTTTACATAAAAGCAGTATATTCATAAAGAATAGCTAGATGTACCCTTTGTGATTTTTAACATCTACTCATCAGAATTCACCTTGGTGTATGTGTTCATAAGACTGAAAACACAATAGTTACCATGCAACAGTCACTCACACCTAGAGAAAACAACACAGCTTTCTTTGCATCCCAAATGAGAAAATAGTTGAAAACCTCATTTTTAAAGTATAGACTGTAGTATAATTTCTAGGCACATGTTAAGTTCCATTAAATTGTTGGTGACTTGCACACTGAAAACTTTAACTTTACATGAGAGAAGAAAATCTTGACGGAGTACTTGTAGTACTGTACTC